>CM076570.1:1092124862-1092461924 GCA_034641835.2 Pinus albicaulis
CTGTGAAACGCAAATCTCGGGTTCGACGAGCTTCTGGAATCAAAATTATAAACAGAGTAGGGGTTAATATGAAACTCCCTAGAATATTAAAAGGAGGAAATAAAAATTATATGCAGAGACAGGACGACAAACCCACCTCATAACGACCAAATGAATAACAGTCGTTCACCTGAAGAGACGCGAAGCACGCTACACAGTATTGATAACACAAATTAGTTCTCATTTTATGAAATTGACAGAGGAGTATGGTCGAAAATAACCCGGAAATGGAAAACAACAAAACTTTGCACCGAGGGTATAACCCGAAATCCTCAAAACAAAACGCATTCATCTTATGAACAACCGAGGATATCCTCAGAACCGACGTATGGCCAGTTAAGAGTAACGTTCTTGATCATTCAATCATACAATAGGTAAAAATGAATGCATAAGTAATTACCTGGTATTGTTGTGGTGAAACAGGCACGCCATGACTCTTCTCCGTAAGCTGAGAACATCAAACCCTCTACAGAAATAGAACCTTGCAGACGCAGAGGCGCACAACCGACTGATTAACGCGGAAAACCGTCTCAACTCAACACCAAAGGCTTATATAATTCTTCGATAGACACCTGAACCCTAATATGAATTGATCGCCATCGTCCACTTGGCGAAATCGTAGAAGCCCAAGACACGGATCGAAGGGTTAGCAGGTGAGATTTAAAACTGCCGTATAACATTAATGGGGTGTAGATTCGAATTAAATTCAATGTGTCCTGTGCGTATACAGACGGGAGTGATGTAAACCACGTAAGCCGAGTAAGCCACATCGACGTGGATCTACCACGTAAACGAACGAAGGGGTATGGAGAACAAGATAGACCATACAATGCCAACCTACTTACCATGACGTCTAACATGGATAAGATTTACACGCGACTATGAACACAGAAACCCAAATCGAATGGGATTATACGCCTTACGTGTAGGCTAATCACGAAATCCAGTTCCATATCTAAAATTCGATTAAAAATCTTGTGTACAATGATATGTGGTCATATCAATCCAGACGTGAATATTAATGTCAAACGCATCGAGGAGTCAGTTCATAATAATATGTACATTGAACTATATCAAAAATCGACATCCAAAGTCTATACAAATATACATGGTGGAAAAAGTCGTGGCTATGTATAATGGAAGGTTTGAGAATGCTCTTAGGCAGAAGCCCATTCCAACCATAGTATATAATACATGCTAATGGACAGTATGGTTAATTATAGATTAAATATTTAGTGATATATGTGACAATTAAGTCAAAGGTTAATTCTCGAGGTTATACGAGACCTTTATAGAAAATAAAATCATATCAAATATCTCCACACTTGGAGCTAGAATAACATAAGGTAAGAAGAAGTGATAGAGGGTTTATTTGAGTCATGATGTTATGATGAAAAGTATCATGGTAAATAGAATTAGAATTTCATAATAAACCTATGCTTAGAAGCCTGAATTCTTGAAGAGAAAAACAAAAAAAAAATTGTGTGAAATTTGGAGGTGTGACGTACATGGTAGAGACCAACCCGTAGTTAGATGAAATAAAATTTAATGCCAATTATTTTTTGAAAGAAATTTGAAATGATGATGGTACAAACTAGGAAGGTGAAGTACCTGTACCAAAAACCCACATAGAGATGGGTTAGATTCAGATCAAATAGAATCTATAGCAAATAGACAAAATATTGAGAATTTTCAATAAAATTAAATATATAAATATACCTTGTTAGCCAAGTAAGAGGCAGTAAAGCTCCTTCTGTACATGAAATAATAAAATAAAACATACAGGTCAGGATAAAGAACTAAGAATGAAATTCGAATTATGTAATAGTATGGAATTTATAGAAAATGTATTACCTAAGTTTTTGTTTGGAAACCATATAATGGGTATTTGATGTAGTTTCATGAATTGTACGAAAGTAGGAAAAGAGGGATTTTCCTGTGTAATAAAACATTTTGTTAATCTGGGATGTTATCAAATTTCCATTAATTTCATAACAAAAGTGTTTAAGTACATGAAATTATTGACAATTATTCTGAATGTTTTCTATAAATTTATAAATAGTGAATTAGAAGATAAAACGTAGATAATGAATATATATACGAAAATGTAAGTAATGATCGATTATAATACATATAGAAACTAAGTTAAAATATGTATTTCATTAATTGTAATATAGAAACTGACTCTTAGTAAATTAACAAAGACATAGTCAAGTCATTAAAACAACTTTGTTGCACACAGAGAATATAGAAACACTATATATATTAACGATTCAATAAATTTAGTGACAATGAAATGTTGGTATCAAATTCCAATTCATTATTAGACACCTTCTAATTTGTATGGAAAATGAAATGTGTTTTACGAGAAACAAAAACTTTTAAATTTCGTGATTGCATATATACAGTAAAGAGTCATTCTAAAAGGGGAAATCAAATATTTGTAACTAACCATATATGAATTGAATTTAAATGAAATAGAAAAATTATATTAAAAAAATGTCAAACTGATATTCGTCCAATGTATATTGTCTGAAATGGATAGGAAGGAATGTCGTAAATTTCTAAACAAAAACAGAGGTAAAATTTAGACAATAATTAGAATATGAATTTATCTATATCTAAAGGACAAATTTATAGTTAACCATATATATAATTTTCTTCACACTGAAAATGTAAATGATACCGAGAATTTCACAAGGGGAAAATTAACTACCTAATATGTGTGAAATTAAACCAGAGGACACGAATAAAATTCATATTGGTTGAGGGAAGCATGAATAAATTATTATTGTGGAGAAACCCCAAACAAAATCTGATATCAATAAAGAGGTAAAAGAAATTGGGGAAATTGTTTAGCAAATGAATCAAATACTTTCCTAACATTGAATCTTGACCTTAAATTATCTATGCACTACCACACAGTCAAAGATAATGACTGATATAAATAATAAAACTAAATATTCAAAATATTGAAATAAACATTGAGTGAGGAGGACGTATAAACTATGAAAATATTTTAGTGCTTATCTTCTGTGAGAGGAATTTCAACTTCAAATATGTCTGCCATGAATATGATGGACGAAATCCTCCTCTGGAGATTCAACCTGTAAATATATAAATGGTTTCCAAAGTTAAAAGAATGCAGAAAAAAACCATAAACATCACGAACAAATGAAATAAAGGAAATCTCAACAATTCTTGCAAATATTATATCCATTAAACAAAATTTAGGGGAGAATTAAACTCTGAAAGTACGTTACTTGTGGGATGTTTTAGAAAAATGCACGAGTATGGATGCAAACCATTCACGTTGAAAATGAAATGGAAAGTCTACAGAGCCGAACACATGGCGAAGAGGTTCCCAAAAATGAAACGATGGAAAAAAATGAAACCCTAGCTAAGATCAATTGGTGGTAACAAAATACCATGTGATCTTCACCGTTAATCCACCAAAGAAATCCACCATACAGTTTTCCAACAGAGTTAATCGATCCATATGACGATACATGTTAAACGTATTGTTAATAAATGAAACTATGGTAAAACCATTTATCATTTAATAGCATAGAGAAAAAATCTCGGTTAAAACTATATAAAAGACGAGATGATCAAATCTATCCTAAAATTTGAATCAGTGAGGATAAAATCGCATATGGTAAGATCAACATAGACGATCTTGTCACGTCTGAATTCAATACAATCCATAATGTGGCAGTATGATGAGGGTATGAAGGACATTAGTTAATTCAACGGTGGTAAACGAAATCTTAATACATTAAAATATCCCTTGTAAATATTGGTTGAATCAAGCATAAGTACAAAAGGCTTAAATAAATAATTCAAACAATAGGAATAGATATTACTATGTAAATGCATAGGAAATATTTAATTTATATTAAATTCCTTCATTGAATTAATATACAAATATACAATCCTAAAAAGAGTCTTATATACTTAGAGATAAAACAATGTAGATAACTACCATATAGGAAATCAAATTTCATGTCAAAATCATATATGGGTTTAATATATGTTAGCATATATATATATATATATATGAGGAAAGGGTGAATTACAGTTAAAGTGGATGTTTTCATATAGTGACATATGGAAGTGTTAGAGAGATGTTGAAAGCTCTAATTATATGTGTTCGATTAATATGATCATTATGAATTTATATACATTAAAATAAGTATAAGGATACCTTGTATATCAAAAGAAGTTCAAATCATATTCAAGGAATAAATGTGTAGGAAAATATTCATAGTAATGAAATATGAGACAACATGATTCTAGGCGTAGTAATTAACATCAACCTAATTTAGGATACCTTCTATCTCAGAAGAATTTCAAATCATATTCAAGGAATAAGTGTGTAGGAAAATATTCATAGTAATGAAATATGAGACAACATCATTAAATTTCCAAAGACAGAAAGAATATCCTTAAATGTATTCATGTAAGTGACTATACATTAACAAAATAAAATAATTAAGGGAAAGAAGTAAAATTAAGAAAGTGGCAATAGAAGAAGTATAATGAGATAAATAGAAAAAAAAATTGGGTAAGTAGAGTTGTTACAACATGCAATTGTTTGTGATAAAAGAATTAAATCACAGTTGATCTGAATAAAATCATGAACAAGATACATAGAAACTCACACCTTCTCTCCACCCATCCGAAAACTCTATTAGGTCCCTATATTACTAATGTAGTCACTTATTGTTGTTACTGTAGCCCCCTTATTTTTATCGTTGTACTCGGTAGCCGCCGTATTATTACTATTGTGCCCCATAAAAGCCACTATTGTTATTGTTATGCCCTTACATTATTATTTTTAGGTTGGATGGGATTATGTTGTAACCCCATGGACTCCTATATATATAAAGGAGGTTTTGTCATTTGTATCATCCAAGAATTGTTCATTTATGTAATTTAAAGGTGGTTTCCCCCTCAAAGTGGCTTATTTCTAAGGCATTGATCTCTTTTTTATTGCATTTTTGGAGTTGGTTTCATAACATTTGGTATTAGAGCTTTGGATTCTAGGGTTTCACTGCTTCAAACAGATCATTGTGGTATTTTGGCTATAATTTATTTTTATACTAAGGTATATAAGCTACAAAAAAAACCCATTTACAAAGAAATACTGAAGAACTTTGTGTACAAATTCAGATCCTAGTTCTCAATATTTTCGGAGATATGATCTGTGGAAGTTAGGCTTTTTGCAGGCTCGTGAATTTCATCTCAAAGAGGGGACATTAGGAAAATCGTCATAAATCTCTCTCTAAGCATCGGATTGGAATTCTGTAAAAATCCGTAGAAGGTACACCAACACTCTATGTATCAACTGTAGAGTTGAGGGAGGAAATAATGACATGTGGCATGTCATGCAATGTCGCTCTTTTGAACCAATCCATAATTAGGTCATTGTGGGAAATTGGGCATAACTTTGACTTGAAGAATCCAAATAAGGTCACACTTATGGCATTGGAAATAAGATTCAAAAGGATAATAAAGGACTGAATATAAATTCAGGGACCCTAAATTACAAATATACATCAGTTTCAATATCGAGCTCCTCAAAAGCAAGAAAAGGGTGTGTAATTTTTTTTCAAATTGCATAAGTCTTGTTTGAAAAGATATTTTGAAGTGAATCCAAGGGCATATTGAATCATATATATTAGTATTGGGTTCTAAAATTCCCTTTAAAAATAATTCAAAACCCATTAAGCCCTCAGAAGGCTCTACTAAGACTCATGAAGTGGAAGAAGTGCAACATGATATATCAAAATCACAAGAACAAGTGCATCAAATGTCGCTCTCACAAAGAGTAACAAAAAACGAAATCGAAGTTTTGAAGAAAGGCATGGAAGCTAAGATGGATGGTTTGAAGAAAGGAGTGGACACTAATATGGATGGTTTTAAGAAAGGCATGGAAACTAATATGGATGGTTTGAGGAATGTCATGGAAGCTAAGATTGATGGCATGGAAGCTACAATGGATGACATCAAAGAAAAAACGAAAGACAACGTGGAAGACATGAATAATGATCTAAAACTAGACATGGAAGGTTTGAAGGAAGGTTTGAAAAGTTGATACAAGAAATGATTCCTAGTGTCGAAAAGGTAGTAGAGGAAACTGATGATGAGAAGAAAATAAATGTTAATCATTATTTCATAAACTCTAATGTTGGATTGAAGACCTACCATATTCCAAAGATCGATATGAGTAAGTTTGATGGAAAGGATCCCGTAACATGGATACTACAGATGGAGCAATATTTTGATCTCCATAATTTTCAAAACACACAAAAGGTATGCATTGCAACTTTATATTTAGAACAAAATACATTTATATGTTATCGATGGCTTTGCTCCCGTAAAAAAAAATGTCATTTGGTCAATTCTTGTGGAGGAAATGATAGCACATTATGAGGATACAAAGAGAAACACCTTATTTAGCCAATTTTATAAATCTAAAACAAAAGGGTTCAATGGTGGAGCACCTTAAGGACTTACAAAAATTTAATATAAGGGTAACTGATATTCCAAAGGAGCACATGATTGATGTCTTCATAGTGACTTTAAAGGATAACATCCAACATGAGGTTCGTGTTCTGGGAACCGGATTCAATGGAGAAGTCATTATGGAGAATAAAAAATTAATGTAAAATTATGACGACAGGGAAGCCTACCACTCACATCTATAAATATGGAAGTGTTGCTACTCCTACACTTCCACAACCTACAAGGTTGACACCAAAAAAATTGGAAGGAAAAAGAGAAAAATAGCTTTTCTATAGTTGTGATAGAAAATACACTAAAGGTCATACGTGTGCTTATAAGAATTTATTTTTCGTAGATTTTGAAGAGGAGGAAGAAAATGAACAATAAAATTCAAAAGAAGAGGATATACTCCAATAAATAAACCTAGAAAAATATGAAATGAGTCTAACCATATCATGTAATGCATTGGCAAGAATTACCACTCCTCAAACTCTCAAGATAGAAGGACATATCGAGAAGAAAAAGGAAATTGTGTTGATTGATTTGGGTAGTACCCATAATTTTGTTGATTGTAAGGTAGCAAGGGAATTGGATTGCTTCCTATAACCAGCACCAAAGTGTGAAGTGATGGTTGTAAATGGAGGAACTATAAATTTCTCTATAAAATGCCATGATATCAAGCTAACCATGTGGGAGTATGTATTGAATAGTCCAATTATTTCCATTCCAATGGCATGTGTTGATGTTGTACTATGAGTACAGTGGTTACAATCTTTAGGGATGGTAGATTTTAATTTTCAAGAATTTTTCATCAATTTTTTTTTCAGAAGGAAAGGAAGTTGAATTACGGGGTATTGCAGGGAAGCCAGGAAAGATAATAAGTTATAATTTCATGAAAAATATCCTTAAGAAATAACAACGACGAGTAATTGCACAAATGTGCTCACCAGAAGTTTGAACATTAAAATCATCTATTTCTCGAGATCTTCGAAAAGCCTTGTATAATCATTACAAGGTATTTAAAACTCCCAAAGAACTCCCACCTATTCGTGATCATGATCATGCTATTCATTCGATTCCAGGAAGTTTTCCTCCGAACATCAGGCCTTACAAATATCCTTATGTCCAAAAGAGCGAAATTTAATGTATGATTGGAGAAATGTTAGAGGCTTTTATAATTTAACCTAGTGAAAGTTCTTTCTCTGCTCCAGTAGTGTTGGTGCACAAGAAGGGTGGATCATGGCGCATGTGTCTAGATTATAGTGATCTGAGTAAGCTCACTATTAAAGATAAATTTCTCATTCCTGTTATTGATGAATTATTGCATGAATTACATGGATCAAATTATTTTACCATGTTGTATATTCATTTAGTATATCATTAAATTAGAATGAATACTAAAGATATTCTGAAAACAACATTTCTAGCTCATGCGGGTCATTATGAATTTTTAGTCATGCCTTTTGGCCTTAACAATGCGCCTTCTACATTTCAAGGGTTGATGAATTCCATTTTCAAACCCTTCGTTAGAAAATTTGTGTTAGTATTTTTGGATGATATACTAATCTACAACATGTCTTGGAAGGATCATGTAAAACATGTTCACAGGGTGCTCAAACTATTGGAGGAAAAATAATTATATGCAAAAACCTCCAAATGTTTCTTTGGAGTATAAGAGGTGGAATATTTGGGTCATATTGTAGCTCGGGAAGGTATTAAGGTAGACCCTAACTATAATATCCTTATTTTCTACTTTTATAATTAGTGAATAAACCTAAAGTTTAGGTCAACGTAAGGAAAAATTATGTACGGACATATTATTTTTGGAAATTTATAAATAAATGTGGAAATTAGATTAAAGTATAAAGACAGAGTAAATTGAGACTAGGAATTCTAATCTATGAGGATGGACTAGAATCCAAAGACTTTCCCAAAATTCTCTAGAAATCCTTGGAGAAAAATAAAATAAATAGAAATTATTAAATGGGAGGAAAATATGTAATAAAATTCTCAGTAAAGTGGAAAGTTACTAAGAAGGGGTAAGAATAAAATTGAGCTGAGAAAAAGCCTGTTTTAAAAGAAGCTTTTGTGGAAAAAAACAAAATTAAAGCCTAGGATAAGGGAAACAACATCCCAAAATAGTGAGACGTCATTATGGAAACCAGGTGAGAGAAAGCAATCTTAAATAAGCCATTCCTAGTATAACAAGGGGGTGTAGGGGAAGAATTAGTCTCTGCTCAAGGGAGAGTTGTGGAACAAGCTCGTGGTTGGGAGGAAAATAGCCTTTAGACATTGGTATGTAAATTATGTGAAATTGTCTGTCCGAATTTGAATTTAGTTTTACTTCTATGAGTGTATAATAAATTTGAAATTGAAATCAGAGGATAAATGGAAACTAGAAGTAAGAAAGATAGGTTTCTATTATATGTTATTAAAATGGAACTTTTATAAATTGTTATATAAAGTAAATCAATGGATTTATTTGTATTGTACAATATTATTTTTAGAAGTTAATTGCCATATGTATTTGATAGAGTCTCAACTATAAATTAATATAGTTAAGTCTCACACGCTGTTACAAAGGCTCAGGATGGTCTAAGGGATAAACAAGCAGAATCTCTAAACCCTAGAATAGGGTCTAAATCTATTGTTTATTTCTAAATAGAGGTATGGATCATAAACTGAAAACTAAAGTAAACTGAAAACTAAAGTTATATGTGTAATAAACAACAGTCATAATACAATAAGGCACATATTAATAAAATTAACTATGTTGATATAAAATTCAGATATGAATGTAAAACAACAGTTTTTCATATATTATGTCAAGTGGAGAAAGTATTAAACAAGGAATAATTAAAATCTAAAGTCATATATGTGACAAAATAAAATAGATAAACATAAAATTTTTATTTTTCAAACTTTATATCCATAACTATCAATTATAAATCCTCAACAGGAATTGAAGATGGAACTGTTCATGGTACATAGTTTTGAATTGTATAGTGAGATTATAAATTTTCTTTAGGGTCATAGCCCTAGCAATATATGAAACCACAAAAACAAGGCATGCAGAGTGGAGTGGATGTTGGAGTGTCTTCATTGGTCTGATGTCTAACCTGAAATTTAGAAATATTGGTTGTCATATGCTATGGTTGATGACAGCTGTGGAAATTACATTTTGGAGAAGATATAATATCAAACCTGACACAAACATTGAAATTGAAATTAAATTTTACTCACAAGATAAAAAAATAAAATTTAGGGACAAAATCCTAATATTAAAGAGTATAAGACGTGAGAGGAGATACCTCGAAATTACTCTTCAATTCTTCATTTTCTCCTTATACCTATAGTAATAAGGACTGTAAGCATAGCTGAAGGGAAATATATAAATAACGACATTAACGAATAAGTATGAATAAATTTCATTACAAACCTGGGAAAAGAGGTGTACAAATTTGCAAAAGTTATAAACCAATCTCGAATAAATACAATCATCTGGATATGAAATTACACATGTTACTTTCAGAAAATCAAAATGAAAATTACAAACCAAATATCAAATAAGACATGTAAATACTTTCAAAAAGAGTGAAGTATTGTTAAAAAGAGCAGGAAAAGTTATCAAACATTTGTGTAAGTAGGGTGGAGAAAATCCTATACATATATAAAATCTTAAAAGTATTATGTAAATGAAAATCTATGAAGAGTACCACCAATAGTAGTTGTATAAATTAATACTAAATAAAAAATACATAGCGAACATAAATATTAAATCGATCTCGAAGAAAATGTATGAATCTAGAAAATATGACTGCTCCAAGTTCATTTGTTTCCTCGCAAGAATACATTACTATAAATCTAAAACAATTAGATTCTGGAAAAAGGAAAAACCCAGAATTATGGCTATAAGGGTATATTTAGAAATTATTATTAAATTAAATAAAAAAATGCTTCAGTAAGAAAATCTAATAGAAATTTTATTAATTAAAAGTTAATAAAATGGATTATAGGAGATACAAATAAGGGGAAAATTTGAAAAAGGCATATAGTACAAGTGAATTTAGAAATTTCCATGGTTGACCATATAAGCCAAGTTAAATTCCCATATGGAGGGAATGACATTGTTTATTATCATAAGAAAATAAAAATGTTTCCATACTTCTCATATACACAGAGGCAACATATAAATCCATATAGTAACAAAAAAAATGAAATGAATACGTTGTATTATTAAAATAAGGGAAGCCTCTGTTATTTCGAATTAAAATGAAACTGACAGCGAATAAATTATAAGAATTACATTATAGAATTGAGAAGAGAGCATAACCACTCTCTACATATATATATGTAAAATCGAAACTTAGAAAAACTAAACAACCATTAAGGGAATTTTGAGGTCTAAAATGGGCCTCCTAAGAAAAATGTAAAACCAAAATAAAATTTGCAAGAACCAATAGGATTCAATATGATGATGTCAACCATGGGGGATGATTCACCATTTTTTAAGTAAAATGGTAAAAATGTTAAAAAAAATAAAATAATAAAACTACTTATTCAACTCATATTTTCAACTTATCTCCCAAATTTTTTACTCAAATTTCGGGTGGGAGTACTCGTTAGATGCAAAATTTAATTCCTCATCCAAGAAGTTCCCATGTTGCATACTTTTGATGGACCCTGCTACACGAAAAATGAGAAATACATGAAAAGCATTATTTCAATCACGTTTTTCATGTATTTCTCATTTTTCATGTAGTAGGATCCATCGAAAGTATGAAACATGGGTACTCCTTGGATGAGAAATTAAAGTTTGCATCCAATAAGTATTCTAGCTCAAAGTTTGAGTAAAAACTTTGAGAGATAAGTTGAAAATACGAGTTGAAAAAATAGTTTTTTTTCCCTCGAAAATTTGATGATGTAATCAAATATTATTTTATTATTTCCACTATTATTTTATAATTTTTTTAGGAGGCCCATTTTAGACCTCAAAATTCCCCTAATGTACCATCATATCCAAATAAATATGATATTGGAGTCTACCCTGCCTGAGTGAAAAGTCTCAATGAGCCAAGGAAACTCATTATGTGTCTCAAATTAGTTATCAAGAGTATGAGATTTAGAGTCTCATTACCTCATATTCTAAATTGTTATTCGAAATCAAATGAAAAATAATTTTAAATACATTGGGACAGAGGTTGCAAATATAAAGGGGTCTCGTCAAATTGGGAGTTCCAACCCATTACATAACAAACTCGAAATACCCATTTCAGAATTGGGGTTTATACATAAAACCCAAAACCCAGAATTACAGAAATGTGTAGAAAGCAGATTTAAATAAAAATTATGTAGAGAAATGGGTACGTCTGAATACAAATAAACCTTGACAAGAAAGATGTTCGTAAAACTCATTGTTTCATATTCCCAATTTGGTTGGAGATTTAAACTTACCTCTCTATCAAGGACTCAAGACATTTTTCAAGGGAGACCATGCGTAATTTCCCCTACTAAGTTGGGACTCTATAAATAAAATTAAAAAATTGTAAATTCAATGATCCATTAAAATTATATTGTGCAGATAAAATAGATTAAACCAGTATCTAGAAGCAAAAATAATTTAGTTACAATGGTTAATTGAGAGCCGACATATGATGGCTATATCTAGATAGATGGAAAATGATATTTTTAGCCAAAACCCTTAGAAATTTAGATTAGGGAAAATCAAACAAAATTGACCTCTAAATAAAATTACCTGAAAATGTCGAGGAAACAAATCCTCACATTGATAACTGAAGGAGTTCAATACCCTTGAATTTGTGGAGGAAAAATCATGTACATGAGTGTATTCAACACACTTTATGGCTGATAATGCATTGATTTCACAAAGGGAAAGGGGTATTGACCATATTCAAGGTGGAAAATCCAATACGTAGAGACAGAGGCCAAAGTAGCCACATATCAACTAACCAAATGACAAATGAAAACTTGGAAGGGAAAGCAAAAAACCCTAGGTTCTCTTGTGAGAGATCTCATCTATTCATTGTGAATTAAATTTCTAGTGTACAGGTGGAAGGTTGAAGGTACCATAGTGTGGAGCGATAAAAAGGGTCTTTTTAACTCCTAATTACCTTCACATTAATTATCAACCCAGGGACAACTTTTTATTTCAAGAGTGTACTCAGTCTGAGGTGGCTATTTACTCAAGAGTAATGTTTTGCAGTATAGTGCTTAAAATGAAAAAGTAAATGAAAGCTGGAAACAAAATCTAATTGGAACAGCAAGAAACAGAAATGTTCTAAACTAAATCATTCACTCAAACAACCATCAATCGAGGATACAGTAGCAATAACTCATTCCTCTGGATATTGATGCAATTGAAATCAAACCGGAACAAGACAATCAATCTGGGAATGAGGAAGCAATAACCAATGTTCTCTATAGTTGAGAGTCCTGCTTTAAAGCAATTAAAAGGAAATCGAAATTGAACTAAAGCTGCTATTGAAAGTAAACTAGGAAAACTCTTTAAAAGCACTCTTGCAATGAATCAACAGAAATGAACATCAAAGCTTCATCTAACAAAAATGATTTATTAATGGAAAGGAATAGCAATGCTAAAATACTAGAATTAAACAACAATCTTAAATAGAACCAAACAGCAAAACTAAGTCATTAGAAAGACACAACAACTATAAATGTAATTGAATCAGCAACCTATCAGCATGAACATTAATCACAGTTATTAAAGCAACAGCAATCGTAGTTATAATTGAATAGTAACTTAATTGAAAAACCATTGCAATTATAACGGAGCAGTAATTAAATGAACCATAGTCTTAATTAGATAGCGCAGCATTAGATCAGAATTATCAGCAGGACATTTCAAGTTATAATTAATAATTCTATCACTCACGCAATCCAATTATGATTTCAATATAACAAAGCAATTTTGCGAAATGTTCATAAACAAAAGATTACTGAACAAAACAATGAAAAGGAAATCAAACCATCACACGGCAGTAATTGTAAAGATATGATACATAGCAGCAGCAGCGTACTCCACTAGAGGTTGGGCCCTTAGCCGCCAGCGGACGCTGCTAGGTTACTTCAGAATGAAAAGAATGAACAGCAACTCCCAAATCATGTATTAATCAGCAAATTGTGGAATCATTACAACAGCAAAGGCTTGAGAATTACAGCATGCAACAATCCCTATCCTATCATGAATAATCCACCATCATTCTTCATCATTTTTCATCCCCCAAATCATCCCCATCTCTGATCTCCGTTTTCATTTAAATAGAGAGAGATCAGAGAGAAGTTACAATAAAGATAAGTATAACATGATTTCTATTACAAAATTGGTTTGCTTCTAACCATTTGATCAACAAGAACAAGGCGAATTTGGCTTTGCAGCTGAGATTTGGAGGACGGCTGCAACAACAAATCTAAGAAAATCATGCTCAAAGAACCCTGTGTTTCTCTCAGTACAAGCCGAATTTGGGCAAACCATTCTTTGGTAAAGTTAATTGGGTCCGTTCTGGATAAAACCCATGTTCCGAATTTTCCAGATTCTGCTTCATTTGCTCGAAATCTCAACTGCAAAACCGTCACTTCTTATTCCAGCGAATTTCTGAGTTGGCACTTTTAATGATCAAATCTTCAATCTGGAAATTATCTTGGAGGCTAAAAATGGTGAATAATGTTACATCTGATTTATTAAAACTATCATTGATAAAATCATGCATAATCATCAATTTATTAGAAATAAAGGAGAATAAATAATATTCATTCATAGAAGCATAAATCATCATAAAATGGATTTATATAATAAATTATAATAAATGACATGATGAAGAATAGTAGAAATGGGTGGAATAAGTGTTCAAAAGTGACAATAATAATGGCATATTAACGGCCCAACATACCCCCACACTCAATATGTTGCATGTCCTCATGCAACGAAAACTGAATATATTGCATGTCCTCATGCAACCCAAAGACAAAAACCCATGTGTTAACCAGGCAATAAAAAATATGTTCATCTCAGCTCATGAAATGGATAGAACAAATGAATTCTTCCTTAATTAATGAATATTCACTTTTAGTAATCTTGATGAAGGCATAACAATTTTTATATTGACATTCAACTATATGTATATATGAAGTTGCAACAAAATATGATATAAGTAACAGCACACTTCATTAACCATTTTCTCAAAAACTACAAACCAGCTTTTGTTGAAATTTGGCAAGTAAATTTATAATATATGAATGCCTTTATGATCCAAAAATCAGGCTGTTTTGATGCATGGATCATGAGATATAAACAAAATGACTGTAGCTGAGAGTGCATGATTTCCGAAATTTTATGAACCAATTTATCTTGAAATTGTCCGGGTTTGTATTAATGATACGTCTGTGTTTTCCAAAAATCACAAGAATTGAGTTCATAGTTTTAAAAATATTATGGAAATCAATTTCTACACTGAAATTGTATGCCTTAAATGAGAAAGAAAATAGAAAACATCCATCATGCGTAGCAATTCCCCCCCCTCTCTGAAAAATTAGCATGCCCTCATGCGATGCTAGAAAACAAATAGAGGTGGTTGCTACCAGCTGTTGAATTCTATGCTTGGTGTAAAACAACATGGAATAAGGGAAGTGTTGAGAATGAATAAGAATAGCAATGGATGATAAAGAATATGAATGACATGGTTATAAGAAAGAAATGAATGAAAGCGACACTCCCCCAAACTGAAAGATGATATGCCGCTGAAAAAAAAATGGGAAGTGGTACAGATGTCGACTGAAGGATGATAAATAATGCTCAAAATGGACGTTTTTGAAATTCTCCTAAATTCGTAATAAATCAGAAAATTATGCGATTTTACCTCAAATTTTACCTCCAAAAATGTGGAATGACATATATGTACTGGCAGGTGTTGAAGCTGATGTAGGCAGAGTTGGTGCTGAAAGTGATGCAAAAGGTAGAATCCAGGCAAGCACATCATGTCGGAAGAATTGTGTACGTTCGCGAGTTGCTCGAGCCTCTTCTGTTAGTTGCAATAGTGTGGTCATGCTGTGAATAGAATTCAGCCCATACTTGTTGTTCTCCTGTAAACAAAGCACTATTTTGCATACAATGTTCTTGAATCCATAGTGTTAGTTTTGAATAGAAATAGATAAGATGCATGCAAAACTTTCAGTCAGAAAAACTTTTGTCAAATCAACAAGTTATGGCAGAGTGTAGTAATCATATCGCATGCTATCCCATAATGCATACATGCCCCCTCCAATTGGAAAAGGAATTCCATGACCATAAAGCGTATGAGAGGTGTTGTGCTGATGGCAAGGCAAGGGAATGAACAATATAGCAGTGAATGAAGCAGAGTACACATATCAATGATAGGATAGCGGGAGTTATGGTTATAATGAGAGAAGAGTGTGTAAAGATAGTTATGAATAAGAGATAGGACGCTTTGAATTGATGATAGGTGATGAAAAAGAGAAAAAGAACAACAATATGCCAAAAATATGCTTTACTGATAGTATGCTAGCTGAAAATGATGCGATTGATCATAAAACAATTTCTCATGCATAAAGGTTCAAAATAGGGAAAAAGTTAAGGAAATAACTTCTCTGATAAAAAGAAAAAATAAGAAAAGGGTATTATAATAATAATTGATGATAAGATATAACTTCAATACCATAAGCAGAGCCGCTGCTGCCAGCAGGCGTCCATAGCCTCGACAGGGTTGCTTTTTAACCCATATGAGCCAGAATCCTCAATTTATAACTAGAGAGTTACATCTTTGTTCTACAGAAGAGATCAGTGTGCTGGCGTGGTAACCATATAACCACACTGCTATTCACTGGGATGTAGCAAAAGTGATCAGGCCGGCTCGTGATGAGACCTCCTGTTCCAAGGATAATTTGAATATCCAATGGATCATAACCCTGGTGTGGTGGCCATAATGGGAATGTCACTTTCTTACAACCTTATGAACATGGTAGGCTGGCTCGTAATGAGACCCCCTATCCTCCATCTGTGAACAAAATTTTGTTGTTATTACACAATTTTATGATAAAAAGAGGGAGACTTGGTACTCCTTAAAAGCAGGGATGGTGGAAGAAGTTGAACATGTCAATAGAAAAATATACCCATAATCTCATTTATTACAGACAGAGAAGATTATAATCCAGAAGGGTGGAACCAGCCTGGTATTAAGATGATCAATCAATATCATGTTCAACAGAAAACAATGCAGTAAAGTAGTATATAAATAATTGTGTCCCTTTTGAAAATAATCTATCATCAAGGAGCTGTCATGTTAAAGATCATAACGTGAATGATATTAACTCGCTTCAATAGAATCCATAATTCTTGTCCTTATAAAAATAGTGTACTTTATGCCATGAAGGGGAATCAGTAAAATGTGGTTGAGATGAACTAGGAATAGTCCCACAAGAGGAAGAAAAGGTTGCTCTCAAAAATACTCCCAAAGGGTTGCTCTTTTGAAGGAACAGCAAAGACACTCAAAAAGTGGTGTTCCGTGTAGGGAACAGCAAAGGAAATGCACACCAAAAAGCAAAAATACACATAAAAAAATGTGAAAATGCAAATGTCGTTCCTTTGGAAAAAGGAACAGCAAAAACTAAAAGTGTCGTTCCTTTGGAAAAGGAACAGCAGAAACGCAAGTGCCGTTCATTTGGACAAGGAACAGCAAAAATGAAAAGTGCAGAAGTGCTGTTCCATTCGAAAAGGAACAGCAAAACGTGAAAGTGCATAAGTGTTGTTCCATTCGGAAAGGAACAGCAAAATGGACAATCATAAAATGCAAACATGCAAAAAAAACAAATTCGCTGTTCACAGCATTGATGCTGAGGATGAGTTACACTTTGAATGAAGCAACACCTTAAACACAAAATATAAGAGAAATTAGAAAAGAAACAACATTTTATTTAAAAACAATATGTAAATTAAGTTACAACACCTATGATATTATGTAAAAAAAAAAAAAAAATTGATCTTTTTGAAGAATGTTTTCGCAGCAGTGACAAGACATGAATCTTCAAATCGAAATCAATTCTTCATTTATTCTATTATGAATCCGTTGGGTAATGACTTAGATGAAATTTCTTTGTTTCGTTAAATTTTTTTTCAAGAATCACTCGTCCATAAATTGACCTTCTTTATTTTCCCAGGACCTGCAAAAAAGCGAGTGTCTACCTGCAATAAAACATTAAATCATGGAGAAAGAGAGGTGATCGGGCTCCCCTAATACAAGAATGATGCAAAAAATAACAAGTAGTTACTCTATATAACAAATCCATTGAGAAAATAACAAAGTAAAATTTATTTGTCACCTGCGAGAGAGAAGTGGTCGACCATACTATCCAGCAATGTTTTAATCACAACTTCTTTGTTTTTCATCGAAATTGAGTTATTCCAAAGCCAAATGAGAGCTAATTCAAAGTTTTATCTCCAGTAGCAACAGGTTTTATAAATTCAATGATATGATATGTCAATTTTAGTTAGAACAATCTACATAACATAGTCATTTTCAATTACCCAGCTCAGATCAACAGTTTATGTTTTAAGCGTAACTTTTTCGTTTGATGTCGGATTCGAATGATTCAAATTTGAAATGAAATTAGATTAATTTATTTATTTCCAATAGAAACAGGTTTTGAAGACAATAAGAATTGATAGGTCAAATACTGTAAGGAACAGCCGGAAAGACATAGTTTTAAGGGTGCTGATTTACGATAGATAGTCAGTATTTTGATCATAAATTCCCCATAAGATATCACAAATGAGTGATTCCAATTGCATTGTAAACTAGATTCATAGGGGAATCTACCATAGTAACAGGTTTTAAAAATTCAAACATTTAGGCCTCCAAAAACTGACTGTCCCAACTCTGTTCCTGAGCTGCCCACTAGACATCCGGTCAATGTTTTGGTTCTAACTTTTTCGTTTCAAATCCAAATTGACTGATTCAAATTGGGTTAGAAAGTAGACATCAAGGGCTACCTAAGGTAGAAACAGGTTTTAAAAATATTCACTTTTGGTCCCTCAAAACATGACTGTCCCAACTGTTTTTCCAGAAAGTTCATCAAGCCCGCAAGCCAAAAAAATGATATTCAAGCATTTTTTCAAATTGGTGATAAAAATGAAAAATGAGTGTTTGTAGAACTTATTATTTCTATTATGATTCATCTACATACACAAATAAATTTAAATATTTATCACCGATGTTGATTTCGATAGCGTGTTGCAACAAAAAAACAACTATTTTTACAAAAAAAACAAAATCCATTTATTTATGTTCTTATTTTATTTTATTTTATTTTTTCACTAACCTACTTTGATTGAAATATGAATATGACTATGTATAGGAGTACTTCCAATGGAACCATTTTCGAAATAAGGCTTCAAATATGTACATACCCAAATTTGAAAAATGCATGTTGATAAAAATTAGGGTATGAGAAGCCAACTTCCCTTGAAAAGATGTTGTCAAAAACTGTTGAAGTATAGAGTGATGCTGCAAACAAGTGATGGAATGAAACCAATCTTCAATATATCCGTTACTTTCTTGATTTCCCATCATACCATGAATTTCTTGAGCTTTTAAAATGGTTTGTTGGTGCAACCTACAAGAAACCTCATTTTCTTCCATAGCTTCTACAGTTTTTGAATTTGAAACATTCTGAATCTCATTGTAAGTTTTCTCTAATGGCACATGTGAGATAGAATGGGTGGGAAGGTTGGGTAAATTTGGCAGTTCAACACTGTAAGCATGTTGTACTGGTTTATTGTGGTGAGGGTGTGGAATTAGTTGAGCAGGAAATTCAAAAAAATGTTGGGCAGTTTCTTACCATAACAGAAGATGTTCTTCATGTGTTTCTTCGAAGCTCCTTCTTCCAATGTCCCTGTCAATTATTTAGTGAAATGGGTGGTTCTTACATCACCACTTGAGTGAAACCTTGTGATTCATTTTCCAAAATTTCTATTTTTTTCCTAGTCATTCACACAAAATTTCAAACATCTATTTCTACCTAACAAAGCAACAGCAAATCTGTTAGGAAAGCAGACAGTGGAGCAGGGCTTTTACATGCTCCGCACGCAGGTTCTTACCTTCCGTTTTTAAGATCCAACTCTTCCCTACCAGGCACTCATCAGATTCACACTACTCTTTAGAAATGGCTACACTCTCCCCGGCAACGGCGCCAAAATGTGGAGCGATAAAAAGGGTCTTTTTAACTCCTAATTACCTTCACATTAATTATCAACCCAGGGACAACTTTTTATTTCAAGAGTGTACTCAGTCTGAGGCGGCTATTTACTCAAGAGTAATGTTTTGCAGTATAGTGCTTAAAATGCAAAAGTAAATGAAAGCTGGAAACAAAATCTAATTGGAACAGCAAGAAATTGAAATGTTCTAAACTAAATCATTCACTCAAACAACCATCAATCGAGGATACAGTAGCAATAACTCATTCCTCTAGATATTGATGCAATTGAAATCAAACCGGAACAAGACAATCAATCTGGGAACGAGGAAGCAATAACCAATGTTCTCTACAGTCGACAGTCCTGCTTTAAAGCAATTAAAAGGAAATCAAAATTGAACTAAAGCTGCTATTGAAAGTAAACTAGGAAAACTCTTTAAAAACACTCTTGCAATGAATCAACAGAAATGAACAACAAAGCTTCATCTAACAAAAATGATTTATTAATGGAAAGGAATAGCAATGCTAAAATACTAGAATTAAACAACAATCTTAAATGGAACCGAACAGCAAAACTAAGTCATTAGAAAGACACAGCAACTATAAATGTAATTGAATCAGCAACCTATCAGCATGAACATTAATCACAGTTATTGAAGCAACAACAATCGTAGTTATAATTGAATAGTAACTTAATTGAAAAACCATCGCAATTATAATTGAGCAGTAATTAAATGAACCATAGTCTTAATTAGATAGCACAGCATTAGATCAGAATTATCAGCAGGACATTTCAAGTTATAATTAATAATTCTATCACTCACGCAATCCAATTATGATTTCAATATAACAAAGCAATTCTGTGAAATGTTCATAAACAAAAGATTACTGAACAAAACAATTTAAAGATATGAAAAGGAAATCAAACCATCACACGGCAGCAATTGTAAAGATATGATACACAGCAGCAGCGTACTCCACCAGAGGCTGGGCCCTTAGCCGCCAGCGGACGCTGCTGGGTTACTTCAGAATGAAAAGAATGAACAACAACTCCCAAATCATGTATTAATTAGCAAATTGTGGAATCATTACAACAGTAAAGGCTTGAGAATTACAGCATGCAACAATCCCTATCCTATCATGAATAATCCACCATCATTCTTCATCATTTTTCCATCATTTTTCATCCCCAAATCACACCCAAATCATCCCCATCTCTGATCTCTGTTTTCATTTAAATAGAGAGAGATCAGAGAGAAGTTACAATAAAGATAAGTATAACATGATTTCTATTACAAAATTGGTTTGCTTCTAACCATTTGATCAACAAGAACAAGGCGAATTTGGCTTTGCAGCTGAGATTTGGAGGACGGCCGCAACAACAAATCTGAGAAAATAATTCTCAAAGAACCCTGCGTTTCTCTCAGTACAAGCCGAATTTGGGCAAACCGTTCTTTAAAAAAGTTAATTGGGTCCGTTCTGGACAAAACCCATGTTCTGGATTTTCCAGATTCTGCTTCATTTGCTCGAAATCTCAACCGCAAAACCGTCACTTCTTATTCCAGCGAATTTCTGAGTTGGCACTTTTAATGATCAAATCTTCAATCTGGAAATTATCTTGGAGGCTAAAAATGGTGAATAATGTTACAAGTGATTTATTAAAACTATCATTGATAAAATCATGCATAACCATCAATTTATTAGAAATAAAGGAGAATAAATAATATTCATTCATAGAAGCATAAATCATCATAAAATGGATTTATATAATAAATTATAATAAATGACATGATGAAGAATAGTAGAAATGGGTGGAATAAGTGTTCAAAAGTGACAATAATAATGGCATATTAACAGCCCAACACATAGCCATGTGCAACCAGGTGAAAATTAATACGTGGAGGCCCCTTAGATGAAGAGTACGAGTAATAGTAAGGGTGAAATGAATAAGAGTTAATAACATAAAATGTTGCGTAATGATCTGAGATATTTCATATACTCCCAAGGTTGGGATATGATATATGTCAGATTAGTAGTCTTATGAAATGGTTAATAATAATGGTCAATTTATTACGAAGTATTCAATATAGGAATGGGGAGTATAACTAAACTCAAATGTAAATTGTGTAAAAGGGTAGGGAGTAAGGGTATGATAGTTAGGTGGACATAGATATAAAAGGATAAGTTATAAGAATAAGAATTCATATAGTAAAGGAGTTAAGAATAATAATTAAGAGGACCATAACAGTTCATGAGTCTTCAGGGGAAGAGGATTGGTTTAATAACTACATTTTATTCCATGGTAGTATAAATAAGGTTAAGAATACCACAATGAAATTAGGAGAAATTTAGTACCAAGAAAAAAAAAATTAGCGGGAGTTGTTACAGTAATAAGATTAAAGTCATTAAGGAATGGAAATTCCCCACAACCATAAAGAAGTTGTGAGGATTTCTCGGGCTAAAATGGTATTATCGTAAGTTTTTTAAGAATTATGGGAGAATAACAGGACCTCTAACAACATTATTGAAGAAAATGCATTTCCATGGAATCCTGAAGAAACTATGGCCTTTGAAAATATTAAAGAGGCAATGTACCTAGCACCAATCTTAGCTATGCCATATTTCACCTGAACCTTTATTATGGAATATGATGCCTAAGGAAATGGAATTGGTGTTGATTTAATGCAAGAAGGAAGACCCATTTCTTTTGAAAGTCGTAAAATCAAAGGAAAGTATATACAGAAAGCTATTTATGAGAAGGAAATGTTGGCAATATTACATGCACTAAAGAAATGGCAACCTTACCTAATGGGAAGATACTTCAAGGTAAAAACTCATCTTGATAGTCTTAAATACATTTTGGAACAAAGACAATCTTAAGAAGAGGAGAAAAAATGGGTCACAAAGATTTTTGGTTATGACTTTGAAATCATCTATAAAAAAGGGAAGCTAAATGTTGTCGCAAATGCACTCTTAAGGAAGGATGAAGAGGTGTAAGCGTTGCTTTATGCCATTTCTATTATCCAACCACATTGGATAACCAAAACAAGTGATGAATGGAAGAATGATGAAGAAGTGTGGACACACATTCAAAAGTTGCAGCAATATCCTAGCACATCAGATACATTTAGTTGGAAAAATGATTGCGTATGGCACAGAAATCACTTATATCTTTGTAAGAATTCCCAACTAAAACAGAATATTATTTTCTAATTGCACACCTCTCCCTTAGGAGCACACTCGGGATTTTTAAAAACTTACTACAGGGTGAAGAAATAAATATTTTGCGATGGCCTTAAATCTGATATTCAAAAGTTTGTGGCAGAATGTTTGGTTTTCCAGCAAAATAAATTTTAGACAATTAAGACTCTAGCTTTACTACAACCTTTATCCATTCCAAGTCAACTCGGGAGGAGGTTTCAATGGATTTTATCACAGGTTTACCTATGCCCGAAGGAAAGAGTGTCATCGTGGTGGTAGTCGATAGAATTACCAAGCATGTACACGTTTGTGCATTATCTCATCCATTTAAAGAAAGTAAAGTTGCTAATACATTTATGAAAACAATTCAAAAGCTACATGGAAACCCAAAGATTACTATAAGCAAAAAATATCCCATTTTTACTGGAAATGTTTGGACAAAACTATTTTCTTGTTTGGGTACTTAACTAGCTCATAGCTCATCTTATCGTCCTCAATCTGATGGGAAAATTGAGGTAGTGAACAAATGTTTGAAAGGATATTTCCATTGTTTTGTATCTGATAAAAAAACACAATGGTTCAAGTGGTTACCTTTAGCTGAATGGTGGTACAGCACTTCCTTCCATACTTCAGCAAAAATGACCCTATTTATGGCACTTCACAAATATCATCCATCATCCATCAAGTCATCTTTAACAGAAAATTATAAGGTTCAAGCAGTGGAAGATCACATCGAGCATCAACAACAAGTTCTCCAACTCTTAAAGGATTACCTAAATTGGGCACAAAATTTAATGAAACAATAGGGATATGAACATCACAGCGAGAGAAGTTTTGAAATAGGAGACTAGGTATTTTTACAGCTACAACCATACAAAAAAATGTCCCTCAATAAAGCTAAGAAGGATAATAATTTATCGCCAAACAACTATGGTCCTTAAAAGGTGTTGCAAAATATTGGTACTATGGAATAAAAATTGGAGCTTCCTCTGTCTTCTCGAGTGCACCCAATTTTCCATGTTTTGTGCTTAAACAAGGTTATAGGTGACAAAATTCCATTTCAAACATATTGCCAAAACTTCATGAGGAAGGAAAAATCATATTGTAACCTAAAGCATTCATAGAAAGAAGAACTCAACATCTACGAAATAAATCAATTTCAGAGTATCTCATCAAGTGGAAGAACCTACCCACTGAAGATTCCACATAGGAGAATGAGAAATTTATACAGAAGCATCCAGAGCTAATCAAGCGTTGAGGACAACACTTTTTTGAAGGAGAGGGGAATGTTAGGTCCCTATATTACTAGTGTGGTCCCTTATTATTATTAGTGTAGCCCCCTTATTGTTATTGTTGTACCCTTGTAGCCCCCATATTCTTATACTTGTGCCCCATAAAAGCCACTATTGTTAATTTTGTCCCCTTACATTATTATTATTAGGTCGTCTAGGATTGTATTGTGACCCCATGGACTCCTATGTATAGAAAGGAGGTTTTGTCATTTGTTTCATCCAATAATTGTTCATTTATGTAATGTAAAGGAGGTTGCCCCCTAGAAGTGGCTAATTTTTAAGGCGTTGATGTAAGAACTCTAATTATATATATATATATATATATATATATATATATATATATATACACACACACCTTTTTATGATACTTTGGTTGTGATTGACTTTATCAAATTTCGATGCATTATCATCTCTTACAACATTTTTACTTTTTGTCATCTATATATTTTATAAAAATAGAATTGTTTTCATAATTATGTTTACAATGATGCTCATACCACCACATCATGTTTCCATATTTCCTACTTTAAATTGTATTGCCACTTTGTTCAATCTTCAGGATATTTTTACACTTCGTTAATGTACATATTTATAATAGTTTATAATTACTATTATTCTATACCCTTGTTAATACTATGCCTTTGATAGAATTTTTCGTAACATTATAACTTTTATAATGACCATTAAAGTTATCTATTAATATCTATATCGACATCCTAACTTAGTACTTATTACAGAAAGTCTCAAATTAATTATATTTAATATATTTCCTCATATCATATGCTTACAAGAGATCTCTTCAGTGTAAACTAAGATTCGAATATTATTATAATGAAATTATGACATTCATATATGGAACAGGCCCTTTAAGGGTTTCGTTGCTAAATCCTAGCCAACGAATTAATATTTAACACCACGTCATTATCATTGGAATGATATTGTAATTGAATACATAGCACGTTACATTTACTCTTAGCCATGTCTAATTATTGATATATTAAACCGTTTACAAGGTTGGATTTATGATGCATATTTTAATTTAATTACCCTATGCTTTTAATGTTCCAAAATATTACATGGATAATTGACTATACGTATTCCATTTTGTCGTATCGATTCAATTAAAGTTGTGATAGTTGTCCTGTAACATTTTTCTACTTGAGGTTATCAGTTTTTAATGGTTTATCCTTCACATTAACTTAGTCACATGGCCATATTGATTTTTAAAGTCTACTCGAACTCAGATTCATACCACGTTGATAGTGGAGATGATATCATACTTTCTCCCTCCATCCTCCTCGTTTAGGGTTGTATGGAAATTCATTTCTCCTCATTTCGTTTCCATTTTTCCATGTTCGTATGAGGGCTTCGGCCCTCATCCCATACAATAGCTATTATGGCTTTCTGCAGCCATTTTTCTCCTTACAACATAATACAC
Organism: Pinus albicaulis; assembly: GCA_034641835.2. Taxonomy (NCBI): domain Eukaryota; kingdom Viridiplantae; phylum Streptophyta; class Pinopsida; order Pinales; family Pinaceae; genus Pinus; species Pinus albicaulis. The sequence goes on from CM076570.1 coordinate 1,092,150,585, forward strand.
ACCTCCAGGTAAATTAATATCTTATTTTTAATTTATCACTACAACTTGATATATTTTGTTTTCCCTCAATAATTTCTAAATCAATTTTTCAATTTATTCATGGAATTAATCTTTTCTTTCTTCTTGTTTTTGAAAAGCAGCAGAGTGGCCTTTTCATTCAATGCATTGATAGATTCTCAGACCTCACAACTCATGATGATCCTCGAGGTAACACCTATTTCTATTACACAGGTAATTTGAATACATCTCCTACAGAGGTTATGTTTCATTCATAGCTTATCACTTCAAAATATTTCAGCTAATTTGTTTCACCTCTTCTATGGAAATGTAACTCTCTTTACTTGTTTTAATGGGATTTTGTCTCTAAGACAGTTTAAGATTTCCATGGGAAATTCATTTAAAATTTTACATATCCCTTCATTCTTGTAATTTAATTCGTTCCTACTTGGGTAATGTTGGTTTTTTTACTATTCCAATAAAATTTCAACCTCATGAATGTAAAACGATTTTACTGTGGGTTTTATGATAATGTTCTTCTTAATTTTTAACTTCTTCGCACGAAGATACGAATTCATTTTCTTTCTTCAGAAAGTGGTATTCGATTTATACTTCTCTGTATTTGAAATATAATCAATGTTGAAATTCGATTCCATATTGAATTCAGAAAAGTTCCCTCGGCTTCATTTATGGGTTCTGATAATATATATGATTACATTAAGTAACTTATTTACTTCTCTCTGTATGTATCTTTGTATTTGATCTCATATGGAGTTCGAAATAGCTTTACGCATTTCATTTGTGCTCCTCTGTCATGAATGTACCACGAAATCTAATCTTATTCCATACAAATTTCTGGAATTGGTCAGTCTTTTACATCTCCTTCCAGAATCATTATGATTACGCTTACAAAATCTCACTTCTGAGATACATTCAACTTAATCTCTCATTGTTTGAATTTATGTAGGATTAGTTTTTTATTCAACATCAATATCATATTAACCACTTAAAAAGATAGTATGAATTTTTCCATTAATTCCACCGTAGTTTTCACGCAACGATGCAGACTAATTAATTTTCGTTATTCGATACGTCCCACGATATATGGAAAAAAAATTGTAATTATGTGTATTTAATTTGTTCTCTAATTCCTTACTGTTTGTAATAGAATTAGAATCTATGTTTACCACATAGTTGTATTTCAATGACTCTATCTTCATTTAGACAGGTCTTCTTATTTATACAATTACATTCATGACATGTATATCTTTTACTTCATTCTCAGTCTTCTAGAAATCATTTCTTATATTTAAAAATATGGAGAATAATAATAATAAAATTTTTAAAATATATCCAGGTTCTTCTGTTATGAATTAATTATCATTTTATTAAATTCCCTCAACTAATAAAATTATTTTTTGTACAAGAACTCTTCTTCCTGATTTGATACCATTCATGGGTTTCACTAATTACCCAATATGCCAATATTTAGGTAATTTATTTTGATTCTTTCAATACTATTACTATTTTATAGTATTTTTATAACTACTCTCTACCATCATAACGAATTAATTTTCCTTTTTATACACTGATAACGTAATTTGATGTGTTTAACTCAATTTGTCAATTTCTAGAATTCTATATAATTATTTTAATTATCATATTCATTCAGATGCTAACCCTCTATATATGGGTTTCTTGTACATGTATTACACCTCTCACAATTTACCATCCAAATACTTATGTCTTCTTTCTCACAAACATTGGTAGTACTTTGGTTTCATCTATTTACAAGTTGGTCGATGTCATTCACAGAATTCAGTCCACTGAATTCAAGGATATTTATTCATGTATAAAATATGTAATTAAGAACTAGAACATTTGACTTCAGTCAATGTAATTATGACAATGTATGATGACATGTTCTATAATTTTTATTACCTATTTCTATTCTTATTAAAGTGATGAGATTTCATCCTTATAAGGAGTTTATACATGTTTTTCCAAATTGTTTGTAGTATTTCAATTACACACTTATATTGGGCATAAATTCTGTTTAATGTTGTGTCTACAATTGTACTATCCTCTAGTACTTCAATATGTAATTGATATTTTATTTCTTATTTGAGCATAAGAATAAACTAATATATGTTGAATTTTTGTATTGTATGTACAATAGAAGTTTTTATACTTAATTTGTACAAACATGTTTTCTTCTAGATTGACAAATACCTCCCACTGTGTATGTATCTCTATTTCTTATTGTTTACACAATAGTTATGTTGAATACTTTCCACTTCTAATAATGTATTTTCTAATTGTAATATGTTAATTATTACAACCGAACAGTTGATTTAAACCCTCCTAATTGGTTTTAGAAATTATGTTTGTTGGTTAACCCAGTTAACTAGTCTATGTAACTATGCAAAGATAAACTATACATGCTATATTTATGTTCTGTTAAATACATCACACACTTCACTATCAATAATAAAAAAATTATTCTACAAGATAATAACTCAGAAAATATAATTTTCCACTTATATTTCTACATAAAACACAAGTATTCTTATTCTATAATTCTCATCATAACATTAGAATCATAAGACAAAATAAATAGTTGTGCATACCAATTCCAGTAAAGGCTATTTGCTACCCAATCTTGAGCTTTCCTCCACAGCGCCCCCCAAGTAGAGACCAACTCCTCCAAAGTGTAGATAACCTCTTGTCTACCCTGGAATGCATTATTTATCCCTTCTTCCCCTTAGACATGTTTCCATAGCTATGTCCAGTTAAATCAGGATGTTGTTTTCCTTTAGCCTGGGCTTTACTTTTGTAATTTCCACAAAAGCTCTTTAAAACTAGCTTTTTCCTCTTTCTAGTTTTATTTCACCTCTTCTCAGTAAATTTCCACTTTACTAAGGTATCATTTAGATTGCAGAATCTAGATTATCCACATTATCATAAAACTATTATCGACTTTTAGAATCCCAACGGGGATCCATCTTCAGGACGAGAATTTGAAACGTCGACAATCGTTTTATGATACTATGGATAATATGGATTCTGCAATCAACAAAAACCACAGAAGCTTGAAAACCATCTTTTAGATTTTTATCTCTAATCTAATATTTTTAATTTATGTTATTTTCTCCAAAGATTTTTGGAGATTTTGGGAAAGCCTTTGGATTTAATTCCATCCTCATGGAATTGAAATCCTAGTCTTCAATATACTCTGGTCTTTGCACAATAATTAAAATTTCACATTTATTAATTTAAAAATATAATATGTCACACATATACTTTTCCTTTAGGTCCACTTAACCTTTAGGATTTTCAACTGTCTAATAGAAGTAGTAAAATAGGGATATTACATATTCCCCCTCTAAAACAAAACACCGTCCTTAGTGTTGCAAAATATCACTTTTAAAATAGTGGTGGAAATTTCTCTTTCATTTCCTCTTCTTCCTCCCATGTAGCTTCTTCAGGTGTAAAGTGCCTCCACTTCACTTTCACCCTAGCTACGGTCCTATTCTGAAGCTTGATTTATTCTCGTGCCAGTATAGAAAGGGGATCTAGAAGAAATTCCCATTTTGTTTCGACCTGTATCAAAGTCCAATAAATTACATGAGTAGGATTATGTAAATACTTTTTCAATAAGGAAACATCAAAAACATTATGATCCTTAAGATGACTAGGTAGAGCCAATTTATAAGCTATTGGCCCCGTTCTTTCTATAACTTCAAATGGTCCACAGTAGCATGGTAATAATTTAGCACAACTGCCAGTATATAATGTACTCTTTCTAGGCTTAATCCTTAAGTAAAAATGGTCTCCCACTTTGAATTCTCTTTTTGTTTGCATAGCTCTTTTGTCTATCTTTAGTTGTTTTAATATTTTGTTGAATTTTCTTCACATTTCTTTCCATCTCCTGCAATGCATTGAGTTTACAAATTAACTTATCTTCTGGGTGAATCCAGCTACGCGGAGTATGGCACTTTCTGCCATACAATGATTCAAAAGGACTCATCTTAATTGAATCTTGACAACTATTATTATATGCAAATTCTGCTAAATGGAGAAAATCTTCCCATATTGTAGGTATGTCCATAACATACATGCGTAGCATGTCTTCTAAAATTTGGTTGGTTCTTTCAGTTTACCCATATGTTTGCAGATGGTATGCAGTACTAAATTTCACTTTTGTATCCATTCCTCCAAACAGAGTTTTCCAAAAGGATGAAGTAAATTTTCATCTCTCTCAGAGATAATCATTTTTGGAATGCCATGTAGTTTTACAATTTCTTTCATTAATACATTGGCTACCTGAGTTGTTCCAAAATTAGATTGCAGTGGTAAAACGTGTGCAGCCTTAGTTAATTTGTCTACAACCACCATTATAGAGTCACGTTGATACTTAGTTCTAGACAATCCAGTAATGAAATCTGTGGAAACCACTTACCACTTCCACTCTGGAATAGGTAGAGGGTTCAGTAATCATGCCGGATGGTGATGTTCCACTTTTACTTGTTGACTTTCTAAACACCTAGCTAGATAATCAGCAACATATTTTTTCATACCTGGCCAAAACATATTCTTCCTCAATGCTAAAATCAGTTTTTGATAACTAGGATGACTTGTATAAGCTATTTTATGATACTCATCTAAGATTTCCTGTTTTAAAGATGTCACATTTGGAGTATACAATCTCTGTTTGTAATAAATCATGCCTTTCTGATTTTTAGTATATCCCATTAATTCAGGTTTCCATAATTTATCTTGCAATTTCACATATTGTTGGTCTTGCATCATCCCTTCATGTGTCAGTTCTTCTATTTCAAATTTCACACTAATTCTAACACTCGTCAAAATTTGATGAGGTTTCCTACTCAAAGCATTAGCAATCTTATTTTCTTTTCCTTTAATGTGTTTGATTCCCATATCGAACTAGCTTGTTTAGCATTTAAATCAGGTTGAGTAAAGAAATATTTCAGATTTATGTGATATATCATTAGTATGAACTTCTTTCACAATAGATAGTGTCTCCACATATTCAATGCATGTATCACAAAAAATAATTCTGAGTAATATAGAATATAATTATGTTCATGTTTCTTCAATTTTCTTGATTCATATGCTATGACTGAATTATATTACAACAACACTCCTAATCCTTCTGCACATGCATTTTTACATACCATAAATTATTTATTTGGATCAACAATCTTCAGTATAGGGGCAGTTGTCAGTTTAAGTTTTAATTGTTCAAAACTACTTTGAAACTTTTTTTTCCATTCAAACTTCACTCCCCTTTTTTGTAAGGAATTAATAAGATAGGCTAAGGCTGAAAATCCTTCCACAAATCTATGATAGTATCCAACAATACCCATAAAGGATCGTATGGCTAGGACATCATTAGGTACAAGCCAATCTATTATTGTTTATATTCTCTCTAGGTCTACTACTAAGCCATCTTTTCAAATCACGTGACCCAAATACTGAATTTTATCCTTGTAAAATTCACATTTGATGAGTTTTTCATATAATTTATGTTCTCTAAGTGTTTGAAGGATGATTATGAGATGTTCTCTATGTTCTTATTCATTTTTTTAGTACACAAATATGTTATCAATGAACACTAATACAAACTTGTCTAAATACTTGTGCAATACACTATTCAGTAAACACATGAATGTAGCAGGTGCATTAGTAAGTCCAAAGGGTAGGAATACAAATTCATAGTGTCCATATTTAGTCTTGATTGTTTTTTTATTGATGTCCTCATCGTTAATTCTAAGTTGATGATATCATGTTCTTAAATCAATGTTTGAGAAGATAGTGGCTCCTCTCGCTTGATCAAATAAGCCATCTATCCTTGACAGAGGATATCTATTCTTTAGAGTCAATTTATTCAAATATTTTTAATCTATACACATTTTAAATGTTCCATCCTTATTTTTAACAAAAAGTACAGGTGCTCCCCAAGGAGACACACTTGGTGCGATGTACCCTCTGTCTAATAACTCTTGTAATTGAAGCTTAAGATATAATAAATCAGGATTACTCATTCTATAGGGTGTTGTAGATAAGAGTATAGCTCCTGGTATTAGTTCAATTGAGAAATCAATTTCAATTTTAGGGGGTAGATGGGAGATTTCCTTTGGAAATACATCTTTGAACTCTCTGATGACTCATAATTTTTACACAGCCTCTTTTTCAGTTTTTTATCCCAATTCCTCCACTTTTACAGCATACACATGCTAGCCCTTTATTGTTGTACTTTTTCGCTATAGTGCAAAAAATTCCTGATTGATATGGGTCTTGGTTTTCCTTTCACTGTCACATCTTTTCCCTCACTATCTGTACAATGAATTTTTTTATCCAAGAAATTAACTATTGATTTCTACTTCTCTAAACAATGCATTCCTACTAACAATTCATATGATCCTAGAGGAAAAATATTTAGATGAATTTTAGTTTCATACCCATTTAGATTAACAACATTTTTTGGAAGTTTATGGGTCACTTTTCTTTTTGTTCCTATAGCTAATTTCACTAACCATGCTTGCTGAAATTTTTATGATTTTAACTTGCACTTTTCCACCATATGTGGACTTACATAGCTTAAATTTTCTCATGGATCTATCAAAAAAGAAACAATTTGTGTAGCAATCATACCTTCTATTTCTATCATGGTTGGTTGGTGTTTAGCCTCGCAATCTTCAAGTGCATCACTCATCTTAGGAATGTTTCAAGCAATTTTTTTCACAGTAGTTGCCTTTCATAACACTTGAATGTTATAAACGGTTCTGTGAGGACAATCATGTAACAGGTGAGGTTCTCCACATCCCCAACACTTTAATGGTTCTTTCATTTTTACATCACTTTCCTTTTTTCTATTTTCATCCATCTGTTTAGACCCAATCTGTGATTGTGCTCATTAGTTTTCTCCAATTTTATTAAATTTCCTCCTTTGATGGTTTTTCCCAAAAAAATTCAAGTAGGTTGGTTTTCCTTTTTTGACATTAGAGTCACTCTTCCCCTTCTCTTTGTTTTGCCAAATTTTCAGTTGATGATTTTTTCCATTGAACTATTGATAACACAGTCTTGCTTTGTGAATAGCGTCATCCATTATCTTTGGATTTTCAAATTCGATTCTTTCTGCTTCTTCTTCTTTCTGAGTAATGCTAAATCTATTAATATGTAACATAAAAGTACAAAAATTCCACTGCCTCAGCTGAGAGATCCTGAGTGTAGGGCTTGAATGCTGCAAAAAACAAGATTTTGGACTTCCCACAGAGGGGAAACCAGTCCCTAAAAATTAAGAGTAGCCACCCTCATAGGGGAAACAGGCCTTTCATCCAAGTAGTTTAACAAAAATACAGATAGTAAAACTAACCACTCTGCAAGCAGAGGGTGAATGAACAGAAAATCCATAATGAACCTAGAAACATTGTGCATAAGAAATAAAAACCTATGAGGGATTTTCAGACTACTGATCATTAGTTGGAGAAGGTGGTTCTTCCACAATTCTGCATCTGTACACATCACTACTTCTGCATTCATCAGTTGAGGGAAGCTCTTTACCTTTGTCCTCACCTTCCATTTTCTGAACCTACATTAAAAATTCATGGGCAATGTCTAATTGAGCCAAGGAGACCTTGGCGTTTTTAGTAGAAGCGGGGTTAGGAGCACTGGAGCTATGGAATGCAACAGATGGACCAGGGATAGTGGTCGAAGGGGGAGAAGTTCGAGTAGAATATTCAGATATGGTGACCGTGACATACGCCGTAAGAACTGGCCTTTCAAAAACACAATCAAATCTAAACTCCGTTCGCTGGGAGGTTTGGTGCAGGGTTGTGGAGGAGGGCGGAGGGGGAACGGGAGGAGCATCGGAAGGGTTGACTTGAGGTGAAAAGGAGAGCACATGAGGAAGCAGAGAATGTGCAGATGGATGAACGAAGTCAGTGGAGTGAGGCCTGCCTCTGCGATTTCTAGTTTTTGGAAGGTGGTTGCAGAGGAAATATTCAGAGGAGGAGTCTGAACTGGGAGAGGACTGAGGGTGTATGACATGAACACGACTAGAGCTGTGGCGACATCGCATGCGATGGGCAGTATAGGCATGGTGAGAGGGAGAGCCTGATGGAAAGGATAGAGGAGAAGTGACAATGGAGGGCTGGAATAAGCGAACAGAGAATTCGAACAACAGATCTTACTATGCGAGTAGTGGAACTCAGGAACAGTCTCCAAGCAGAAAAGAAGCTCACATCGTTTTCCTGTCTGCGTTCGAGCACTAGGCTCAGTGCAGGCAGGTGGGAAAGAACTTCGGCGTAGCATAATGGTGGTGCAGACAGAGCAATCGCCATACGGAATACCAAAATCCATACCAAAAGCTGAAGTAAACCAGGTGAAATGCTCAACGTGTAGACGGTTCTAGATGATGGCGTTAATGCATCGTGGGGTGGCATATTGAATGCCCTTGTAAATGCACTTGTGGGAGGCCAGATGTCTAGCCCAAAACGACGACCTTGGGAGGCGGAAAGGGACGAGCATCCCATCACGTGCAAGTGGCATCCGCATCTGGAAAATTCGATTCTCTCTTTATAGAAGGTAAGTAGGAAGTTTAAAAGTATCTTTAATTTTTACTTTTCCTCTCAGATATAAGGCACATAGAAAAGCAAGTTGTTAGGTCCCTATATTACTAGTTTAGTCCCTTATTTTTATTAATGTAGCCCCCTTATTACTGTTTTTGTACCTCTGTAACCCCAACATTGTTATTATTGTGCCCTTAAATTATTATTATTATGTCGGCTAGGATTATATTGTGGTCCCATGGACTACTATATATAGAAGGAGGTTTTGGTCATTTGTATCATCCAATAATTGGTCATTTATGTAATGTATTAGAGGTTTCCCCCTCGAATTGGTTGATATATAAGGCGTTGAACTCTTTTTTCTTCTATTTTTGGAATTGGTTTCATAACATTTGGTATCAGAGCTTTGGATTCTAGGGTTTCACTGCTCCAAATAGGTCATCGTGGAATGTTCATAATAAAACATTTTCTATGAAGGTTCAGAAGTTGAAATTTTTATAGAGCGAAGAAAAAATCCCGAGGAACGTCGTGGAAAAATTTCAGATCTTGGTTTGCAATATTTTCGAAGATATCATCTGTGCATGTTAGTTCTTTTTGTAGGCTCTTGAATTTAACCTAAACAGGTCATCATGTAATTTGCACTATAAATTTTTTTCTATGAGGGTTCAAAAGGTGAAATTTTCACAAAGCGAAGCCGCAATCCTGAGGAATGTCGTGAAAAAATTTCAGATTTAGATTCACAATATTTTTGGAGATAGGGTCTGTAGAGGTTAGGGATGTTTCAGGCTCCCGAATTTCATCTCAAAGAGGTGACCATGGTAAAAGCGTCATAACTCTCTTTCTGAGCATTGGATCGGAGTTCTGTAAAAAGTGGCTACAATTACATAGACTATAGTTTCCTCTGCATCAATTTCAGAGCCAAAGGAGGAATTAGTGACAAATGGCATGCTGTACAATTTCACTCTACTAAACGAGTCCATAATTAGGTCATTGTGGGAGATTTAGCATAACTTTGCCTTGAATAATCCAAATCAGGTTAGAACTCTGGAATTTGAAATAAGATTCATAGGGATACAACAGGGCCCAATTTATATATTGAAAATCCAAAATCATAGAGAAATTTAGTTTCAATATCGAGCTCCTCAAAAGAACAAAAAACGTGTGTATTGTTTTTGAATTACATAAGTCTTGTTTGAAAAAAAATAGTTTGAATTTATTCCAGGGGCATATTGAAGAATAGATATCAGTATTGGGTTCTAAAATTCCCCCCTAAAAAGAATTAAACACCCATTAAGCCTTCAGAAGGTTGTACTATGATTCATGAAGACAAAGAAATGCAACATGAGATATCCAAATACAAAAGCAAGTGCACCTATTGCAAAGAGCAACAAAAAATGAAATGGAATTTTTGAATAAAGGCGTGCAAACTAATATGGATGGTTTGAAGAAAGGTGTGGAAGCTAATATGAATGGTTTTGAAGCTAATATGCATGGCATGGAAGTTGACATGAAACTAATATGAATGACATGGAAGCTAAGATCGATGAAAAAATGGAAAACATGAAGAATGATCTAAAAGTAGACATTGAAGTTTTGGCAAAGCTAATACAAGAAATTTTTCCTAATGGCGAAAAGGTAGTAGAGGAAACTCATGATGAGAACAAAATAAATGTTAATCGTGATTTCATAAACTCTAACGTTGGATTGAAGAACCACCATATTCCAAATATGGATATGAGGAAGTTTGATGGCAAGGATCTCGTAACATGGATACTACATATGGAGCAGTATTTTGATCTCAATAATGTGAAAAACACATAAAACGTAGGCATTGCAACTTTACATTTAGAAAAAAATAGATTTGTATGGTATCGATGGCTTTGCTCTCGTAAAAAATTGTCACTTGGTCAATTTTTACGAAGGAAATGATAGCACATTATGAGGATACAAAAAGAAACACCTTCTTTAGCCAATTGATAAATCTCAAACAAAATGGTTCAATGGTGGAGCACATTGAGGAATTCCAAAAAGTGAATATAAGGGTAACTGATATTCCAGAGGAACATAGGATTGATGTCTTCATAGGGACTTTAAAGGATAACATCCAACATGAAGTTCACGTTCAAGAACCAGATTCATTTGAAAAGGAATTCAGGTTGGCAAGAAAAATTGAATGTAAAATTATTGCAACAAGGAAGCCTACCACTCACATATATAAAGATGGAACTGTTTCTACTCCTAGACTTCCACAACCTACAAGTTTGACACCAAAACAATTGGAAGAAAAAATAGCAAAAGGGATTTTCTATAGTTGTGATAGCAAATACACTAAAGGTCATAAGTGTGCTGAGAAGAAATTATTTTATATAGATTGTGAAGAGGAAGAAGAAAATGAACAATAATCTTAAAAAGAGGAGGATATACACTAGGAACCAACCCTAGAAGAGGAAGAAATGAGTCTGACCATATCGTGTAATGCATTGGTAGGAATTACACTCCTCAAAATATCAAGGTAGAAGGACATATCAAGAAGAAAAAAGTAGTAGTGTTGATTGATTCGGGTAGTACCCATAATTTTATTCATTGTAAGGTAGCCAAGGAATTGAATTGTTTCCTATACCCAACACCAAAATTTCAAGTGATGGTTGCAAATGGAGGAACTGTAAATTGCTCTGGAAAATGCCATAATATCAAGCTAACCATGGGGGAATATGAATTTAATAGTCCAATGCTTTCCTTTCCAATGGGAGGTGTTGATGTTGTACTAGGAGTACAATGGTTACAATCTTTGGGGACAGTTGCTTTTAATTTTCAAGAAATTTTCTTGAAATTGTTTTCAGAAGGAAAGGAAGTCGAATTACGGGGAATCGCATGGAAGCCGAGAAAGATAATAACCTCTAATTTCATGAAAAATATTCTGATGAAAGAACAAAAAGGTGTAATTCCAAAATTATGCTCACTAGAAGTTCCAACATCAAAATAATCTATTTCTGCAAATCTCCAAAAAGTATTGGGTAATCATTCCAATGTGCTTGAAACTCCCAAAGGACTCCCACCTATATGTGATCGTGATTATGCTATTCATTTGATTCCACCAAGTCTTCCTCCAAACATCAGGCCTTATAGATATCCTTATGTCCAAAAGAGCGAAATTGAATGTATGATTGCAGAAATGTTAGAGGCTGGGATAATTCAACTTAGTCAAAGTTCTTTATCTACTCCAGCAGTATTGGTGCATAAGAACGATGGATCATGGCACATGTATCTAGATTATAGGGAGCTCAATAAGCTCACCATTGAATATAAATTTCCTATTACTGTGATTGATGAATTATTGGATGAATTACATGGAGAAATTTATTTTACCAAGTTGGATCTTCATTCAGGGTATCATAAAATCAGAATGATCAAGACTGAAGATATTCTGGAAATAGAATTTTGAACTCATGAGGGTCATTATGAATTTTTGGTCATGCCTTTTGGCATTACCAATGCACCTTCTAAATTTTAAGGGTTGACAAATTCCATTTTCAAACCCTTACTTAGAAAATTTTTGATAGTATTTTTTGATGATATACTAATCTACAACAGGTCTTGGAAGGATTATGTTCAACATGCTCACAGGGTGCTCAAACTATTGCAAAAGAAACATTTATATGCAAAAACATCCAAATGTTTCTTTGAAGTACAAGAGGTAGAATATCTGGGTCATATTGTATCTCATGAGGATGTTAAGGTAAACCCTAAAAAAATTAAAGCCATTAAGGAATGGAAAGTCCCCACAACCATAAAACATTTGCGAGGATTTCTCGGGTTAACAAGGTATTATCGCAATTTTTTAAGTATTATGGGAGAATAGCAGCACCTATAACAACATTATTGAAGAAAGATGCATTTTCATGGACTCGTGAAGCAACTAAGGCCTTTGAACATCTTAAAGAGGCAATGTTCCTACCACTGGTCTTAGCTACACCAAAATTTTAAAAAACCTTTATTGTGGAATGTGATGCCTCGGGAAATGGAATTGGTGTTGTATTAATGAAAGAAGGAAGACCCATTGCTTCTTAAAGTCATTCAATCAAAGGAAAGTATTTACAGGAAGCTATTTATGAGAAGTAAATGTTAGAAATTCTACATGCACTAAATAAATGGCGACCTTACCTAATGGGAAGACACTTCAAGGTAAAAATGGATCATGATAGTCTTAAACACCTTTTCGAACAAATACTATCTTCAAAAGAGCAGGAAAAATGGGTCAAAAAGATGTTGGGTTATGACTTTGAAATAATCTACAAAAAAGGGAAGCTAAATGTTGTTGCGGATGCACTCCTAAGAAAGAATGAAGAGGTGGAAGCATTGATTTGGGCCATTTATATTATCCAGCTAGATTGGATAACCAAAGCAAGGTATGAATGGAAGAAGGAAGAAGAAGTGTGGACACTCATTCAGAAGTTGCAACAAGATCCTAGTAAATCTACTACATTTACTTGGAAAAATGATTCCTTATGGTACAAATATCGCTTATATATTTGTAAGAATTCCCAACTAAAATAAAATATTCTTTTGGAATTGCACAGTTCTCATTTAGAAGGACACTCAGGATTTTTTAAAACTTACCACATGGTCAAGAAAGAATTTTTTTGGGATGGTATTAAATCTGATATTCAAAATTTTGTGGCGAAATGTTTGATTTTCTAGAAAAATGACGCTGAGACAATTAAGACCCCAGGTCTTCCACAACCTTTATCCATTCCAATTCAATGTTGGGAGGAGATTTCAATGTATTTTATCATAGGTTTACCTAAGTCTGAAGGAAAGAGTGTCATCATGGTGGTAGTTGATAGACTTACCAAGTATGCACACTTTTGTGCATTATCTCATCCATTTAAAGAAACTAAAGTTGCTACTACATTTATGGACACAATTCAAAATCTACATGGAAACCCAAAGATTATTGTGAGCGATAGAGATCCATTTTCACTGGAAATTTTTGGACATAATTATTCTCTTGTTCGGATACACAATTAGCTCATATCTCATCTTATCATTCTCAATCTGATCGTCAAACTGAGATAGTGAATAAATGTTTGGAAGGATATCTTTGTTGTTTTTTATCTGATAAAACAAACATAATGGGTCAAGCGGTTACCCCTTGCTGAATGGTAGTATAACACTTCCTTCCATACTGCTGAAAAAATGGGCCCATTTATGGAACTTTATGGATATCATCCACCGTCCATCACATCAGCTTTAAGAGAAAATTCTAAGTTTCAATCAGTGGAAGATCACATCAAGCATCAACAAGAAGTTCTCAAACTCTTAAAGGATAACCTAAATTTGGCACAAAATCGAATGAAACAACAAGCAGATCAACATCATAGTGAGAGAAGTTTTGATGTAGGAGACTAGGTATTTTTACGACTACAACCACACAAACAAATGTCCCTCAAGCAAGCTATCAAGGATAATAAATTATCTCCAAAGTACTATGGTCCTTACAAGGTGTTGCAAAATATTGGTACTATGGCATACAAATTGGAGCTTCCTTCTTCTTCAAAATTGCATCCAATTTTCCATGTTTCATGCTTAAAGAGGTTATAGGTGAAAATATTCCATTTCAAGCAATATTGCCAAAACTTGACAAGGAAGGAAAAATCATATTGAAACCTGAAGCAGTCAGTAAAACAAGAACTCGACAGCTACGAAATAGATCAATTTTAGAGTATCTAATCAAGTGGAATAACTTACCCAGTGAAGATTATACATGGGAGGATGAGAATTTTTTACAAAAGCACCCAGAGCTACTCAAGCATTGAGGACAACACTTTTTCGAAGGAGAGGGGCATGTTAGGTTCCTATATTACTAGTTTAGTCTCTTATTGTTATTATTGTAGCCCCCTTATTGTTATTTTTGTACCCTTGTAACCCCAATACTGTTATTATTGTGCCCTTTCATTATTATTGTTAGGTCGGCTAGGATTATATTGTGGCCCCATGGACTCCTATATATAGAAGGAGGTTTTGGTAATTTGTATCATCCAAGAATTGTTCACTTATGTAATGTATTGGAGGTTTCCCCCTCGAAGTGGTTGATCTATAAGGCGTTGATCTCTCTTTTCTTCAATTTTTAGAGTTCGTTTCATAACACAAGTTAGTGAATTTGGTAAAAAACTCATCAATTCTAAGTTGTCCCAATCTCGGCTTATGGAATTCTTTGGCTTTATAATCATAATATCTCTCATTCAGATATCTAGACTTAAATTTTGTTTGAAAATATTCTCAGGTAACCTTTTTTTCATCTAGCACATGTACCATTTTGGTTTCTTCACACCAAAGGGTAGCTTTACCCTATAGTTGGTAAATTGCAAATCTAGGTTTCAAGTTACTTCCGTATTCATAAAATTGGAAGTATTTAACTATTTTCAGAAGCTAAGATTATGCATTCTCCTCCTTTTCACCATCGAAATTTGGAGGTTTTATTTTCTGAAATTCTCCTTGCAATTCCTTTTTATTTTTGGAATGTTGCCTAGATGCTTCCCCACCCTCAGATCCTTCTGAGTTGGTTTCAACTTCTTTCCTCTTTTTCCCATGGTCTTCAATTTCGTGACTAGACCTTGAGGCTAACTCTTTGATCAACCTCTCTTGCTCTTCACTCACTCGCAACAATCGTTCATTGTTTGTTCTCAGCTGAACCATTTCTTGTTGCATATCTCTGATCATTTCCATCAATTGAGCATTTTGAGCTGGTGGATTTTCCTCACCCCCCAGATCCACATATCACCCTCCTCCATCACTTGTAATAGCAGTTGTACTTTTCTGCACTTAATCACTGTACACAGAATTAAATTATTGCATCATATTCTGAAACATTTAAATAATTTACAGCAACACAATTTTTATTTTTATTTTTCTTTGTGGGGCCACATAGGCCCGGTGTTTTGAACATGGGCTCTGATACCACTTGTAACAACTCTGCTTACCTAAAAAAAAAATTATATTTATACCTTTTATGCTACTTCGGTCGTGATTGACTTTATTAAATCTTGACGAATTGTCATCTCTTACAACATTTTACTTTCTGCCATCTATATGTTTTATAATGACACAATTTTTTTTAGAATTATATTTACAATGATGCTTATACCACCGCATCATGTTTCCATATTTCCTACTATAAATTGTATTTCCACTTTGTTTGATCTTCAAGATATTTTTACACTTTGTCAATGTACATATTTATAATAGTTTCTCATTACTATTATTCTATACCCTTGTTAATATTATGCCGTTGATATCATTTTGCTTAACATTATGACTTTTGATAATGACCATCAAAGTTATCTATTGATATCTATATCCACATCCTAATTTTGGTACTTATTACACAAAGCCTCAATTCAAATTATATTAAATACAATTCCTCATATCCAATTCTTATAAGAGCTCTCTTAAGTGTTAACTAAGATTCAAATATTATTATAATTAAATTCCAATATTCATATATTGAATAGACCCTTTAAGGGTTTCATTGCTAATTTCTAGCCAATGAATTAATATTTAATCCCATGAAATTATCATTGGAATGATACTGTAATTGAATACATGGCACGTTACATTTATTCTTAGCCATGTCTAATTATTGATATATTAATTAGTTTACATGTTTGGATTTATGATGCATAGTTTCATTTAATTATCCTATGCTTTTAATGTTCCAAAGTCTTACATGGATACTCGACTATACTTATTAGATTTTGTTGTAGCAGTTCCATTATATTTCTGGAAGCTGTCTTGTAACGTTTTTATATTCAGGATTATTCGTGTTTAATAGCTTTTCCTTCACATTAACTCACTCACATGGCCATATTGATTTTTATGTTCCACTGGAACTCAGATTCATGCTACATTGATGGTGGATATGAGATCGTACTTTCGCCCTCTATCCTCATCATTTACGGTAATATGGAAATTCGTTTCTCCTCATTTAGTTTCCATTTGTCCATGTTCATATGAGAGTTTCGGCCCTAGTCCCATACAGTAGCTATTATGGCTTTCTGTGGCCATTTTTCTCCTTACAACATAATACATAGCTCCAAGTAAATTAATATCCTACTTTTAATATATCACTCCAACTTGATATATTTTGTTTTCCTTGAATAATTTCTAATTTATTTTGTCAATTTATTCATGGAATTAATCTATGTTTTTTTTTTTTTTTGTAGAGTAGCAGAGTGGCCTTTTCAATGAATGTGTTGATAGATTCTCAGCCCTCACAACTCACGGTGACCCTTGAGGTAACACCTATTTGTATTACATAGGTAATTTGAATACGTCTCCCACAGAGGATACATTTCATTCATACCTTATCAATTCATATTCTTTCAACTAATTTCTATCACCTCTACTATGGAAATGTAATTGTCTTTACTTTTTTTAATGGGATTTTGTCTTTGAGACATTTTACGATTGCGGTGGGCAATTCATTTAATGTTTTACATATCCCTTCATTCATGTAATTGAATTCATTCCTACTTGGGTAATGTTGGTCTTTTTATTGTTCCAATAAAATTTCATCCTCATGAATGTAAAACGATTTTACTATGGGTTTTATGATAATGTTTTGCCCAATTTTTAATTTCTTCCCACATAGATACGAATTCATTTTGTTTTTCAAAAATTGGTATTCGATTTCTACGTCTCTATCTATGATATAAAATCAATTTTTAAATTTGATTCCATATCAAATTCATAAAATTTCCCTCTACTTCGTTTAGCGTTCGTGAGAATGTATATGATTACATTAACTAACTCGTTTAATTATCTCTGTATGTATCTTTACCTTATAATTGTATTCGATCTCATATGGAGTTAGAAATATCTTTAGGCATTTCATTTGTACACCTCTATCATGAATTTACCATGAAATTTAATTTTATTCCATACAAATTTATGGAATGGCTCAGGGTTTTACATCTCCTTGCAGAATCTCTATGATTATGCTTATAAAATATCGCTTTTGAGATACATTCAGTTTACTTTGTCATTTTTTCAATTTACGTAGGGTTAGTTTTTTATTCAATACCAATATCATATTAACCTCTTGACATGATAATATTCATTTTTTCAGTAATTCCATCATAGTTTTCATGCAACAATGTAGACTAATTAATTTTTGTTATTCCATATGACCCACGATATATGGAAACGAATGGTAATTATTTGTATTAAATTTGTTCTCTAATTCCTTACTGTTTATAATAGAATTAGAATCTATGTTTACCACAGAGTTGTATTTCACTGACTTTGTCTTAGTTTACAGAGGTTTTCTTATTTATGTAATTACATTCATGACATATATATCTTTTACCTCGTTCTGAGTCTTCTAGAAATAACTTCTTATATTTAAATTTATGGATAATAATAATAACAATAAAATTTATAAAATATATCTAACTTCTTCGTTACGAATTAATGATAGTTTTATTAAATTCCCTCAACTAATAAAATTATTTGTTGTACAGGAACTCTTCTTCCTACTTAGATACCATTCATGGGTTTCACTATTACACAGTATGCCAAAATTCAGGTAAATTATTTTGATACTTTCAATATTGTTATTATTTTATAGTATTTTTCTTAGTACTCTCTACTATCATAATTAATTAATTTTCCTATTTATACACAGAAAGGAATTAATTGCTTCCAATTGACTAATAAGCTAGTTTTATGTTTTTAACTCAATTTTTCAATTTCTAGAATTAAGTATAATTATTTTAATTATCATATTCATTCATATGCTAACCCCTCTATATATGGGTTTCTTGTACAGTGATTTCACCTCTTGCAATTTACCATCCAACTACTTATGTCTTCTTTCTCACAAGCATTTATAGTACTTTGAATCTTTCTATTTATAGGTTGGTCAATGTCATTCACATAATTCAATCCACTGAGTTCAAGGATATTTACTCATGTATAAAACATGTAATTGATAACCAGAACATTTGACTTCAGTTAATGTAATTATGAAAATGTATGATGACATCTTCTATAATTTTTAATACATATTTATGTTCTTATTAAAGTGATGAGAGTTCATCCTTATAAGGATTTTATATATGTTTCTCCCAATTGTTTGTAGTATTTCAATTACATACTTATATTGGTCATAATTTCTAATTAATGTTATGTGTACAATTGTACTATCCTCTACTACTTCAATATGTAATTGATATTTGATTTATTATTTGAGCATAAGAATCAATGAATGTATGTTTACTTTTTGTATTGTATGTACAATAAAAGTTTTTATACTTAATTTTTACAATCATGTTTTTTTCTAGATTGAAAAATACCTCCCACTGTATCTATATCTATGTTCCATTATTTTTTATAGAATAATAATGTTTAATGTTTCTATTAACATCCTTAGAATACTTTCCACTTCTAATTATGTATTTTATGATTGTAATATATTAATTATTACAACCTAATAGAAGGTTTAAACCCTCCTAACTGGGTTTAGAAATTCTGTTTGTTGGCTAACCAAGCTCACTAGTTTATGTAACTATACAGCGCTAAATTATACCTGCTATAGTCGTGTTTTGTTAAATACATCACACACTTCACTATTAATAATAACATAATTCCCCGAATGTAGGTGACAGTGGAAGAATGTATGAAAACAATCTCTCCCATGCTCGATATGATGAAGACCTGCAACGCAGGCCTTCAATTGAAGTGGATCCACACTCGTGCTATAATTTCCATGACATGGAAGAGAAAGGAATCGTGAAGATATGCAACACTAGTAACCTCCCCTCGAGGGTGCCTCTCTGCTGCAATCAATTGAATGATCTCCCGCTTGGATATGATGTTTTGCCATAACTTGAAGTACATGCTTCCTCATTAAAATAGTGGCAGCATGTAGCTCCGAGCGAGGCATAATCATGCTCAACATCTTCGCATGTGCTACAAGTCTACAAAAGGGGAGGCCATTCCGCAAAAAGCTACTCACAGTCTGCTCCTTCTGGCTTTTCTGTTTCAGTTTCAGCCCTCCTACATGCCCAGCCTACTACGCAACCTCCCCCCTTGCGCAGAATCCTCCCCCGGCTACCCACCCCCTAAATGCGCGCCTCACCTGAGCTCCATCTGCCTTGCTAGTTTTACGAGTCTATATGCACCCATCTCCCTTCTCCCCCTATTGCACATCCTCCACCAGCGCACCTCCATTTCCAATAGCACATCACTATGCATTCCCCGTCTCTAGTCAAAGTCGCTCCTCCATACCTCTCTGCCCCCCATCTACCCATTTCCTCACTTGTCCATGGCTCTAATATTGCGCCAACGAACAATAAGAGGAGGGCATAGAGTTGCGTTACCTCGACACTACCAGCGAGGGCTTGATAACTGTTTGGATTCGTTTGAGGGCTCCTCTTGAGGCAATCACACCAGGGAAGCCCCCTAGAGCCCCGAGCATGACCAGGAGGAGGATGCTCCCACTCATGAAATGCAAAGACGTAGAAGCAGACCAAAGAAATCCACTATTGCCCACCCAGATCACTCCATGCCCCACAAAACCAAGCCTATTCTGGCACAAGAGGCAGAGGGGGAAGACACCGAAGTTTTGATAATGGACTCGGAAGGCACCTGGACGTGAGTCCTAGATGTCGAGTACCCGATTGCTCCCATCCTTTGTGCTCCTGCCTCTAGGCCACTGCGTCAACCTACTGCCGAAGAGGAAGCCATTGGGTAGGAGTATGCCTGCCCCATCGTGGAGGAAGATCCATTTATCGAAGATGATATAGAAGACACATGACTGCACAACAACTAAGCTCTTCTTAGTTTTTTGGTATGTTATTTATTATCACATAACCTCTACATTCACTGGTGCTATGGCACATTTTGTAGTCTTCTGTTTGATGTTTTTTTGGGGCTGGTTTCCTCCAAGGAGGAAGCCCCATACATGCGCAATTGTAAAGCCAACAAAGGTTGGGATTCGTTAAGCGCTGCTTACAAACTCAGCCTCTAGCATATGTAATTTTTTATTTTCGAATTAATATAGTTTAACCTCAATTACAAAAAAAAATTAATAACATAATTTATTCTGCAAGATAATAACTCATAAAATATAATTTTCCACTTATCTTTCTACACAAAACACAAGTATTCTTATACTATAATTCTCATCATAACATCAGAATCATAAGACATAATTTAAATAATTGTGCATACCAATTCTGGTAAAGACTATTTTCCACCCAACCTTGACCTTTCCTTCATAGCTCCCCCTAGCAAAGACCAATTCCTCCAAAGTGTAGACAACCTATTTTCTACCTTGGAATGGCTTATTGAGACCTAATTTCCCTTCAACATTTTTCCATAACTACATCCAGTTAAATCAAGATGTTTTTTTCCTTTAGCCTTTGCTTTACTTTTGTTTTTTCCACAAAAGCTCTTTAAAACTAGCTTTTCCCTCTTTCTAGTTTTATTTCACCTCTTCTTAGTAACTTTCCACTTTACTGAGGTATTTTTGTGTCCAATCGAATATTTTTTTTATTTCTTTTATTTTCTCCAAGTATTTTTGGAGATTTTGGAAAACTATTTGGATTTAATTCCATCCTCATGGATTTGAAATCCTCGTGTCCAATATACTCTAGTCTTTGCAAAATAATTAAAATTCCACATTTATTAATTTAAAAATACAATATGTCCACACATATAGTTTTCCTTTAGGCCCACTTAACCTTTAGGATTCTCAACTATCTAATAAAAGCAGTAAAATAGGGATATTACACTTTATCTCTCTTTTCTTCTATTTTTGGAGTTGGTTTCATAACAAATTGTTTCCTCCAGTTCACCCCTAGGCCTAGAATTTCCTTCCAAGGAATAAATGACTCCCTTATTGATCCCTTAAATAAGTATTTAATACCTTTCTTTCATGATAAAGTTTCCTTAAGCGACGTCTGCTTTTTTGGACCTTTTTATCCACTTGCCTATGCTTTTTCATAAAAGCCTACCTTTCTCTCTGGCGATGCTTTGATGCAAATGCAAGCTTAAAATATTTCTCCAGCTATGTAACTTCATGGATTTTTCTCTCCCATCCCCTAAACTTATCTAGAATATCATCTAATATTATTAGCATGAAATAATTATGCAATCTCATTTACCAATGAGATTTTATTTTTGGCAAGAATATCATTTCTAGGTGTCTCATTCCCAAGTACCTGCATCCTATTTATTTATTAATAATTTTTCAATTACATAATTATTACATTATTCTTCATATATTCTCCACCATAACTTTGTCTAACGAAAACAATATTATAGCAATGGAGTGTTATTACAGTCTCAATATCCAATATTATTTCACAACAAAGGGCATCTTTCTTATTTCCCCTTTTCAATTTAATTGGTTGGATATTATGGTTAGAACCCTGGTAGCATACTTTCTCGTGAAGTTAGTTTTGTGTTGTGTGTGATTTTGGAATTTTTGTCCACCATGCTTTTGAAGGATTTTTCACTCTAAATACTATGGAATTTTACTTAATTTATTATATTGAGTGTATGCTTGAAGAATTCATTTCACATGGAGAGCATGTCTTGAGAAATACTAATTTATTTGGTGATCCATAATCAATCCATGCTATATGAGGTGTTCTCTTCTATATGAAAAGGTATCAAACAACATTCATGAGCTTCATTTTCTTATTTATTGTGATAAGAAATGTGGGGGTTCACAAGAAAAAGAAATAGGTCCAAATTCTAAAAATGGTGTGACCAAATTTAAAAGAGATACTTCTAAGTTGACTTCCCATAATCCCAGAGTAGGATGCAAACTAAAACTATTATGAATATTTCCAGGTAGAAAGTGAGATCACTTGAATTGAATATTTTTATTTTAGACATATATTGAAGAATTGACTTAATAATATGGTGATATCTTCCTTTATCTTGACAAGGAACTAAAAGAAAAATTAATCATGACATAGTTAAACTATTTAAAGGTGCACAAGAAGATGATGGTACGTTAAATTAAAAGATGGAGCATTAAATTTTTTCTTAAATTATTGAAATTAACTATATATTTCAAATACACATGTTGGATGAATTGATAATACACAAGTTAGTTAACAATTTCAAATAAGTTGGATGAATTCACAATTATTTTTTCGATTTCATATATAAATTTGTAAATGCTATGAAAACGTAATTTCCATGGGGACTAAGCTATCTAAGCACTTGCTTATATATTGTTACATCAAGAGGGTCTCTAAAATTAAATATAGAGGTAGATTTGGCTCAATTAAAAACTAATAATAAAAGCTTAAAATTAATATAGAGTTGAGTATGATTGAGATGTTGTATTGTAAACATATAAATCATGGCTCAATTAATAATAAAAAATGAAAACTATTAAAATAGTAAGATTTATTTTGTTATATTGTAATTTCATTTTGCATGGTAGTTTATCCCCTCCAACTCAGCACATAAATTATGCTGTGAGAAAATTTGGATAAATAATTAAAATTTACATTGGTCAATGTCAAATTAATAATTATTGGTAGAAAAATAATTCTATACTCTTGCTTTGGTAGCAACCAAAAAATCCAGATGTAAAGTGGATTAGTAAATTGTTTTCTCAATTAGAAAAACTTGTATAAATTTTGGTGGGTAGTAACCACAAGTAAGTCTAGGTATTTATAATTTTACTTTAGAAAAGTCCTAAAGAAAATATAAATAATGGTGCTCCATTTTTTATGCAAAATACTTGCTTAAATTATGGTCGGAGGTAATTCATGTTAGATATGTTATTTCCTTCAGTATAAGTTATTTTTAAGTATTTTACTCTTGGATGGTTTTGTTAAAATTCGTAAGAATAAAAAATCACTACACAAATATCTGAAATTATGCATGAATATTGCAACCATATCTATAAATTATGGTATAAAATATGTAGGGAAATTATCCAAAAGGCATTATATTGTGCAAAGTCTTATATAATACCTACGGTTTATGGTGCAATCAAATGTTTGAAAAATATTTTTTAACTATATTGAAAAAAAATATTTATTTTTCAAAGTTAAATATTATAAATTATATTGTCCACGCTAAACTATAATGATCAATAGAAAAATTATTAAATTTTATCAATAAAGAAATAAAAATGTAATTCTTACAATAACATTACAATATAACAAGTTTCTTAACCATGGATATCCAGCCCCACTTTACCATGGATATTATTAAACTTGTAAATAGATTTTGTTATAATACCATGAGCCAATAAAATAGCTTATTAATACTAAATCCTAGAAAACCATAACTCAATTCACAATAAAAAATTAAAATGTAAAATATTTTAGACCTTACATATAGTATTAATTACATAGAGGGAAAATTATCCATCATATGGAGAGAGAGAAAGAGGGAGAGGAGAGAGTAGAGAAAGACAAAAGAGAGCTATAAGGAGAGGAAGATATGGATGGAGAGGAAGAGATCGATCTAACATAGAGGGAGAGAAAGATAAGCCTATATAAAAACTAGGTGAGATCCATCATACCTCTAGATATATCAAGCACAAAATATCAAATCTATTTTCACCTTAAAATATGTTCGCATCTAAAAAAATTTAATCTTGTGAGAGCTTGATAGATGTATGATTATTATATATTTAGACTATTTGTATTAAAATTTATATAAAAATTCTTAAATATCATATAAAGAAATATTCTACTATTAAAATTGTTACTTTTAAATAAACATATTATGAAAAACTTTTAAATAAGAATATTTAATAACAAATTTAATAAAAGAAATTACTACATAATGATTTTGTTTTATTTTAATTATATCTTAATTTAAATTAATAAATATTTTTTGGATTTTATTTTCAATTTAGTTAAATTTAATAAGTTCAGTTTTTTATTTGATAATGTTTCGAATTCTTCAAATTCATTAGATATTGTACATAATAAAACTCACAATCATTTCCCAAAATTTAATCACTTATTTAAAAACAAAAATTAAACAAATCTATTATTTTTTTCATTTATCTAACATGACAATTAAAATATCCCATTAAAAATCTTATCTTTTATTACAAGTACCATCCAATAGATTTTTTATCGATCTTTCTTTTATTAGTATAACTTTAAAATGTCCATTTATTTTTATCTAAATTTTTCTTTCATTAAATGTCATTTTACATTATAGTAACTGTTTCGTAAAATTGTTTTAGATTGTAGGTTGTAATAGAGTGGAAAACCTATAATCAAATATATAGATAAATTATTGATCTGTAAATATTTGTGGATATTTTATTAGATTTGATCAATTATTTAAAATATATGGAATATACAATATCTAGGTTTATATCACTTGAGATTTATGGATATGTAAATTATTATTTATTTCTTATGTATGAAAATTATGATTTGTATTAAAATACAAATCTTTGTTTCAAAAAATGTTGTTGATTCTTCCACCTTTTTCTCTATAAAAGCATTAATGTATAACTCAAACAATATAATGATCCAATGTATATCACCCCTTCTAATTTAAAGAGGATTTTGGTCTCCAAAAGATTCTATTGAATAACATGAAGAACATTTTCCTCTACTGTCACTCAAGTGTACCATTTAGCCTTGCTTGGAAGCTATATTTTTAGGCCAATCCCCCGAAGGTCATTCTACCTTTTTCATGTAATTTTAGACCTCTTTTATAAAATTGTAAATATGTATCTTTTGTTAACTCTTAGAGAGTATCTCGTGCCAAATTTTCTATAGAAGGTTACTCTTTTTGTTCTACAATGTAAGGTTTGTAGAGTTTCATATTTTCTACATTCACATCTAAGTCGATGTGCATGTATGGGGTAGAATGAGTCTGAAGGAATTATCTCTCGCATTTTCAAGTATTGCAAAGAGATTAAAATCTACAACCTTAATTATCTTAAGACGACTCTGCAACTTCTCCTTATTCATATATAACCATACTCTATCTTCCACCTTGACCAACTTATTTTTCATTTCATGTTCATGTCTCACCTTGTATTTTTCATGTGACTTTTGCAATTTTTTATGTACCTCTATATGGATTTTCCTGATGTTTCCAAAAAATATTTGTAATCTTAATGGATCGCTTATAAGATCTTCCGTCACTCTTCCTTTGTACCCATATGCAGTATCTAAATGTGAAGGTAGATAATATTGAAGGCATGTTTTAAATGGGGACTTATCAGTAGAGGTTTGGACTAATATATTATAAGAGTGTTTTGTGTGTGTGTGTGTGTGTGTGTGTGTGTGTGTGTGTGTACAAAAAAATATTTGTAATATTAATGAATCGCTTATAAGGTCTTCTATCACTCTTCCTTTGTACCCATATGCAATATCTAAAGGAGAAGGTAGAAAATATTGAAAAAAATAATTAAATGGGGACTTATACTAATATATTATAAGAGTTTTTTTTTTTTTTTTGTGTGTGTGTGTGTGTGTGTGTGTGTGTGTGTGTGTGTGTGTGTGTGTGTGTGTGTGTCATAGGCCTATGGGTGTTTTTGATTAACCATTTAAAATATATATGAAATTCATGTTGATTAGTTCTTTCAACCTACCTATTTGTGGATTGAGTGTTGAAGAGACCTTAAAATTTCTATCCATCTTCTCCCTTAATGTAGTCCAAAATGCACTTACAAATCTTATGTCCTTGTCTAAAATGATGGGCCTTTTTATCCAGAAGTGTCCCTAGACTTTTCCAACGAATAATTTTGATGTTTCTTTCCCACGACTATTACTTTTAAAGGCTATCAAACCAAACATCTTGCTCAACTTCTCAACTGCCACAAACAGGTAATCATGTCCCTTCGTACCTTCTATTAGAAATCGCAAAAATTACATGTAAATGTTTTCCCAAAAATGAGTGGATAATGGTAAGAAATGATATAGATCTCATTTCGTGTAACTAGGATTTCTACTACAATAAATATTGCATCCTATTTTGATCCTAGGTCCATGTTCTTGAATCATGGGCTAATACACAAACCTCTAGAATTTGGCTAGTTTGTTCCCTTGGAGGTGTCCTCCTCTCTACTTAGCTACACCCACTGACCTTTAATAACACAAAGCTTATCCAACATGTAGAGTAACCCATCCTAGAGATGGTCGTCAATAGTGTTGACACCATCATGGACATGATTATCACATGTTGTAACAAAGAACCTTTTTCCCTACAACATTTCTTTGTGACAAAATTATATATTACACAAAATTGAAAATAATTAAGAGATACAAAGGAGAAACTATGTGGCACTGAGTTTTAAATGCTTAATACAAGTAGAAACATAAATTTTAAAATGAATTTATCACTATAGATACATATTGATAATGAATCTAACAAGGGCCATATAAGTCAAATCCCTTAAGATACAAACCTCATTTCTAGTGAAATTTTTGAAAAAGCTATAAAAAATTAAAAATTACTTGAATGTTATTTTATTTAATATTTTCTTTAATATGTTCATTAAGATATTTTATTTATATATTTATATTAAGAAACATAATTTTTGTTTTTAGAATTAATATAATTTTAAATATACATTAATATTACTTTACTTTATATTGAATTTTTTTTTGCATTACCCACATTAATTTTTATTGCTATTATTGATATTTTTCAAATGCTACATCTTAATTTTGTACTTAAAATTAAACAAAATACAAATATTCTTAAAGTAACTTAATTTTTTTACTTTAAATTATTTCTCTCTTTACAACATTTAAAATATTTTATTATAATAAAGGTTTTTCATTTACATATTTCTGGCATTTAAAATTTGAAAATATAAAAATTTTTAAAATATAATTATTTTATCCAAAATTAATATAATATTATATTATTTCACACTAATATGAAAATATTTTATTTATAACACACAATAAGTCTAAAATATTTTCACCCATTATAATATCCACAATCAAACTAGCTATCACAACACTAAACATATCACAATACTAAAGATATTATTAGAATTTTATAACACTTTTAATTAAATTTAAGAAAACATGTAAATTGATTTTTAATTTTTAATTTTTACTATAGTTGATAATATATTTTATATAGATAATATTTAGTTTTATTTTTAACGGGCCATATGTTATGTCAATATAGAACACCCACACATTTTTGCTCATATTGCACTCTAAAATGAGCCTCTAAATGTAATCATAGATAAAAATATTTAAAAAGACTTCATGAAAAGTAAAAATTAGTTGGCGTTGGTAAAAGATATTCTGAGAACTCCAAGAAACTATGATGAAGAAAATCACATAAAATATTAAAATATAGTATTTTTTCATAAACCTAAAATATACATCAACAATATAATATTTTATTTTTTCTTATAAATTTTAAAAAAAACTTAAATAAAAATTAAGATAAATCAATACAAATAAATTAGATGATTACAAAGATTATAAATACAAATAATCATCCAAACATTTCATATATAATACATTTCATTTTTGAAATTAAAAAATCATAAAAAATAATTAAATTATAACTTTCTTTATTTCCGAAATGAATATCCATGAATTACAGATGTTAACAAACAGTTCTAGCCAATAAGAAATTAAGAGCCATCTAAACACAATGTTAACCTTTGGCCATACTTGGAAAAACTTTGAAATCATACCGCACTGGTGCAATATCGACCATCGAACATCAACTATCAAATTTGGAGAAATCAGAAGAAAAATATGCGGAAATTCGTCAATACAATTCGAATGGCTAATTATTCGATGTAATTCGATTCGTCCACCGTTGCCCATTCGAACCCGTCCATAACAAGAGTATTACCCGTAACGTAGGATTGAGTGTTTGGATGTCTGGTTAGATCTGATACTGATAGTTTTTTTTTTCAGAAGAAAAAAAACATTGTATATATTAAAGGATATATATGACAGTACATGTTCTTCATAATTTCTCAAGCTGTTATATAAACCAGCAAGAATATACCATAATCCAAATACATCAAGAATACATTTATGAGGAGAAAGATATTCCATATATATGGTCAACAATAGTGAGTGGAATAAAACACACTCAACAGATCATACCTGGATACAATGAGAAGACAAACAAAATAATACAGCAGCATCATAATTCATAACAATGAGAAAATAAAGGGAAAATGCATAGAAAGAAGGCTAAACAAGTAATGTTCCAGAAGTTCCAGAAGTGGCCTCCATAGTGTCATCCAAGACTGACTTGAGGCGGGCTCGCTTGAGCGATCACCAAATCAAGCACATATGACCTAGAGCGACTTCGATCCCCTAGAAAAAACAATAGCCGGAAAAAGAAAGGATAGAAACTAAAACGGATAGTCGAAGATGACGGCAAAAAAGCGCAGGGGCTGCCAGCCAAAGTGACATGACAAAACGTTGATCAGGCTCGCTTGAGAAAAAGAACAGGCTCGCATGAAGAAAAATCATGCTCGCCTGTCATATGGAATTCGCCTCGCACGATAATTTGTCAGGCTCACTTGATAGGAAGAAAAGCATCCCTAGAGTAAACACAATGTCCCTGCACTCAAAAAAGAAAGACAGTCTGCTTGATGATAGAGAGACGGCCCTGTAAAACAAAAAAAGGTGCCCGGTTGCTGATACCCATTTTTAGGGGAAGTCTGGCTCCCCTGCGCCCATCAAAAGCTGAAAATTTGAAAAACAGGACCCCCTACAGCATCATCGAGAAAAGCTGCAAGAAGGCGCCCCATCAAAAACACAGCATACAGTACGATGTGCCCCACAGAATCGGAATGGGAAGGGAATGAATGACCATGTCAGATCTGATACTGATAGTTATACGTTGGCTGTTTGGCTGTGTGAATGGATGGCTTTATTTAGAATGGGTTGGTATAGAATTTGAGGCTTAAAAAAAAATATAGGATTTAGATAACTATGTGAACTTAAAAGCTAATGAAAAAATGGAAATAATTTTAAGTTGGAAAATATGTATTTTTTTTTTTTTTTTTTTTTGTTATATTAGAAATTATATAAGATTTTCAGCTAAAAAAAATGTGGATAATTTTTTTATTGAATTCTAATTCTAATGTTTTTGTATTATTTAGATTTATTCAAAGTTTAAAATGAATTAGAAAGAAAAACAGAAATCTAAATATCTAAAATGTATAATATCTATTTTTTTTTAAATAAAAATTTTCATTCAAATTTTTATTATATAATATCAAATTAGAATTCAAACTTGATAACCATACTGTCTTGACAAATTTTCATGATAAGTTGAAGCCATTAGAATTTGAACGTTAACTAACCCTTTGAAATCCTAACAAATTTTCATGATAAGTTGAAACCATATAGTATCTAATTATCAGATGGTATCTAATTAAAATTCAAACTTGATAATTATGCTGTTAACTAACCCTTTGGAATCCTAACGGATTTTCATGATAAGGTTAAACCGTGTGATGCAGGACGACGGTGGCATCATGGCAAACCGACACCGTCCGTCAAGGTTATTTCTATCCTTCTCCACCTCCATTGGAGAAGATTCGTCTAAGCAAATGTTCTGTGGATTCAATACAGAATGAAAATGCATCTTCTTGACCAGTTAATCAAGAAGGACATTAATAATATAAAGTTCACTTATCGGTTTCCCATCTGGCCAGCGACTAATGCATAGGAAAGTCATATGTAGCAGCACGATTTTCAAATATTCTAATTTATTATAAAAAAAATTAATTTATAAAAGTTGGATAATTTTTTAATTTATAAATATATTTTCTTACAATATTATTTACTCTCATTTGTTTTAAATAGCATTTTTTAAACTATTTTGTAATTAAAAAAAAATTATTAAAAATATCTTAAAAGATTATTATCAAAAAGCATATCCTAAAACGACACTCCACATCAATGGATAATGCAGCGCGACTTTACCGAATTGCACCTTTTAACAACACTTGGAATTAAATATTACTACCCAATTTAGTCGATTCTAGGTAATATTCAAACGCAGACAGTTCTCGCGTTTGTCAGCAGAGTCATTGCATATTTTTTTCGATAAATCTAAATCCTGTTCTAATAAAATGGCACTCAGCGAAGTATCGGAATCGGACATTGTCTATGATCCAGTATGTTTGCATACAGAGGGAAGCTTGTTCGATCGTATCGATCTGGAAGACATATTGGACACTGAGAACAATAACAGACCTGGATATAACACAGAGACTGGCTGGACTTTCCACATGTACGATATTCAACCCCAAGCACAAATAAGAATCCAAATGCGACAACGTGTGGTCGTTGGAGACGAGTATTTTGTAGGTCAAAACGCATTATTACGTTGGTCCGTGATACAGGACTACCCTTTTGAGATATTGGACGAGACCCATATGTCTGAATATGTGAATTCACTGGTTCAGTGGATTGCAAACGATATCAGTTTACCGCGAGATTTGAAAAGCCTGTGGAAAAGTTTAAATCTCCTTCGTCTCAATTGCCAGTATAGCGACACCAACAAAAGACTGTTTCGTTCTGTGAATGGATTTGTCACACTGATTGAAACTCTGAGGCGTTATTTCAATCAAACGGGAATGCAGGTTACATTTGCTTACAGGGAACACAGGGATACTGTGAACATATGTCGGGAGATACTTAAGCTTGCGGAGATTACAGACTTCAGTGATGAGGACTGTGCTTTTATTTTGGGCACGCATTCTTGCGCCGTCAGCTTCGTTGGCATAATGCATACCGTTTTCTCTTCTGGCGGTACCATTGGTGTTGGCATCTTCGATGATTGTGTCGGCCGCTACAAGAAAGACGTGCGCAGAATCGTGCGCATCATTCAAATCATGTTTCACAATCCACAGTTAGATCGCGTGGGAGTTTTCTTTCGTAATTTCATTCGTTACATCTTGATTGATAAAGCCAGCCCCAGTGTCGATCTCATCCGCTGTGCAGATATCACCTATTCGTATTGTAGTGAGAAATTTGATCGTTGGTATGTTGGGCCCGCACTGTGCAAAGCATTGTTATCTCTGGTTTGCCGTTTCTTCGATTCTGGCGAAACAGATGTGATTAGTAATCCAGATAGCCTTATTGTTGACGAAGAATACAGTGATCGATCAGCCGCGCTAGAGAAGGTTTTGAAGATTTTGTGTCAGCTCTGTGCCAAATATGGCGCCGTGGTTGTTGACATTATAGTGTCGCCGGGTTACTTCAAGGCTGTAAACTGTTGGAATCTAATTCTGTACTATGCACTCTTGCATCCAAAAGAGGGGGAGGCTTCTTTCAGTGGCAAGCACTTGCTGTATGCCATGATTATGAATAAATACATCTTTGAAGTCACTGGCGCGGTGAGTCTTGGTGTGTCGATGGAAGACATCAAGATTGTGTTCGACTTTGCTATGAGCTCTTTGCCCGGTCGCTACCTCTTCAACGGCCGGCCAAGGCTCAAGGAGTTGACAGACCAAGTGATCGACACTTTGCTCAATTTTCCACGCTCTAAATCCTTGCTTCAAAGCTGGAGTGCGTATTCTAGTCTGGATAACCTCATATAAATGAAGAAAGGTGCGTTATTAAGGATTAGACCCGCTAAAATTCATACTGTTACTCAAACTCTATAATCCTTTTTTTCTCTGGTTCCCTTTTTTTTTGAATTTTAGAGAAACTTAGCAGCCAATGACAAGTAATTTTTTGAGGTCTACAGACTTATTCTACTCTCTGGCCCTAACTAGAAATTTCAATTTTAGATATCTCATTTTTCATATATTTCACATTATTTTAACCACTAATTAAAATTATGGTATATAATGTTAATTATTAAATTATATAAAAATTAATTAATAAAAAATTATAAATAACATAAATCAATATTTATATCTTTTGAAATTTTCATATAAAATTTTTATATTAAATTAAATGTAGCTAAATGTTTTAAACTATCAGTTTGATATTCATTCTATTATTAAAATGGTTATTTTAAATAAACAGTTTTATTCTAATTTTTTTATAAAAATAAGAAACTCTTATAAATCGATATAACTATAATTAACTTATTTTTTTGGTCTAATTTTTCCATTGATTCCACTTTGCTTTCCTTAGATGCTCATCAACCAACTATCTCTGACCTTGGTAAGACAATTTATTTGCTTTCCCCAAAATCTGATCAGTTGTTCCAACAATTACATTTACTTTCAAAATATCCTTGGTAATTTAATTCTCAACCAAAAAGTGTAATATGGAGAATAATGATGCTATTATGATTTGTTTTCCTCATAGTAGTATTTTAGTCGTATCACTATGAATATCAACTATGCTCAAGAAAATTAGTTTTTCCATACCGGTTGTATGTTATGTTATTTATGAGGTAAAGGTTTAGCCTTTATTTTAATCCACTTTATATCTACGTTTATAGACATTCCAACGACGTATCTATTATAGATGCACTGCATGCTCCTTTCTTTCCATGGACAAACTTTCTTATACATTTTTTTTTAAAAACAATACTTGGTACCGGCAACTTCTAATTCAAATTCTTACTTTATTCCATCGTAATAGCCTATAGTGGATTCTATATAATATTACTCCACTATATATAATATTACTATTCTCCAATGCCATTTATTATGCATCCAAGGCATATTCTAACCTTCATTTCTTTGGCAAGAACATATTTAGCATGTATTTCTCTTTAAAGTGCAGATTTTCTGCAGCGTGAGTCACTAATTTAAGTGACTTTCTCCCCTCTTTAGAATTATGTGCCTTACACCACTTGTCCCAAGTGAACATTTCAACAATATTTGATATTATAAGTGTTAATAAATTTAGTGTGGTACATATGCGATCAAAATCCATAAATTTATATATAGAACAGTGAAACATAATTATCTTAGCTTTAAAATAAGGAGTTCTTTATTGAGGCAATTGTTTGGATGGCTGCGGGAATTTAGGCAAAAATATTTAAGAAATCTTCCAGTAGCAATGTTTGAATCATGCTTTTGATAGTGGAAATGGATTCAGAAGCATCAAAAATCTCTAATGTACCCAAAATATTGAAGTTTGATAGCTATAATCTAGATTTACAAAAAACATTGCCGGATTTTCTTAAAATCTTAGTAGAATTTCCATGATTTTCAGGCCAAAAAAGCAGTCTAGTTAGATTACGACTTAAAATACGGGAAAAAAGTAGTGTAGTTAGACTAGGACTTAAAATAATGGCAATGATGTCTCCGCCATTCCCAGATAAACCCTTATTGACATAAAACTATATTGTGTCCTTAGCTTAGACAACACCTTAGTCACGTCAAAAAGAATAACAGTATCACCTTTGGGCTTTATATAAGAAAACTAGAAGTTATATGTGTACATTCCTAACTAATTTATATAGTTTGGCACATGATTTATTATGCTTCCATCTAAGTCAAACATGTATCTCTCATTTTCACTATACTTAAATTTGTATACTTTCGAATTTATATCTACAAACCTCCTAAGAAATTCCATAGGTCTCCATCAAGCTATAAAAGCAGCTTATTAGCCATAATATCTCTTAAATATTAACTACCCTTTTCTCCTAATATTATCATGCATCAACCAATTGGTAGTGAAGAAGTCAATACTTCGTACCAATCCAGATGAATATCCTAAACTAGAATTTGATGAAAAATATTTCAACCTTATTTCCTCTATATATTTCTTCCGTATTTCCACATATTTATAGCAAATAATGTGACCATTGTTGCATGTGACATTCACATTACATGATCACCATTTCTTCTTTTTATAATATATTAAAAAAAAAATCTACTTGCATCACTCCATATAGTAATATTTGATAGTAGTGTTTTAGAGATACATCAATCTTATATACTTAAGTATGCATCAGTATAATAGAGTCTCTTTGTCCCAATTGTCCATAAAGTTGGATTTTATCATTTCTTGTAATATTTAATTTTTTCTTCCCTGAGAGCATCATCATTGCCATTATCTACTTCCATATCTCCACTTTTTCAAGTAATATTAGTCTAAGGGTTAATATAGGGTAATTCGTTGAGTATGAACTCCTTATAATTATTTTCTTTTCATATATTGTCTCGAAGGTATTAAGGACGATCAATTGGCTTCATAGTAGGTGCATTTTCTTATGTATGTATTTGCTCCAATATAAAGAGTCGAGTTATCTTTTTGCATTCAAGACCACTGTAGGCACCCTTCCATGTGGTGGGGGCTTTTAGTGTTCAATAATTTGAGTGAAAATATCCCTTAAATGGCTTGATTTGTTATTTTTTTTAGTCATGTGTTGCACTTGTATAAAGTAAATGTCAAGACAAACAAAACCCTTATAAAGTTAAGCGAGCCCATAACTATTCATAGAAGAACAACAGGTTTTACCATCTACCTTTAAGGCTCCCGAGCCTATTTTACCATGAGAAAACTAATTACAAAGACATAGTGTTGCTTATCGATCATTCCTGTAAAATACTTGGACTATAACCCATACAGATTCCATTTATGGCTAATTTCAGTTATACATATTTGTTTATTTTTACCTCCAAACAAAATGTTGAAGTTTAGGACTCGTGTACACATGCACCTTATTTTTCCCTTGATTCATTATTCAAGTTAGTCTTTCGCACTATTATGTGAAAGGTTTTATGCACAACCATGGAGTTCTCTTCCTACAAGTTGCAGAAATATCCATCTATGAATCATGAAATATTGTTAAGTTTTCTCTCTATTACTCCTATAGTCTCGGTCTAATCTAGGAACATGCATACACCTGTAGGATACGAATATGAAAATTGTAATAGTTTTCTTATGTAGCTACTAATAAAACTTAATTTCATTTAATGCAATTGTTTCTTTATAGTTTACACTTTCCAATTTTGTTTTTTTCTTTTTTCGCTAAGAAGCACTTCTTGGAGGTAACCTCCCCTAACCTAACTTACTAGGCTTAATTTCATTTGCATCTCACCTGAAATATTTTCTCATACAATAAATCAATCATTGTTGCTATTCATACATTAAATCAACCATTGTTGCTATTAAATTTAAGAACTCTACATTTCTTATTTTAATGACTTGTAATTATATTTTTTTTACAAAACCATTGGATCTCAGAGTTGAACCTAGAGCTCTAATACGATCTGTCATATCTCTTGTTTCTTTCCTACTTTTTTATTTAATAAAAAAAAGCATAATTATGTCTCACATGTATATTGTCACACAACAGATTCAACTAAACCACTAAAATATTAAAATTTCAATCACATATCTACCTCGGATTATAAATGTAGGTTCCACTTAGGGAATGGGGTCAATAATTACTCTTTTCGTAGTGTCTCTCTATAATTTTCATATGCATATCACTATTATGCTAAATGTAATATATATTTAAGACATAATAGGGTTGTAGGTGGAACATCCTTCCTTTATGAATCATGGTATTGGTTTATTATTCTTTGATATAACTCCCTAACTTAGAGAAAAATGAACGATACACCCTTCATTGCTACACTATGTTGTGAGCACCCTGCATTAAACCTTCCAATGATTAATTTATTTTTTATCTAAGTGGCTATAACACCTCGGACGTTCAGCTATTCCATGTTCATATTAACGTCACCATACTTAGCGCATTTCCTACCAATTTATCGTGGAATTTATTTAATATTGTCAAATATTGCTCTCAACTTCGGATATGGAGCAAGGTTTTTTAGCGCTTAGCTCGATTATGTTTGTTCCTTTTAATCTTCTAACTATAACATATCATTAGGCTATTCATTTATATTTTCACGGTATCACTTCATTCGATATGACATGTAAGCCATTGATATATGTGTATATTCTATTTATTAACATTACTTATTAATGTTTCCTTATCTGGTTACACCTAAGGAAGAAAATTCACTGATATTTTCGTGCCACGTCCTTCTACTTCACGTGAGGAGCATGTGACTATTGGGAACTATTTTATGGTAGAGATGGGAAGTAGGTGAATCAATCGTAGAAGTTGAAAAGAATTGAGAAACTGAAATGTAAACTGGAGCAGAGAGTTGCTTATCTCAATATTACGAAATAGTTAAATAGGAATACATTGGAAACATCAGCAATAAATGACTGGAGTAAACTTAGGTAAACTGAAGTAAAACTAAACTACCTATGACACCTAGCAAACAATACATTAAATGAACTGAACCTAATAGACAGTGAGATTAATATCTAAACATCCCCTCTTAATTTCAACTGTTACAAGTGGAGGCACTAACAATGCCTAATTTCTCTCTTTGAAATTCAAATACATTCTTTCCCAATGGCTTTGTGAAAATATCTGCAAGTTGATCTTTGAAACCACAAAAAGGAAGTGTGATGTCCCCATCATTGAAAAGTTCACGAATGAAATGAAAACGTGTGTCGATGTGCTTGCTCTTCTTGTTAAAAACATGATTCTTTGATAAAGAAATTGATGAAATGTTGTCACAGTAAATTGGATTTGGCTCTTTATGAATATCTGAAATGTCTTTCAATAATCTTCTCAACCATACTGCTTGACAAGCTGCTGAATTTGCTGCTACATATTCTGCTTCTGCAGAAGATATTGAAACGATTGAATGTTTCTTGGATGCCCATGAAATCATATTTGTTCCAACATGAAAAACATACCGTGAGGTACTTTTGCAATCATCTAAACTCCCTGCATAATCACTGTCTGTATAACTTGAAAGTGAACAATTTTCAGAATGTTTAGAAAACAAACCATAGTCTATGGTCCTTGCAATATAACTTAAGATCCTTTTTGCAACCTGCCAATGAGTAAGCTTTGGTGACTGCATAAACTTGGAGATAAAACTTGCTGCAAACATAATATCGGTCTAGTTGCACTTAGATACAACAAACTACCAAATAGGCTTTTATATAATGTGAGATCAACAGATGGTGCTACATCTTCTTTGCTGAGTTTGGTACCTTGAGCAATTGGTATATCAGTTGATTTGCAATTATTCATTCTGAACTTTTGAATGATATTAGTGGCATATTTTTGTTGACCAACAAAAATTCCATTATCAGATTGGTGAATTTCAATTCTTAGGAAATATTTCATGACTCCTAGATTTGTCATATCAAACTCTGCTTGCATTGCTACTTTGAAATCTTCTAACATCATATTTCATGTATAAAGAAGATCATATACATAATTGCATACAATAAGAATTTTACCTTCATGAGATTTGGTATACAAAGTGGGTTCATGGCTGCTTCTGGAAGAACCCCCTTTGATGAGATAGGTGTCGATGCAATTGCACCAAGCTTTTGGAGCTTGTTTCAAACCATATAAAGCTTTCTTCAATCTATATACTTTATGCTCTCGTCCTTTTACTTCAAAACCTGGAGGCTGCTCTACGTAAACTTCTTCCTGTAATACACCATTTAGGAAGGAAGATTTTACATCAAGCTGATATACTTTCCATTTGTGTTGAGCTGTTGTGGACAAAATGGTTCTAACAGTGTCTAACCTTTCTACTGGAGCAAATTTTTCACCATAGTCGACACCAAACTACTATGAGTGTCCTTTGACAACCAACCTTGCCTTATGTTTCTCAACTTTTCCTCTTTCATTTAGCTTGGTATTATATACCCATTTTACAGCAATTTTTGTTTTGTCTCTTGGGAGATCAGTTAATTCCCAAGTCTGATTTTTCTCTATGGCAGCGATTTCATGGTTCATTGCTTCGACCCAATGCTTTTCTTTAACTTCTTCTTAAAAATGAGTCGGTTGAGTTGAAAGGAATGCAAACATATTATGTTGTTCAAATTCATGCTCCTGTTCATATATCTCTCTGATACTTCTTATTTTTTGTCCCTCTTCTGAAGATGTTTGATCACTGACTAAATCAGTGCTTGATGATGTTCCATTTTCAGAATGTTCTAGATGTTCTTGAACCTGCAATCTTGGAGACTGTGGTGGATAAAAAGGCTAATTTGAAGTTTCATCTACATGGTCAAACCAAGATTTATTTTTGAAAAATTTCACATCTCTGCTTATAATGAACTTTTTGGTAATGGGGTTATAAATTCTGTAGGCTTTCGACTGCTCACTGTAACCTACAAATATGCATTTCTCACTTCTATCATCAAGCTTTTTTCTTAGTTTTCCAGAAACATGAGAAAAAGGTATTGATCCAAAGATTC
This sequence comes from Pinus albicaulis, assembly GCA_034641835.2. Lineage (NCBI taxonomy): Eukaryota > Viridiplantae > Streptophyta > Pinopsida > Pinales > Pinaceae > Pinus > Pinus albicaulis. The sequence continues at coordinate 1,092,189,376 of CM076570.1, forward strand.
TAAAGTGTGACACATTTACCTTGTTTCAATCCCATGCTTCTTGAGGTATTTTATCTTGTAGGCTGGATGTTGGAGATCTGTTAAGAACATACAGTGTTGTCAACACTGCTTCAGCCCAATAGTTATTTGTCAACTTATTCTCCCGTAGCATGCATCTCGCCATGTTCATGATCGATTGATTCTTTCTTTTTGCTACTCCATTTTTCTATGGAGTGTATCTGGTTGTGTACTGCATTAGGATGCCTTCTTGTCGACAAACTGTTTTGAATTAATTTGAGGTGTATTCTCCTTCTCTGTCTGATCTGAGTACTTTCAAGAGTTTTCCACTATGTTTTTCTACTTCTGCCTTGAACTCCAGAAATCTAGAGAAGGTATCTGATTTGTTTTTTAAAAAATACACCCATATCTTCCTGCTAAAGTCATCAATAAATGTCAGAAAGAAGAAACCACCACCAATGGACAATGTCTGCATTGGACCACATATGTTGGTACGGAAAAGTGCCAAAGGCTCTTTCACCCTTGAGGTTAATGAGGGAAAACTATCTCTTTTATGCTTTGACAAGACACAAACTTCACAATTATAGACTTTCTCACTCATAGTAGGTAGAACAATGACTATAGATTTCTTTTGAAGCGATGAGGCTATTGTGAGATGTGGCCATGCAGTTTTGGCTTCTAAGGATCAATGGAAACAAGAAACTTTTGGTCTTTTCAACTTTTGTTATCAATCTTTTATGAGGATCTTTGTCATATATATAGCAGGTGTTCTTTTGAAACAATATATCATATCCATGTTCCATTAATTGTCCTACATTAAGGAGATTATGTTTGAGCTAAGAAACATAATAAACATCAGGGATGTATTTGTTTTGATTATGTTTAGTAAGAATAGGAGCAGTACCTTTTCCTTCAGCTTTAAGACTTGTACGATCTCCAAGCGTTATCTCTTATGTTATAGAGTCATCTAGAGAAGAAAGAAGTTTCTTTTCGCCTGTCATGTGATTGCTCCATCTGTTGTCGAGCAACCAAAGATCTTCACTCTATTTTTCTTCTGAGATATGGCATGAAAGAAACATGGTCTGTGAGGATTCTCCTTCACTGTTGGCGAGATTGATATAGCCTCTGTGTTGATCTGATTGTTTCTTTCTACAGTCGTGTTCGTAGTGGCCAAACTTCTTACAGTAGTAACATTCAACACTTGATCTGTTCCATGAACTTCCTCTCTGATTTCAGTTTTGTGTAGGTCTCCACTGCTCTGTTGCATGATGATGATCAGATCTGCCATTACTTCGGCCTCTGCCTCGCTTGTTGCCACCTCTATATCCTCTACCTTTGCCTCTGTCAAATGAGAGGTGTGCTTTGAAGGCTTGTTCCATGGAATCTTCTGTCAGATTAAGTCTTGTTTCGTGTGCAAAAATTGATCCAGTAAATTGTTCTACTGAGAAAGTTTTAAAATATTTGGATTCCAAAATGGCTGTCACTATCATGTCATATTTCTTTGGTAGACTTCGAAGAAAAATTTCAACAATTTTTTGATCAGTAATGGTTTCGCTAATGAGTTTGATTTGATTGACTATACCCATGACTCTGGTCATGAACTAATCCACATTCTCGGTGTTAGCCATCTTTAGAGTTTCAAACGGAGCTCTCAATGTTTTCAGTTTAACCATATTCACTATATCATTTCCTTGATACACAGCTTGCAAAATATCCCAACATTATTTTGTTGTTTTCGCACCAGTTATTTTTTCAAAAATAGAATCATCGACTGAATTTTGTATCCAGCATTTGGCTCTATGCTCCTCCTTTCTGAGTTCAATAGCTGCATTTCTCTGATTATTGGTCATGGCCACCCATGCTTCTTGGGTCGGCTCTACATAAGCAATCAGAAGCATTTCCCAACAATCTTGTTCTTGTAAAAAAGTCTTCATTCTCAAATTCCAAAATTCATAATTTTTGCCAATTAGATTTGGTGTTTGTGGCAAAGAACCTGAAGAGGCCATTATTTCTTTAAATGCGCCTTTTGTAAATCTCCTCTAAATTTTTTAAAATCTCTTTTAAAGACTTAAAAAAATATCCTTTTAAAAACCTTCTTTTAAATATTCTCTTAAAAAAAAAACTTTCTTTTTAAAAAATACTTCACCTTCACCACATGCTCTTTATAAAAACCTTTGAACAAATTTCAAATTTTTTTTTTTAATAGAAAAAAACTTAAATAAAAAAATTTCTTTAAATAAAAGGGCTTTCACCTTTTTTTTTAAAATCGATACCTCTTATGTAAACCTTTGAAATTCACGTAAAAGGGTTTGACTTTTTTTTTTTTTAAATCGATACCTTTTACGTAAAACTTTGAAAAACACGTAAAAAGGCCTTTCACCTTAACATAGGTAAATCAAACGCAAATTTTTAAGAAAGGCTTTGACTGGTGCGGTCCCGACTGCAAACAGTCACGACTAAACAGAAAACCATGCAAGGCAGAAAATTGGCGCAAGTATGGCTTGTATTCTCGCGCCAATCCCTTGTTTTGGCGCATTGGCACGTGTATTAGCTTCAGAGTTGCGCCAACCAACTTCTCCTCTTCTGTTGCTCCTTCTTAGCTCTATTGCTACTCTCCAGAGAGGCTTATGCAAGCTAGCTCCGATACCATGAAAAGAATTGAGAAAATGAAACATAAACTGGAGCAGAGAGATGCTCATGTCAATATTAAGAAATAGTTAAATAGGAATACATTGGAAACATCAATAATAAATGACTCAAGTAAACTTAGGTAAACTGAAGTAAAACTAAACTACCTATGAAACCTAGCAGACAATACATAAAATGAATTGAACCTAATTGATAGAAAGATTAATATCTCAACAAAGGTCAATTCATCTCAACCATAACTTGTTTTCCCCAAGGTCAAGGTAGTCTTTCGCTGTTCTAGTCACCGAGTAGTCGCGTAGTCTTATTTCCTGTCACTCTTGAGAAATTAGGAGTATTGGTGGCTTTTTTATTCGAATTTATGCAGTAACATAATATAAAAAGATGCAAGTGTTTATTTTTGAGAAGGTATGTGGTGGTTAGAGGTGTCTTAACTATGTTACAATGAGGCTTGAACGCTTATTTATTATTGAAAAATAATGGAAAACTCTAAGTATCTAAAAAAATAACTCTAGGAAATGAAGCACCAAAACTATGGGTCATGTTTGGGTAAATTGGTACATCAGTTTTATGGGGATGTAACTTTGGCATACTATCTCTGTTTGACGTGCACAATACCTTGTTAGAAAGATATATTTGAGGAATAAAACTTTTGAGGGAGAAACATCTGTCAAAGACTGATGTTTTTCCTAGTTTTCCCAAAAAAGGACGTCTAAGGCCTCAAAACGACTTTGAAAGTTCACAACTCCAAAAACTGCTAAAAATAATAAATTGTGCTACAATTAAGGAAACTGAAAAGGTAAAAGAAACAATGATAATGTCCAAATAGAATACTCGAATGACCACCAATATCAACCTGAATCACTTCCAAAGATGTTATTGTATCAAATTGTTTGAGCATGCATACATGTAACATACCTCCTTGCATCAAGGTGTTTGAATTTCGTATTGTTATGAATATTTCCTTACATCTTGCTCTGAAGTTTCTATAATTGTTAATCTTATTCGGTTCTTCGTTGTGATTGTTAACTAGGCATAGCATTTCCCTTTAAGGTGATTACTGGGTTTCACCCTTTACACATCCTACCTTTATTTCTTTTATTCATGAATTTTATGAATTGAGCGTAGTACTATCCCCTGATATTTTTTTGCTTATGCGGGGTATCTTGAAGGATGTCAAAGGTTTTGTCATTTCTTCTGGTGGTTTTTCGCAATTTACCCACTCGTTAATTTGGTGCATAGATGTTATGGTTACGTTATCGAGTAATCACTTTCGAACTTTATTCAAATACCCTACTTCAGAGGTCTATTATATTCACATTTCTGACTAGCTTGGGTTTGTTACACACCTTATTGTCTTTACAATTTTTCTTGATGTGGAAAAATTTGAGGCTCAAGTTTCAGGACTTTCGTCAATTCCTAAAGGTAAGTTCATTGTTTCGTTACGATTTGCATTACCTTTTTTACCTTATCTGTCTCGATTAAGGAAAGAAGGATCTCCTGGACTAATTCTAATGGGTTTCATATATGCCTGTAGGTACTCTTCACTCCACTGGTTTACAATTTTTTTTGTTCTTAACCCCACAAAGGGCATTCTGGCACATCCGATGGTCAGCACACCTTAATTCTTACAGGTCGGTTCCTATTTCTATAATGGAATTTACAAAATCTAAATTCCCTTGTCGAATTTTTACATCATCACTTCAGAAAAATTATTTGGGGAACAAGGAGTGTTGAAACATTTGAAAGCTTTCTTGGATTGTATGTTCCTAGCGAATATGCTAGACTCTCTTTTCTTTACTAAGGCATAGATTCACCCTCATCATACAACTTTATTTTTTTTGTTATCATAAGGAGAGGCCTAGTCTTCTTTTTGTTCGTATGTTGTATGACTACTTTGTGAGTGCTTAAATTTCTATTACAGACAATATGCCCACTCAATTCCAACATATGGAGGGGGATATAGATATGGATGGAGGGTGGAGAGAAGGAGGAATATTTTAAATAATGATTAATATTTTAAAGTTATATTGGTCAATTCTAGATTAATAATGATTGGTAGGAAAATCATCCTCCTATATTTTTTTATGCTTAAGTAGAAAAACTTGCATAAATTTTGATGGGTAGTAACCACAAGTAAGTTTACAGATTTATAATTTTACTTTAGAAAGTGCTAAAGAAAATATAAATAATGCTTATCCATTTCTTATGCAAAAGACTTGCTTAAATTATGGTGAGAGGTAATTAATGTTAGATATGTTATTTCCTTGAGTATAAGTTATTTTAAGTATTTTATTCTTGTCTGGTTTTCTTGCAAAGCATAAGAATAAAAAATCACTACAGAATATCTAAAATTATGCATGAATATTGCAACCATATCCATAAATTATGGTATAAAATATGTAAATAAATTATCCACATGGCATTATATTGTGCAAAGACTTAAATACTACCTTCAATTTATGGTGCAATAAAATTTTTGAAAAATATTTTTTAATTATATTGAAAAATAAATTTTTATTTTTCAAAGTTAAAGATTAGAAATTGTATTGTCAACCCTAAACTGATAGTGATAAACACAAAAATTATTAAATTTAATTAATAAAGACATAAAAATATAATACTTACAACAACATTACAATATAAGAAGTTTCTTAACCATGGATATCCAACCCCACTTTACCATGGATATTATTAAACTTCTAAATAGATTTTGTTATAATACCATGAGCCAATAACATAGGTTATTAATACTAAATGCTAGAGAACCATAACTCATTTCACAATAAAAATTTAAAACGTAAAATATTTTAGACATTACATATAGTATTAATTACATTGAGGGAAAAATCTTCATCTAGAGAGAGAGAGAGAGAGAAAGAGGGACGGAGAGAGAGAGAGAGAGGAGGGAGATATAAAGGGAGAGAGAGAAGGAAGAGAGAGAGAGTAATTAAGGGAGAGAAGAGAGGGAGAGAGAAAGTAGAGAAAGACAAAAGAGAGATAAAGGGAGAGGAACAAATGGAGGGAGAGGAAAAAATGAATCCAAGATGGAACTAGAGGAAGATGAAGGAGAGGAAGAAATGGATCCAACATAGAGAGAGAAAAATAATCTTATATAAAAACTATCTTACATCCATATTAACCCTAGATATATCAAGCATGAAGGATGAAATATCTTTTCACCTTAAAATATGTTTGTATTTAAATAAATTTGATCTTCTAAAAGCTTAATAAAAGTAAGATTAATATAAATTTAGACACATTATATTAAAATATATATCCAATTTTTTAAATATCATATAAACCAATAATTTTATATTCATTCTACTATTAAAATAGTTACTTTTAAATAAACATATTTATGAAAAACTTTTAAACAAATTTCATAAAGGAAATTATTGCATGTAGATTTTATTTTAGTTTTTTTAATTATATCTTAATATAAATTAATAAATAATATTTTCAATTTACTGAAATTTAATAAGTTGATTTTTCTATTGGATAATGTACCAAATTATTCAAATTCATTAGATATAAACTCTGCCCAAAATTTAATCACTTATTTAGAAACAAAAATTAAACAAATCTATTTTTTTTGTTCATTTATCTAACATAAAAATTAAAATAACCCATTATAAATATTATCTTTGCGCCCAGTATGACCTCGATGTTGGGTATGTCATGTTCTACTTTTTCTAATGTCGGCATCTGCATCCATCCAAAGTCACGTAATCTTGAATTTTATATAACTTGAATATTTAGATTATATATAACTTTTTTAACTTATTAATGGGCTGAGATTAACTATTAAAATACAACTATGTATTATTTATATAATTTGAATGGATAGTAAATTATATATGTGAATTTGAATGGATCATAAATTTACCTTTAACAAAAAAATTTACCACATTGAATTTCCAAATTAAGTAAAATTTTATACATCTTTACTCTTTACTAAAGTCAATACCATTTCCTAAATCAAAGGAAAAGAGTTAATTCAACACAAACAATCAAAATCCAAAATATTTTAATATTTATTTTAATTAAATATTTGTAAAATGAATCTTTAAAAAGAAAACCCATATTCTATGGATAAATTAAAATATTTAAAGACATAAATATTTCCCCATCAAAGTTGCAATATTTTAAAATTTAAATAAATAAAAATATAAACAAACATGAGGTATGGTAAATAAGTAAAACCTATTTTTATACTCACTCGAGAGTTATGGTAAATAAATAAAAATATACATAAACTAGATGTATGGTAAATAAATAAAAATTCTTTTTATATTTGCTCCTTAAAACTTTTTATATTAAAAAAAAAACTTAAGAAAGAGGTTTTATTTAGATGAAGCCTATGGGATGAATACCATGGGACAAATTAATATTGATACCATGGGCCAAATACCATATTTATAAAATAAGTATGATAAATAAATAAATATAAAAGAGGTATAAAGAGGTATGATAAATAAATAAATATAAAATAGGTATAAAGAGGTATGGTAAATAAATAAATATAAAAGAGGTATAAAGAGGTAAGGTAAATAAATAACAATATATCAAATAGGATTATAAATAAAAATTTAATTATATAACAAGCCTATGGGCCAAATACCATAGTAAAGAAAAGGGGTATGGTAAATAAATAAAAATATAAATAAACTAGAGGTATGGTAAGTAAATAAAACCTCTTTTCATATTTACTCCATAATCTGCTTTATATTTACAAATATTTATGTTCATTGGTTTACATAACTAAGAATAAATAGAGAGAGAGAGAGTGATAAGGGAGAGATGGAGAAAGAGTGTGTATGTTTAGGGGTGAGATAAAGAGACAAAGTAAGATGTATGGAAAGAAGGGGGGAGAGAAGAAGTGAGAAGGAGAGAGGGAGGGATATAGTAATGTAGTTGGAGAGAGAGAGGGGTGGAAAGAGAGAGAGAGAAAGAAAGGGATGGGGGAAGAGAGAGGATTAGAGAGAGAGAGAGAGAAATGGGGGAAGAGAGAGGATTGGAGGGAAAAGAGAGAGGGGGGTAGGAGATAAAGGGAGAGAGAGGAAGGATGAGAGAGAGGAGGAGAGTGATGGGGAAAGAGAGAGTATCAGAGAGATGGAGATAAGGGGGGGAGAAAGATATATAGTAACATAGTCGGTGGGTGAAGAGAAAGAGAGAGGGAGAGAGAGATGGGAGATAAAGGGAAAGAGAGGAAGAAAGAGAGAGGATGTGAGAGAATGGAGAGAGGGAGGGAAAGATAGATGGACTTGGAGGGGGAGGGAAAGGGCGGTAAGAAGAAAGATATAGAGATAAAGGTGGAGAGAGAGAGAGGGTGAGTGATAAGGAAGATGGAGAGAGGGGGAGAGAGGACAAAAGGAGGAAAGAGAGATATTAGCAAGGGAGAGGGAGAGAAGGGGAAGATAGAGATATAGATGGAAGGTGAAGAGAGGGAAGAAGAGAGAGATGGGGAGAGGAGGGGATTGACAAAGAGATTGATATATATGGAGTGCGAGAGTGTGTGTGTTTAGGGGGGTGAGATAGAGAGATAGAAAAGAAGAGATGGAGGGGGATATAGATATGGATGGAGGGTGGAGAGAGGGAAGAATATTTCTCACACTAGATGGATTGATATAAGTGGAGATGGTGATTTATAATCCTATTTTATTATTTGCACTATATGCATCGATTTTAGTGTAAATATTTATTTCTAACTATATTTGATTACTTGCACTAGATGTATTGATTTCAGTGTATGTGGTGATTTCTAATACAATTTGATTGCTTGCACTGAATTTGCTGATTTCAATTTAGATGTTGACTTATAATTATATTTGATTACTTGCACTAGATTCATTGATTTCAATGTAGATGATTTCTAATCCTATTTGATTGTTTGCACTAAATGCATTGATTTCAGTGTAGATGACGATTTATAATCCTATTTGATTTCTTTGAGTAAATGCATTGATTTCAGTGTAGTTGTTGGTTTCTAGAGAGAGAGAGAGTGAGTGATAAGGAAGATGGAGAGATAGGGAGAGAGTAAAAAAGGAGGAAAGAGAGATATTAGTAGGGGAGAGGGAGAGAACAGGAAGATAGAGATATAGATGGAAGGCAAAGAGAGGGCAGGAGAGAGAGATGGGGAGAGGGGGTGATTAACAAATAGATTGATATATATGGAGTGTGAGAGCGCGTGTGTTTAGGGGGGTGAGATAGAGAGACAAAAAAGAATAGATGGAGGGGGATATAGAAATGGATGGAGTGTGGAGAGAGGGAGGAATATTTCTTGCACTAGATGGATTGATATAAGTGGAGATGGTGATTTCTAATCCTATTTGATTATTTGCACTAGACGCATCGATTATAGTGTAGATATTTATTTCTAAATATATTTGATTAGTTGCACTAGATGCATTGATTTCAGTGTAGGTGGTGATTTCTAATACAATTTGATTGCTTGCACTGAATTTGTTAATTTCAATTTAGATGTCGATTTATAATTATATTTGGTTACTTGCACTAGATGAATTGATTTCAATGTAGATGATTTCTAATACCATTTGATTGTTTGCACTAAATGCATTGATTTCAGTGTAGATGGCGATTTCTAATCCTATTTTATTTCTTTTAGTAAATGCATTTATTTCAGTGTAGATATTGGTTTATAGAGAGATAGTGAGTGATAAGGACGATGGAGAGAGAGAGAGAGGACAAAAGGAGGAAAGAGAGATATTAGTGGGGGAGAGGCAGAGAAGGGGAAGATAGAGACATATATGGAAGGTGAAGAGAGGGAAGAAGATATATATGGGGAGAGGGGGTGATTGACAAAGAGAATGATATCTATGGAGTGCGAGAGTGTGTGTGTTTATGGGGGTGAGATAGAGAGACAAGAAACAAGAGATGGAGGGGGATAGAGATATGGATGGAGGGTGGAGAGTGGGAAGAATATTTCTTGCACTAGATGGATTGATTTAATTGGAGATGGTGATTTATAATCCTATTTGATTATTTGCACTAGATGCATCAATTTTAATGTAGATATTTATTTCTAATGATATTTGATTACTTGCACTAGATTCATTGATTTTAGTGTAGGTGGTGATTTCTAATACTATTTGATTTCTTGGAGGGAAGAGAGAGGATTGGAGGGAAAAGAGAGAGGGGGGTAGGAGAGAAAGGGAGAGAGAGGAAGGTTGGGAGAGAGGAGGAGAGTGACGGAGTGCGAGAGTGTGTGTTTTAGGGGGTTGAGATAGAGAGACAGAAAAGAAGATATGGAAGGGGATGTAGATATGGATGGAGGGTGGAGACAGGGAAGAATATTTCTCACACTAGATGGATTGATATAAGTGGAGATGGTGATTTATAATACTATTTGATTATTTGCACTATATGCTTCGATTTTAGTGTAGATATTTATTTCTAATGATATTTGATTACTTGCACTAGATGCATTGATTTTAGTGTAGGTGGTGATTTCTAATACAATTTGATTGCTTGCAATGAGTTTTTTTATTTCAATTTAGATGTCAATTTATAATTATATTTTATTACGTAGATTTCAATGTAGATGATTTCTAAATCTATTTTATTGTTTGCACTAAATGCATTGATTTCAGTGTAGATGTTGGCTTCTAGAGAGAGAGAGAGTGAGTGATAAGGATGATGGAGAGATAGGGAGAGAGTACAAAAGGAGGAAAGAGAGATATTAGTAGGGGAGAGGGAGAGAAGGGGAAGATAGAGATATTGATGGAAGGTGAAGAGAGAGAAGAAGAGAGAGATGGGGAGAGGGGGTGCTTTTCAAAGAGATTTATATATATGAAGTGCCAGAGCATGTGTGTTTAGGGGTGAGATAGAGAGACATTAAAGAATAGATGGAGGGCGATATAGATATGGATGGAGGGTGGAGAGAGGGAGGAATATTTCTCACACTAGATGGATTGATATAAGTGGAAATGGTGATTTCTAATCCTATTTGATTATTTGCACTAGATGCATCAATTTTAGTGTAGACATTTATTTCTAAATATATTTGATTAGTTGCACTAGATGTATTTATTTTAGTGTAGGTGGTGATTTGTAATAAAATTTGATTGCTTGCACTAAATGTGTTGATTCCAATTTAGACATCGGTTTATAATTATATTTAATTACTTGCACTAGATGAATTGATTTCAATGTAAATAATTTCTAATCCTATTTGATTGTTTGCACTAAATGCATTGATTTCAGTGTAGATGGAAATTTCAAATCCTATTTGATTTCTTTGAGTAAATGCATTGATTTCAGTGTAGATGTTGGTTTATAGAGAGAGAGAGAGAGTGAGTGATAAGGGAGATGGAGAGAGAGAGAGAGGGAGGACAAAAGGAGGAAAGAGAGATATTAGCGGGGGAGAGGGAGAGAAGGGGAAGATAGATGTATAGATGGAAGATGAAGAGAGGGAAGAAGAGAGATATGGGGAGAGGGGGTGATTGAAAAAGATAATGATATACAATGGAGTGCCAGAGTGTGTATATTATACATGGAGTGCCAGAGTGTGTGTGTTTAGGGGGGTGAGATGAGAGACAAAAAACAAGAGATGGAGGGGGATATAGATATGGATGGAGGGTGGAGAGAGGGAAGAATACTTCTTGCACTAGAAGGATTCATTTTAGTGGAGATGGTGATTTCTAATACTATTTTATTATTTGCACTAGATGAATCGATTTTAGTGTAGATATTTATTTGTAATGATATTTTTCTACTTGCACTAGATCCGTTGATTTCAGTGTAGGTGGTGATTTCTAATACTATTTGATTGCTTTCACTAGATGTGTTGATTTCAATTTAGATTTCGATTTATAATTATATTTGATTTCTTGCACTAGATGCATTGATTTCAATGTAGATTATTTCTAATCTTATTTGATTGATTTGAGTAAATGCATTGATTTCAGTGTATATGTTGGTTTCTAATCTTATTTGATTGCTTGCATTAGGTGCATTGATTTCAATGTAGAAGTTATTTTTTAATATTATTTGATTGCTTGCATTAAATGCATTGATTTCAATGTATATGTTGATTTATGATTTGATGTAATTGGATATATGACGGTACATTAACTTTAAAGTGATTGGATTAACAATATGCATTGATTTTAGTATAAGCACAAAAATTTATTGACAATGTACATTGATTTCTGTGTTATAGTAATTTTAACCTATTAATATTGGAGAGAAGGAGAGAAAATGTATCATGTTTACTACAACAACTCGAGATAAATATTTAAATGGTTTACGATTTAAATTTTATTTTTCTTATAATCGATATGAAAAGATAACAAATTGAACAAGGGTTCCAATAAGAATAATAGAAGAAAATAGTTTGATATTGATCACAATGTAGACTATTTGTAACATGAGTACATTCTTATTATTCACATTTTCTATCTTTCAACACTGTTATTGTCACTTTTCATTCAAAAAAAATATTTCATCATTTTTTATCATTACAGTTATTAACAATATTTATCATCTCAACGAAGTGAGGTAACTAAGAAAATTTAAAATTAAAATAACCAAGTTAATCTCAAAAATATTTAGCATATTTAAAATGATTATGTTAATATTTGATATATTTACATATTATTGATAAAATTAATCATATCTTCAATAGATTTTCCTTGCGAGCACATGACTGAAACTAGCTTAGATCCATCTTAACTATGGATCTATCAAGCGCCGAGAGGGATCAAATCTCTCGAGGTGCAAACCTTTCCTCAAGTTTTTCACTCAAAAAGGAGGTTTGCACCTCGAGAGATTTGATCCCTCTCAGCGCTTGATAGATCCGGAGTTAAGATGGATCTAGGTTGGTTTATTACAAGTACAATCCTATAGATTTGTGATCAATCTTTCTTTTATTAGTATAAGTTTAAAATGTGCAATTATTTTTATTTGAATTTTTCTTTCATTGAATGTCATTTTACATTATAGTAATTGTTCTTAAAATTACATTAGATTGTGGGTTGTAATAGAGTGGAAGACCCATAACCAAATTTTTGATAAATTATTAATCGGTAAACACTTGTGGATATTTTATTAGATAATTTGTCAGAATATGTATGTTAGATTATCTAAAAAGATATAAAGTATGTAGGTTTATATTCTTTGAGATTTATGGATATGTAAATTACTATTTATTATTTTTTGTGTATGAAAATTATGATTTGTGTCAAAGTACAAAGCTTTGTCTCAAAAAATGTTGTTTTATTTTTTCTTTTATAAGAGTATTCATATGGAACTCAAGTAATATAATGATCCAATCTATATCACCCCTTCTAATTTAAGGAGGATTTTGGTTCCAAAAGATTCTATTAAATGATATGAAGAAAATTTTCCTCTACCATCACTCAAGTGTGCCATTTAGTCTTGCTTTGAAGCTATATTTTTAGCCCAATCCCCCAAAGTTCATTCTACCCTTGTCCTGTAATTTTAGACTTCTTTTATAAAATTGTGAATTTGTATATTTTTTTAACTCTTAGAGAGCGTCTAGTGCCAAATATTCTATAGAAGGTTACTCTTTTTTTTCTACAATGGAAGGCTCATAGAGTTTCATATTATCTACATTCATAACCGAGTCAATGTGCATGTATGGGGGTAGAATGGGTCTATAGGAATAATATTTCACATTTTCAAGTATGTCAAAGGGATCAAAATCTACAACCTTAATTGTCTTAAGATGACCCTGCAAATTCTCCTCTTTCATATATAACCATACTCTATTTGCCACCTTGACCAACTTAATTTTTTATCTGATAATCATTCCTCACGTTGTATTTTTCATGTGAATTGTGCAATGTTTTATGTACATCTATATTGATTTTCCTGATGTTTTCAACAAACCTTCGTAATCTTAAAGCATATCTTATAAGATCTTCCATCACTCTTCCTTTGTACCCATATGCAATATCTAAAGGTGAAGGTAGAAATATTGAAAACAAGTTTTGAATGAGGACTTATCAGTAGAGATTTGGACTAATATATATTTGTGTATGTGTGTGTCTGTGTGTGTTTGTTAGGCCTATGGGTGCTTCTGATTAACCATTTAAAAAATATATAAAATTCTTGTTGATTACTTCTTTCAACTTACGTGTTTGTGGATCGATCGTTGAAGAGACCTTAAACTTTATGTCCATCTTCTCCATCAATGTAGTCCAAAATGCACTTAAAAATATTATGTCCTATTCTAATATGACACGCCTTGGTATCTAGAAGCATACCTAGACTTTTCCAAAGAATAAGTTTGATGTTTCTTTTCCACAAATACTACTTTTAAAGGCTATCAAACAAGACATCTTGCTCAACTTCTCAAATAACACAAATATGTAATCATGTCCCTTCATACCTTCTAGTATTAATCACATAAATTCCATATAAATGCTTTCCCAAGGATGAGCGAGTAATCATAAGTAATGATATAGATCCCATTTTGTGTTACTAGGCTTTCTAATACAATAAATATTGCATCATGTTTTGATCCTAGGTCCATGTTCTTGAATCATGGGCTAATATACATACCTTTAGAATTTGGCCATTGTGTTCCCTAAAACAATGTTCCCTATACCCTTGGAGGTGTCCTCCTCTCTAGTTAGCTACACCCACTCACCTTCAGTAACACAATTTATCCAACATGTAGAGTAACCCATCCTAGAGATGGTAGTCAACGGTGTTAACACCATCATGCACATGGCTATCACATTTTATAACAAAGAACCATTTTCCCTACAACATTTCATTGTGAAAAAATTATATATTACAAAAAATTGAAAACAATTAAGAGACATAAAGGAAAAACTATGTGGTGGTGAGCTTTAAATGATTAATACAAGTAGAAACATAAATTTTAAAATGCATTTATCAATATAGATAAATCTTAATAATGAATCTAACAAGGATCACGAGACATCAAATCTCTTTATATGAAAACCCCCCTTAGAGTGAAAATTTGGAAAAAGCTATATTTGTGTGTAAGATATAGATTTCACCAAAAAAAAAAAAAAGATTAAAAATTACTTAAATGCTATTTTATTTAATATGGTCATTAATGTATTTTATTTGTATATTTATATTATGAATCAAAATTTTTTTCTTTAGAATTAATATATATTTAGAAACACATTAATATTACTTCATCTTATATGGAAATATTTTTTTTCATTATCTACATTAAATTTCGTTACTATTATTGATATTTTTTAAATACCACATATTAATTTATTTTCACCCATTATAATATAAAAAATCAAGCTACCTATCACACGATTTTTATTTTTATTATAGTTGATAATATCTTTTATATAGATAAATTTAGTTTTATTCTTAAATGGACACATATTATGTTAAAATAGAACAACCATGAAATAAAATGACACATTTTGCTCATATTGCATTGTAAAATGCACCTCTAAATGCAATGATAAGTAAAAATATTTATAAAGAATTTTATGAAAAGTAAAAATTAGTTGGATTTGGTAAAAGATATTTTGAGAATTCTCACAAACTATGATGAAGAAAATCACATATAAAACATTAAAAAATAATATATTTTTTTTCTTTTGTAAATATGAAATATATATCAACAATATAATTCTTTATTTTTTATTAGTTTATAAGAAATTTGTAAATAAAAACTAACACAAGCATATAAAAAATATAGATAATTACAAATATTATAGATACAAATAGCATTCTAGATTTTATTTTCTAAATTAAAAATGTCATAAAAATAGTTAAATCATAACTTTATTTTAAATTATTGTTATGATTCAACACTATAATATCACTTAAGAATATTAACAAGCATTCATGGCCATAGATTAATTAAATATTACCAGTCATCTAGTCACAATGTTAACCTTCGGACATTCTTAGAAACACTTTGAAATCATACCCGTAGTGGTGCATGTTGGAAATACTCCCAACCACCGCCATGAATAAAACTCGTAGAAAACCCCACCTTTATTGATTTTTGGTTGCAGGAAGGACAAGCACATGTTCTAAGTCAGCAAGCGTTTTCATGAAATCCCCACAAAATCAAGAAACAGAGTACCCGAGCCTTACCCTACATTATTTTCTTACCCACCACATTGAATTACCTTTTTCCCGCAATTCACAGCCCGCAAGTTTTAAGGTTTACCTCTTAAGCCTTCGCCAAAACTTAAGTTTTTACTGATGCGATATCTGGTGGGACCCTCATACCTTACCGCATTTCCAAACCATGCACAAAGCTTTGTTTTTCACTTATTCCATACCTTTTCTCTTTTCGCACTCCTTGCCGTTTAGCGCATCACATATCGCACTTCGCAGATTTACGATTTAAATTTTTGCCCGACACCAAAACATTGAGATGTTGCGATGCGACATCATCATCACACATTGTAAAACATAAATTTCGCACTTCGCATGTTTTTCAGTTTACTGTTTTACCGCCTGCACTTCACACTTCACATTTTTCATGACTTACCTTTTAGTGCACGTAAGTTATTTTATTTGTGATGCGATGCACCCAAAAATCACACGTCGCAAGCTCAGGAGGATAGTGCACACAAGGGCCCACAAGTTATTATATTTAAGTTGTGATGCGATCGCAATCGCATATCACAAAGCTCAACGGATGGCGCCTGCAAGTTAAAGTTGTTATGTTGCGATGCGATAGTGCCATCGCACATCCCAATCACATGTTTTTAAGTTTTCCCGTATTGCACCAAGTTAAATGTTAAGATCACTGAAATGAGATTTTTGATGAAGGGCATGAACAATATGTGGTTTCATAGCTGGAACCTATAAAATTTCAAATCCATCTTTTTGTGTTTTGTATGTTGTGTCATGTATAAACAATAGAATAGAGCAGAAGGACGTTTTCGTAGTTACCCATATATTTTCTGCATTGAATAGCATTAAAATTACAGGATCCAGCCATTTTGTATTAAAAAGGAATGTAATTTCATATGTGTTTAGAGATGAATTAAAAGAAGATTTCAGTTCCTCTCCTATGTGTTTTTTCTCTGTCTGTCTATGTGTGAGCTCTATTTTCCAAAATTTGATTCTTTCTGTTTAAAGGGGAAACACATCCCTCTCTTTGTTTATTTACATTTTCCAACATGGTATCAAAGAATACTAGAATTTCCAACATGATATCGGAGTAGGTTTAGGCTCTCAGTGAAAGAATGAGCTCTCTACTGAAGAAGCTGAAAGGTTGTTTTGAGAAGCAGATTCTCCAGCAGTGAGAAGGTTTTGTTTACATAGTCAAGATGACAGCAGCAAGCACAAGCGTGACCAATCCTCAACTAAGACAGTTCAATGGGAATAATTATGATTATTGGTCTATTACAATTAAGGCCATGTTTTCTTCAAAATATATTTGGGAATTGGTGGGAAATGGTTTCCAAGAACTAGTAGATGTAGCAGCATATAATTCTTTGAAACAAGCAGAAAGAGATTTGTTGAGAGATAATAAGGAGGACTCCGAAGCCCTATTCTATATTTTCCAAGCAGTACATGAGAGTATTTTCCCAAGGGTTGCAGCAACAACGATGTCCAATGAGGAATGGGATACCCTCCAGACAGCCTACCAAGGCATGGTAAAGGTTAAGACAACAAAACTTCAAATGTTGAGAAGAGATTTTGAAACTCCTTGTATGAAAGAGTGTGATAATATAGAATCATTCTTGACAAATGTGATTGGGTTGGTTACCCGAATCATGTCTCATGGAGAGACACTTGAAGAAAGGAGAATAGTTAAGAAATTCTTAAGAAGTCTACCATCAAGGTTTGATGCCATAATAGTGGCCATAGAAGAGATAAAGAATCTCAACAGTTTTCAATGGATGAGCTTCATGCATTACTGATGTCTCGTGAGAATAGAATAAAAAAAGAAACAAAATTCTCATTGGAGCATTCATTTAAGACACAAAAGTCTATTGGTCAAGGTAGAGGTTGAGTAAGATCAAACTACCAATGAAGAGGAAGAATCCCACACAGAGGTGGAAGAAGCAACCCTACAAGCACAAGTGGAAGGGGCAATAATCGGAACCCAAGCCAAGGTTCAAGACAGAATCAAGCATAAGGACAGACGTATGATAAATCTCATGTCTAATTTCATTATTGCAAAAATTATGGTCATTATGAAAATGAATGTAGAAAGAAGCAAAATGACATAGGTAGTAAACCAAATGTAAATTTCACAAAATAAAATCAGAACCATGAAGTTTGTTTGTAGCTTTTAATGTAGCATAAGAAAAAGAAAGATATATGGTTCTTAGATTCAGGGTGTAGTAACCATATGACTGGAAACATAGTTATGTTTTCTAATCTAGATGAAAGTGTAAAATCTGAAGTGACATTGGGAAGTGATAGAAAAGTCTCTATTATGGGAAAATGGAGATTAAATGTTATGGCAAAGAAGGGAGAGAAGAAGTCCATGCCAGATGTCTATTATGTCTGTAGCCTGAAATGTAACCTTCTAAGCATTGGACATCTCGTACAAAAGGGCTACAATGTGTTTTTTTTTAAATTATGTGTGCATAATCATGGATAAACCTCCAAGTAGATAGTTCATTGGAAAAGTGCATATGAAAAGTAATAGAATGTTTCCTTTCAAGATGATATTAGACTTGAAGGAAGGAGGTGTTGTTGCAGCTGTCACACAAGAAATTTTTCAAGAAGAAGTGAAAGATGAGAACTAGTTATGTCATTTGAGATTTGGTCATCTAAATTTTGATGTTTTAAATTTGTTGCATAGAAAAGGCATGGTAAAGGGATTACCACTCATAGAGAAACCAAACAGCCTATGTGAAGGCTGCATCTTGGGCAAACAACACAGAGAATCAACTCCAACAGGAAATAGTATAACAGAGAAAGCACCTTTGGAGATTGCCCACTCAGATGTATGTGGACCAATGCAATTGCCATCATTAGGTGGCAATCATTATATTTTGACATTCATAGATGATTACACAAGGAAAACATGGGTGTATTTTATGAAACAGAAACTTAAATGTTTGAACAGTTCTACCACTACAAAGCTCTTGTTGAGAAGAAAAGTGGACACGACATAAAAGTGTTGAGAACTGATAGAGGTGGTGAATATATCTCCAAAAACTTCCTACTTTTGTACAGGGAGAATGGAATACACAAGAAATTTACCACAAGGTATACATCTCAGAAAAACAACATTGCAGAAAGAAAGAATATGACCATCATGGACATGGAAAGATGTATGTTGAAAGAAAAGCACTTGAAAAATGATTATTGGGCAGAAGTTGTCTCTTGTGCAACATATATCATAAATAGATGTCCAACCAAAAGTGTTATGAATAGAATTCCATAAGAAGCATGGAGTGGAACAAAACAATTTGTCACTCACATGAGAGTGTTTGGATGTGTGGCATATGCACATGTCCTGGATCAGTTAATAAGTTGGACAAAAAGGGGGAGAAATATGTATTTATCGGATAAAGTGATGAATCCAAAGCTTACAAGCTCTATAATCCATCAACCAAGAAAGTAATAATCAACAGAGATGTTCAGTTCATAGAAAAAGCATCTTGGGATGGAAGCTTAGAGAAGACAGTAAATGTGAAGACATGTATGTCTCATGAAGAGAAAGAGGAATGTACTGCAACAAGAAACTCCTCAACGGTGGTTTCTCCTCCACCTACACAAGCTCAAAAGAGCACACCACAAGCAAGCAATAGAACAACATTGAGAAATCAAGGAAGTGCTTCTCCAAGCACACCACAAGGATCAACAACTCCCTTGAGTTCAAGTGCAACACCAAGCACATCTTCAGAAAATATAAGAAGACCAAGATTTAGGAATTTAAGTGAAATTTATCAGCAAGAAGAAGTTGACAATAGTGTTGGTTTGAATTCTTTATTTTCATTATTTTTTCATGTTGATGACCCAATCCATTTTGAAGATGCAGTAAAAGAAGAGAAATGGGTTGAAGCAATGAATGAATAAATAGGAGCAATAGAAATAAATGACACATGGGAGTTATTGGACCTCCCACAATGAAAATAAGTTATTGGACTAAAATGGTTTTATAAGACTAAGAGGAACATTGAAGGCAAGATAGAAAGACACAAAGCAAGACTAGTTGTCAAAGGCTGGAAGTAGCAGGAAGGAAGAGTCTATGAGGAAACCTTTGCAACAGTTGCAAAGATGGAGACAATGCAGACAATGTCGTCTATAAAAGCACAACAAAAATGGAAAGTTTATCAAATGGATGTGAAGTAAACATTCTTGATTGGAGTGGTCAAAGAGGAGGTGTATGTTCAACAACCTCTTGCCTATGAAATAGAAGGCCAAGAACACAAGGTGTGTATGATGTGGAAAGCTCTTTATGGGCTGAAGCAAGCACCACGAGCATGGTACAACATGATTGATGCTTATCTCATGGATAATGGGTTCGACAACTATGATGGTGAACCAACACTCTACATGAAAGAAAATGACGGTAAAATTATTATTGTTGTTTTGTATGTAGATGATATTATTTTTATAGGCAATGATGTTTCTTTCATTTCTGATTTCAAAGAAGTCATGAAAAGTGAGTTTGAAATGACTAACTTGTGTTTGTTAAGATATTTATTGGGCATAGAAGTAAAGAAAATAGGAAATCGAATTTTTATCTCTAAGCAAAGTATCTTGCAAAGATTTTAAAAAGGTTCAATATGCAAAACAACAAGCCGTCATAAACTCCAACTGTCATGGGGTTGAAGTTGAGAAATGAATATTGCAACAAGAGTGTCAATCTGACATTGTACAAAAGCATGGTTGGTAGTCTAATGTATTTGATTCCAACTAGGCCTGATATAATGTATGCAGTAAGTTTGATATCCATATTCATGGAGACACCCAAGGAGACACATTGGCAAGAAACCAAGAGAATATTGAGGAATATAAATGGAACAAAGGAGTATGGTGTTATATACTCCGAAACTGATGATTTTAAGTTGATTGGTTACACTGACAATGATTGGGCTGGAAGTGTTGATGACAGAAATAGCACATCAGGGTATGTTTTTCATTTGGTATCGGAAGTCATTTTGTGGGCTTCCAAGAAGCAACCAATAGTTTCATTATGAATAGCAGGAGATGAATATGTAGGAGCAACAACAATAGCATGTGAAGCAGTTTGGATGAGAAGGATGTTGAGGGATTTATTTCATGAACAAGATAAATGAACTACAATTTTCTATGGTAACACCTTAGCAATTGCATTATCAAATAATTATGCTTTCCACAAGAGAACAAAGGATATTGATCCCAAATACCATTTCATAAGGGAATTAGTTAACAATGGTGAAATTGTGTTGCAGCATTGTAGGTCACAGGAACAATTTGTAGAGATCCTTATAAACCCATTGGGAGAGAAAAGTTTTGTTTATCTCAGAAAGTGTCTACGAATGGTCGATGACAGAAGTTGTGATTAAGGGGGAGTGTTGGAAATACCCCCAACCACCGCCATGAATAAAATTGGAAGTAACCCACACTTACATTGATTTTTGGTTGCACGAAGGACAAACACAGGATCCAAGTTAGTAGGCATTTTCACACAATCCCCGCAAAATCAAGAAACATAGTACCCAAGCCTTACTCTGCGTTAGTTCCTTACCCACTGCATTGACTTACCTTTTTCCCGCAGTTCGCAGCCTACAAGTTTTAAGGTTTACCTCTTAACCCTTTGCCAAAACTTAAGTTTTCACTGATTCGATCTGGTGGCACCCTCATACGTTACCCCATTTCGAAACCATGCACAAACCTTTGGTTTTCAGTTATTATTTACCTTTTTTCTTTTCACACTCCTTGCCGTTTAACACATCGCATACCATACTTCGCAGGATTTACCATTTAAATTTTCGCCCCACACCAAACCTTGCGATGTTGTGATGCGACATTGTCATCACACAACACAAAACAGAAATTTCGCACTTCACATGTTTTTCTGTTTACCTTTTTACCGCTCGCACTTCGCACTTCGCATTTCTTATGACTTACCTTTTTAGCAAGCCCGCAAGTTATTTTATTTGCCATGCGATGCGTCCGCAAATTGCATGTCACAAGCTCAGGGGGATGGCACATAAGCACCCGTAAGTTATTATATTTAAGTTGCGATGTGATCTTAATCGCATATCGCAAAACTCAATGGCTAGCACCCGCAAGTTAAAGTTTTATGTTACGATGCGATAGTGCCATCGCACATCGCAATCGAAAGTTTTAAGTTTTCCTGTATTGCGCTAAGTTAAATGTTAAGATTGGCAAAATGTGATTTGCCATAAAGGGCATGGACGCGATGTGGTTTCACAACTGAAACTTATAAATTTCAAGATCGTCTTTTTGTGTTTTGTACGTTGTGTCGTGTATAACAACATAGCATAGCAAAAGGGCATTTTGGTAGTTACGCGTCTGCTTATGCGTTGAATAGCATTAAATTTACAAACACTGGCCATTTTGTATTAAAAATGAATGTAATTTAATATGTGTTTAGAGATGAATGAAAAAAAGATTTCAATTCCTATTATGTGTGTTTTTGTTCTATCTGTGTGTGATTTTTATTTTCCGCGTTTACATTCTCTGTGTTGAAAAGGGGAAACGCAACCCTCTTTTTGTCTATTTACATTTTCCAAGAGTGCGATATCGACCCTCGAACATCACTGTTAACAAGCCCTTTTGGATAACGAATTCTCATCATAAGTTGCAGTGGTTTCATGTGATGCAGGGCGACGTTGCCAGCACGATTTTCAATTATGTACAGTTTATTATAAAAAAATTATTTTATAAAAGTTTTATAACTTTTTAATTTATAAATATATTGTGTTACAATACTATTTACGTTTATATAGCATTTTTTTACTATTTTTGTAATTTAAAAATATTATTAAAAATATCTTGAAAGATTATTATCAAAAAGCATATCCTAAAACGGCACTCCACATTAATTAATAAAGCAGCGCGACTTTCCGGAATTGCACCTTTTAGCAAGACTTCGAATAAAATATTGCTACCCATTTCAGTCGATTCTACGTAATATTCAAACGCAAATAGCTCTGTTGTTGGTGTTTGTCAGCAGAGTAATTGCATTTTTTTTTTTGATAAAGCTAAATCCTCTTCCAATAAAATGGTACTCCCCGAAGTATCGGAATCGGACATTGTCTATGATCCAGTACGTTTGCATGCAGACGGAAGCTTGTTCGATCGTATCGACCTGGAAGACATATTGGACACTGAGAACAATAACAGACCTGGATATAACACAGAGACTGGCTGGCCTTTCCACATGTACGATATTCAACCCCAGGCCCAAATAAGAATCCAAATGCGACAACGTGTGGTTGTTGGAGGCGAGTATTTTGTAGGTCAAAACACGTTATTACGTTGGTCCGTGATACAGGACTACCCTTTTGAGATATTGGACGAGAGCCATATGACTGATTACCTGAATTCAGTGGCACACTGGATTGCAAACGATTTCAGATTACCGGGAGATTTGAAAATTCTGTGGAAAAGTTTAAATCTCCTTCGTCTCAATTGCCAGTATAGCGACACCAACAAAAGACTGTTTCGTTCTGTGAACGGATTTGTCATACTGATTGAAACTCTGAGCCCTTATTTCAATCAACAGGGACTGCATGGCACATATGCTGACAGGCAACACAGGGATACTGTGAACATCTGTCGGGAGATACTCAAGCTTGCCGAGATTACAGACTTTAGTGAAGAGGACTGGGCTTTTATTTTTGGAACGTATTCTTGCGCTGACGGCTTCTTTGGCATAATGCGTACCGTTTTCTGTTCCGATGGTACCATTCATCTGGGCGTCCAATATGACTCTGTCGG
The DNA here is from genome assembly GCA_034641835.2 of Pinus albicaulis. NCBI lineage: Eukaryota > Viridiplantae > Streptophyta > Pinopsida > Pinales > Pinaceae > Pinus > Pinus albicaulis. The sequence continues at coordinate 1,092,212,893 of CM076570.1, forward strand.
CCGCTACAAGAAAGACGTGCGCAGAATCGTGCGCATCATTCAAGTCATGTTTAACAATCCACAGTTAGAGCACGTGAATGTTTTCTTTCTTGAATTAATCCGTTACATCTTGATTGATACAGCCAGCCCCAGTGTCGATCTCATCCGCTGTGCAGATATCACCTATGCGTATTGTAGTGAGGCATTTGATAGTTGGTATGCTGTCCCCGCACTGTGTAAAACATTGTTATCTCTGGTTTCCCGTTTCATCCATTCGCGCGAAGCAGATGTTAATGGTAATCCGGATAGCATTATGGTTGATGAAGAATACAGTGATCGATCAGCTGCGCTAGAGAAGGTTTTGAAGATTTTGTGTCAGTTATGTGCCAAATATGGCGCCGTGGTTGTTAACGTTATAGTGTTGCCGGGCTACTTCAAGGCTGTAAACTGTTCGAATCTAATTCTGAACCATGCACTCTTGGATCCAGAAGAGGGGGAGGCTTCTTTCAGTGGCAAACACTTACTGTATGCCATGATTATGAATAAATACATCTTTGAAATCACTGGCGCGGAAGGTCCTGGTGTGTCGATGGCAGACATCAAGATTGTGTTCGACTTTGCTATGAGCTCTTTGCCGGGTCGCTACCTCTTCAACGGCCGGCCAAGGCTCAAGGAGTTGACAGACCAAGTGATCGACACTTTGCTAAATTTTCCACGTTCTAAATCCTTGCTTCAAAGCTGGAGTGCGTATTCTAGTCTCGATTATATATAACCTCCTATAAATGAAGAATGATGTGTTATTAAGGATTATACCCGCTTAAATTCAGACTGTTACTCAAACGGTATAACCCGTTTTTTCTCTGGTTCCCTTTTTCTAATTTTGAATTTTAGAGAAATTTAGCAGCCAATCACAAGTAATCTTCTGAGGTCTACAGACTTATTATCCTCTCGGCCCTAATTAGAAATTTCAATTTTAGATATCACATATTTCACATTACTTTAACCACTAATTAAAAATAACCTGTATAGTTTTAGTTATTACATTATATAAAAACAATTAATAAAACTATATATTTTTTAATAAAATATTATTGATAACATAAATTAATATTATATCTTTTGAAAATGTTTTGTTTAATTTAATATCATATTAAAATTTGATATAAAATTAAATTCATGTAAAGGTTCTTAAATATCGTATAAACTAAGTCCGATATTCATTCCACTATTAAAATGGTTATTTTAAATAAACACATTTATCCTAATATTTTTACAAAATAGGAAACTACGATAAATGGATTCCATTTTAATTATATTTCAATTGATAGAGTGTGATTTAATTATTTTTTTCTTATAAGTTTTTAAATATGTTATTTTACTTGATTTTCAATTTTACTTAAATATATTTTACCGATTTTCAACTTTACTTAAATATATTTTATGATAGAATTTCAATTTTAATTAATATATTTTACTGATTTTCAGCTTTACTGAAATATATTTTAAAATTATAAAAGTGCTAAGAAAATTTATTATATATTTTAAATAATAAAAAATCACAATTATTTTCCAAACCTTTAATGACATAATGAACATAAAAAATTCGGAACATTTATTATTTAATTAATTAATTTAATTTAACGATTAAAATATGAAATTAAAATACACATGGTTCTTATATTTTATTAATTTGGTGTCTCAAAATGGCGGAATCCAAGGTGTTTTGATAGTGGTGTCACTTATTTTCTTGTGCAAGCAGGAAAAGACGGCCTTTAAATGAAAAAAGTATACTTTTGTAATAAAAGCATAGGGTATGGGATAAAGCAGACCTAGAAATGAGACGCAGTTAAGGAAAGTCTGCAAGCGAAAATATGATAAAAATACCTTTCCATGTATCTCAACACCGCGGAGAACCAGATGTGACAGTTCATGGTTGCGAGGAATATTCTTCATATCAAGTTAATTTGGCCGGGTTGATAAGAGAATATTTAGTTCCTGGAAAAACTGTTTTGCTATCATCCAAACTGATATTATGCGTTTTAGTTGGAATTGGTCTTGAATATGGATAGTAGTTGATACTGTAGTTTTGTTTGGATGGTTCGAATGTTCTAGTATGAAAATAACGGATGATTAACTGTACATATCAAAATGGGTGATGGTTGTTGTTTCTTTAATTTTGATTGGTTGAATGCTGACAAAATAAGTGTGTACATTATTAATTCAGTTAGGTGAATAAATATTTCTGCGTGTTGTATGTGATATAAGTTTGAATCCTATTAGACTAACAAATGGTTTTCAATATGAAGATAAAGAAAATGAATAACTAAGGAATGGAATCATTAAGTTGATTTTAATTACTACAATAGAATTCCAAACTGATCCCATATGAGTTACGAGGACTCCTGGTAGAGACCTTGATGTTCTGTCAAGAATTTTAGAAATCATATTAAGACTGGATTCTATTCCCTATCTAACTCCTATGAGTAGAGAATAAGTATGTACAAAGTTTACAATTGCTGGGTTATATGATTTTGTTAGGTTAAATTTTATTGAGGGCTTTTAGGAAGGAAGATGAAGCTAGAAGGAACAATTATTCTAGTCAGTATTAGAGAGCATAGGCTTAGACCTATCCTTAAGAAAAATCAAATTTGTAATTATTTGGAAATTCCCAAAAGGAGCCAAGAACTAGAGGCGTTTTCAGGAATCCACACAAATATCAAAACAGAGTATCGAACCTTAAACTTTGTGTTTAATTCCATCTACCTCATTGAATTAAGTTTTGCCAATAGCGTGCAAATCGAAAGTATTTTGTTTTACCATTTAAGCTTCCCCATATGTTGTTTTAATGCCAATGCAATATCTGGTAGGACCTACCTTGTACCTTACCGCATGGACTAAATTTTTGTTTTTCGTTCATTTCTTTGTATTTTTCTTTTTGCACTTCCCATTGTTTAAGCCGCCCACAAAGCGCAATTTGCATTATTTACTACTTACCTTTCTGCACCCGCAAGTTAACTTATTTGGCATGTGATGTGATCATGCTATCACACATCGCATTCACAACCGTTTATGTTTTCCCATGAAGTGTCACAACATATGTTGTTTATTTCGCAATGTGATTGCGCCATCATATATTGTGCCCACAATAGCAGAAAGTGATAATTATTGGACAATGGAACCCCGTTTGGGACGTACGTGTGACAAAAAGGAAAAATGAAGAAAATGATTAATTGTAGAATAGCTAGATAGTAAAAAGAAAAATAAAAAAATTAAGGGGAAGACTAATATGATTTCCTCTACCAAGCCCCGAACCCCATCGGTTTGGTCCCTCCATGGAAACCTCGATGTGGTAGCATCAAACCTTCGAGTAACACATTTAGAAAAAAACAAAGCAGAGGTAAACTTTTGTAGGAGTATGTGAGGCCAGCGATACCTGAAGAGTACCCAATATGAAGGAGTGATAGTAGGCATGGAGAAAACCCCTGCCGAAACATTCACTCTCCTTCTGCAAGTGATAGAGTGTGGTAGAGCCACGTATGAAAAAAGACAAAAGAAAATTATTAAAACAACACAAAGGTTTTTTGCTATACCTAATAAGAGCAGACTCAAATCCTCTTTCCAAGCTGACGAATCAAAAAGGTTTGCATGTCAAGGGATTTGATTCTTGTGCGCTCCTCATAAATCTGAAGTTAAAATAACTTTAATGATGAAAACTTATGAAATAAAAATTTTGAATGCAAAGTGAATATAAAGTGTTGAATGATAGAAAATGTGAATAATAAGAGTGTAGTAAATTACAATTTGTCTTCATTGTGATCAATCTCAAACTATTCTCTTCTACTATTCTTATTGTCACCCTTGTTAGTTTTTTCATCTTTTTATATTGTCACCCTTGTTAGTCTTTTCTTCTTTTCATATTGTCACCCTTTTTAGTTTTTTCATATTTTCATATTCTCACCCTTGTTAATTTTTTCATATTTTCATATCAATTATATGAAACGAACAGTTGAAATCATAAACAATTTAAATCGTCAATTGAAATTGTAAACAATTTAAATCGTTAGCTAGAGATGTAGTAAACATAAAACTTTGTCTCTCTTGCTCTCCAATATTAATAGGTTGAATTACTATAACACAAAAAAAAATGTACATTGTTAATAATTCTTTGTACTTACTCTAAATTGCATAAAATCATAAATAAAATTACATCAAATCATAAATAAACATCTACAGTGAAATCAATGCATATAATGCAATCAATCAAATAAGATTAGAAAACAAATTCTACACTGAAATCAATGCATCTAATGCAAGCAATCAAATAGTATTAGATATAAACATCTACACTCAAATCAATGCATCTAGTGAAAGTAATAAAATAATATTAGAAACTAGCATGTTCATTGAAATCAATGCATTTAGTTCAAGAAATCAAATAGGATTAGAAATCACCATCTACATTGAAAATCAATTAATTTAGTGCAAGCAATCAAATAGGATTAGAAATCATCGACATTGATATTAATGCATCTAGTGTAAGAAATAAAATATAATTAGAAATAAACATCTACATTGAAATCAATACATCTAATGAAAGAAAACAAATAGGATTAGAAATCACCATCTACACTGAAATCAACACATTTAGAGCAAGCAATCAAATAAGATTACAAATCATTTACATTGAAATAAATTCATCTAGTGCAAGCAATCAAATATAATTAGAAATAAATATCTACATTACAATTAAAGCATCTAGTGTAAGCCATCAAATAGGATTATAAATCACCATTAATGTACTATAACAAAAAAAAATGTATATTGTCAATAATATTTTGTGCTTACACTGAAATCAAGGCACACTGTTAATCCAATCACTTTAAAATTTATGTACCACCATATATCCAATTTCATCAAATTAGAAATCAACATATACACTAAAATCAATGCATCTATTACAAGAAATCAGATAGGATTAGAAATCAACATCTACACTCAAATCAATGCATCTAGTGAAAGTAAGAAAATAGGATTAGAAGCCAACATATACACTGAAATCAATGGATTTAATGCAAACAATCAAGTAGGATTAGAAATAATTTACATTAAAATCAAAGCATCTAGTGAAAGAAATAAAATATAATTAGAAATCAACATCTATATTGAAATCAATGCATATAGTGTAAGAAATCATATAGGATTAGAAATCATTTACATTGAAATCATTGCGTCTAGTGCAAGCAATCAAATATCATTAGAAATCAATAATTCATATAGTGAAAGAAATAAAAAAGGATTAGAAATAACCATCTACACTGAAATCAATGCATCTAGTGAAATAGATATTCTTACATCTCTCTCGCCTCCATCTCTATCTATATCTCCCTCCATCTCTCCTTATTTGTCTATATATCTCAACCCCCCGAGAAAACACACTCTCTCACTCCATATCTATCAATATATTTATACCCCCCTCCCTCTCTTCATCTATCTCTTCTTCCCTATGTTAACATTCTATCTATATATCTATCTTCCCATTCTCTCCCTCTCCCCGAAATCTATCTCTCTTTCCTATTGCTGCCCTCTCTCCCTCTCGCTTCATATTCCATATCGCCCCTTCTCTCTCTCTCCACCTTTCTCTCTCTCTTTCTTATTACCTACCTATCTCTCCCCCTCCAACTCTATCTCTCTTTCCCTCCTTCTCTCAACTCTCTCACATCCTCTCTCTTCCTTCCCTTCTCTCCATTTCTCTCCCACCTCTCTATCTCTCTCTCCCTCTCTCTCTCTCTCTCTCTCTTCACAATCCAACTCTATTAGTATATCCCTCAATCTCTTATTTTCTTCTCTTCTCTCCCCCCTTCTCTCCATCTCTCCTTCTTTGTCTCTTTATGTCACCCCCAAACATATACACACTATCTCCATTTCTCCCTTGTTTCTCGTTATATTTCTCCGCTCATTACTCTCTATGTATTTCTTCTTCCCTCCCTCTCTCACCCAACAACTCCATGTCTCTATCCATCCCTCTCTCCTCCTCCTCTCTCTCAATTTCTCTCTCATCCTTCCTATTTCTCCATTTCTCATCTACCTCCCTCTCTCTTCCCCCATAACTCTCCTCCTCTCTCTATCTATCCCTCTCTCTCTCTCTCTCTCTCTCTCTCTCTCTCTCTCTCTCTCTCTCCACTCCTCTCTATATAGATCTTTATCTCTCACTCTTTTCCATCTAATCCCCTCTTTTCCCCATCTCTCTCTCTCTCTCTCTCTCTCTCTCTCTCTCCAACTCTATTACTATATCCCTCCCTCTCTCCCTGCACCTGTCCCCCATTGTCTTCATCTCTCCTTTATCTCTTTATCTCGCACCTAAACATACACACTCTCTCTCCATGTCTCCCTTGTCACTCCCTCTCTCCACTTCTCACTCTCTATATACTTGATCTTCCCTCCATCTCTCCTTGTCCAACTCCATCTCTCTATCCCTCCCTCTTTCCTCCTATCTCTCAAGTCCTATCTCTCTCCCTGACTCTCTCTCCCTTTCTCTCCTACCTCCCTCTATCTTCCCTCATCTCTCTCTCTCTCTTTGCCCTCGAATCCTCTCACTGTCTCCTTCCATCACTCCTTCTCACTACCCCACTCCATATTTGTGTTTCCCTCTCCCTCTCTTACCCTTCTCTAAATCTCTCACTCCTCTCCACTCTCCTTAATTTTATCTCCATCTTTTACTTTTCACCCCCCCTAACTCTCCACCTCTATCACTCTATGTATTTTTTCTTCCCTCCCATATATATCTAGAGTTAATATATATCCTGATATATTAATGTATATTATAATATAAAAAAATTAATATGGTATTATTTCAAAATTATTAAATTTAATATTATTAATATTATTTTAATATTAATATTATGAATAGAATTAATAAATTTTTTTTTGCATGGTATTAATAATGATTTGACCCATATGCTTCACCTAAATAAAACCTCTTTTTTGACTGTTCATAAATATAAAGATGATTATCAAGTAAATATAAATTTATTTATTTACCATATGTTTAGTTTTTCTATATTTTTATTCATTTACTATACCTCTTTTATTTACCATGGTATTTGGTCAATAGGTATGGTATATAATTATATGTTGATTTCTAATCCTTTTTCTTTGGTTAGTTCCGTAGAACTTGTCTTTTCTATTATTTAGAGCAAGTTGCCAAATAAATACATCAAGGAGAAGAGCTTCAACCTGCCCAAAGGGAAACCAGGTCTGTTGGCCATCTCAAAAAGTTAAAGGCCAACCAAAATCGATACTATTTCAGTCTTTCTGTAGCAACTAGAACTACACGAATATGTCCATAATACTTACATATACAACGACAACTATAATATCGCTGAACAAAAAACATAGATAAACAAAAATAAATTAAGAAGCCTAGCCATCAGAAGAGTGCACAGGGGCTGGATCTTCAGTAGATGACCCAAACTGCTCCACCCACTGCATATCTCGTAGCTTCTCTTTAATGTGTCTAGTGCGATCATTCTGCTTCTGTTGGATCTTGGTCCTAGTATTCATGTCCAATTTGATATGGTTGAGCTCAAATAATAGTGAGGAATGAGCACCCTGTTCCTTCATACTCATGAGGGCTTGGCCAAGAAGACATTTAAGTCGCCAATACATCTTTATAGTTTGCTGGAAAAGAGAGATCCTGCCTCGAGTGCTACCAGAGTCGACTAGGAAGTCCATGGTTTCTCTCTGGTGCTAGAGATCTATGCCAGCTTCCAAAATCTGCTTCTCCCAGTCCTATATAGTCTTACGAATAGGCAAAGGAGTACTAGAAGTATACGAATTAACCAAATTTTTGACCACCTGTTCATTGGTTTTACGCGCTCTCTTACTAGAACACGAACATATTTTCGTGGCTTTCCCCTTAGCCCATGATTTGGAAGGTGAAAAAGTTGATTTTTTCATACTGGCGCCCAGAAATCCTGTGTTAGACAAATAGGAAACAGAGCGAGACAATAAGGCTGGGAATCGAAAAGATGCATGAGAGTTTTGAAGAGGTGCATAGTGGCAAAATGCAATAAGCCAAACAGAATTAACTGCGTGCAGAACTAGGTCATATTGACCAAGTATATGCCACATCTAGGAAAAGGCGGAGAAGAGACTGAGAATCTCACAGAGCCAACATGCCACAGTAGAAACCCCTATATTGCCGCAAAACAACCTTACAGAAAAGCCAGAAGAAGACTGCCAAAGAAAAAAGATTAAACATGGATATAAACCCACATCATAATTCTTGACAAACCATATCACAGAGAATATGTAACGAACCCCACAGAGCCAACAGACAAAAAGAAAAACCCCTGCCTTTCTGCCAACCAGTTTTGGATAGCAGCTAGGAAAAGACTTGCATTGAGAGAAGAAAAAGCAGCAAAATAACCCCAAAGCAGAATTTTGTAGAACCCTTATCATACAACAATTATTAAAGACCGGACTTCGGAAACAAGTTTCAATCTCCTCATCATCATGTAAACCCATTACCTTTGCAGAATCCATGTCATATTGCAGAGAATGAACAGATTTAACAGGATAAAAGCGAGGTAATACATACCAAAATTCAGCCAAACGACAATACAAATGCAAATAAAACCAGCATGCAACCGACTATGAAGACCCATCTCATCGGCATGCGCAACTATAATTTCTATCCATCGTGTCCTCATACGGAGATCTTGATAATAATGATCGATTGACAGCCAGCTCAAGCTGTTAAGGCATCTGACATCGAAAAGCCGGGCGCGCACCCCGATCGGGGGATGTTGATTTCTAATCCTATTTAATATATTTTTATTTATTTATCATGCCTCTTAATACCTCTTCTATATTAATTTATTTGCCATATCTTTTTATAAATATGGTAGTTGGCCCATGGTATTTATCCCATGGAATTAATAATAATTTCTCTAGTGGTATTTTTCCCATATCCTTCACCTAAAAATAACCTTTTTTTTTTTAGTTTTCATAAATATAAAGAGGTTTATGGAGTAGATATAAAAAAGAGGTTTTATTTATTAACCATACCTCTAGTTTATTTATATTTTTATTTATTTACCATATTTCCCTAATAAGTATTAAAACATGTTTTATTTATTGAACATAACTTAGGTTTATTTATATTTTTATTTATCTACCATATATCTTTCTTGAGTATTCATAATTATTACTTTGGGTTAAGAGGTATCGATAATTATTGCTGATAATTATTACAAACATATGAATTATTACAAATATACTGATTAGAGTTGAGTAGACGCTACAAATGTTTACAAACTTTCTTACATTACACATAGACATGTGCCCTATACTATGTTGTAGAGAGGCCTCTCGGTGTAATATGGTAGAGGGTAGAATTAGGATTAGGGTAACATCGATTTGGATGAATGGCTTCCATTGGATTGACATAAGAAAATCAAACCCTCTAACGATTACCCAGGTTCAACCAGGCTTGTGGCATGTGATGAGCATATGGTTCAATCCACATGGAAGAGATTGGTTGGAAGAACGGGTTCCTAAGGTACGGTTCCAGGTCACGTATGGAATAGGCATAAACCAATGTTAACTATATCTCACATTTGATTAATGAGAATGAGTTTAACCAAGGTAGGGGTGTGCCATAATTGTATAATTTTGAATTAGCTAAAACCGGGGTATGAAGGAAGTCTTATAAAGATAATCCTTTCCATATAATAATTAGGAGCAAGGATGGCTATAAGGAAGGAAGTCCTTGCCTTGATCATGCTTTTTGCCTTCAATGTGCTTAGGCAATGAACATGTCAATACCACTCTTAGTTCCGTGTGCTTGATCACATTCTTAGTTCTGCATGCTTTGTCGCAACAAAAAGTAAGTGATCTTATGAGAGTGTGATAATGCACTAAAATAAGAAAACGTAAGAATGAAGTAATGCACCATGTGAATATTAAATGAAAATTCTTAAACAAGTATAAGCCAAAGGTTATAAAGCGATGAATATGCAAGTTATATTTATTTTAAAATTAATTAACAATTATCTATTCATGTAACATATAAAACATATAATACCTAGTTTCCAATTCACAGTCACATGGACACACTAACATCTTTTAAGCTATAGAATTGACATAAAAGTGAATCACTAAATATGCCCAATAAAAAAGTATTGTCTATTTATTGTATAAATATATTATCAATTTATGAAACAATATTTTAAACTCATTCAAAACTTCTTGTATGCCTAATCATGCAAACATGAAAAATTGACATAAAAAGCATATGACAACCCTCCATCACATTGAGGAAGTGTTATATATTTATTTTATAAAAGGATTAGCAACTTATTAGCTTATTTTATTTCCCGAGTTCTGAATCTTCATATTATAGGTAGGCTACTCTTAGCCTATTAACATCATAGGGTTTCATTTATATACTCAAACCTGATAGAAGACATAAAAATGCTAGTTCTTCTTCCTCTTTCTCAGATAATATATATATATATATATATATATATATATATATATATATATATATATATATATATATATTTGAATTTTCATGCAAGAAACGTGCAACATAGATTCTACCCAATCTTCCCAATACATTGAATTTTCATTCATAGTTATAGGTGCATTAAGATTACTGTTCCTCAAGATTGATCTTCACCACCTCGAGAGCTTTTGCTAGCTAAGGAGATGATGGACCAAATAGGTAGGGAAGCTATGAAATAAAGAAGCTACTTATGTCTATGTTGTTGGCTCTACTACTCTTGATGGATCGACTGCTCTAGCTGTAGAAATGGAACTGCTACTTATTCTTATTCAATTTGTGTTACTGAGGCTTGTGCTAGAGGATATGGAGCTAGAAAAACTAGTTATGGATCCTACTTGTAGTAATGTGATATTCCTTTTATTTTCTTGTTCAACAGGCTATTATGTGGTCCCTATACCATGAAATGGGTTTTACATTAGCCTCTCATGATAATAGTGCTGCCTAAACGTGGCTTTAACCACTATGTATGCCTTAGCATTGATCAGGAAAGAATTATGTTCGGATCACGAAGAAGTGAAATTGGGTACCTAATGCATACATACATATCTTTTAATAGCAAGATGTAAGATTCTAGGATTGAGTGATAAGCACTAGGGCATGATTTAATGATCGAATGAAATGTGCATGGGCCTTATGGATAGTTTCGGATCCAATTCGAGGCTCCAATAGAATAATATACAGACTGAGATAGATCAAGAAGCAAAAAATCCAGAAACATATATAGAGTCAGCATAGGTAACAAAGAGATATGAATCTAGAAGCTCTGCATCATGATCTTGAATTGTTGGTACTAGCATTCGACCTGGGAGGGATGACACCGGTCAATTGACTTTACCTTTACCTACCCTTCTTTACCTAAATATAAAATAAAAGAACCTGGAGCTGTAAGATGCTTACATTTATATGCTAAGGGGCCTCTATCTTAAGAAACTGCCTTCTTTATAGAATGGGTCAATAGTTTCTATTAAAGTCTTACCAGGCATTCTGACCATGCAACATAGTTAAACTATTGAAACTAACTCCACTTTAGAGATATGGAACATCTACATAACAACCAATAAGTGTGGTAGATGCACATCAAACACAAAGTTAGAATTCATGGAACGCTCCTATCATATTTTAGGGATCAATACTCTACTCCATGAACAATAATATTAAAAATACAAGTTAGTTGTGGTGGTGGGAATTTTTTTTACGTGTAATCTGATAAGAACACGAATTATTAACAAGATTAAAGAAAAATCAAGACATCAAAGTCTTTGAAGTCCATCCAAACCACAAAATCTCGAGTGATAGACACAAAATTTATACCCTTTTATCAGGCAACTCGAGTAGATGAATGTCACAGAATGACATTTAGGATAAGGAAAAAATGGGGTAGGGTTGGGATGAAGTGATTCCCACCCTTGATCCATATTCTATTTATCATGGCCTTCGAAGAAGACATGAAGAGCATCAACACTCTATGTGAAATAAGCAAACGCGGTAGTGGTTCAATGGACGAATACGTTCCCTAGGTAGGGACACAAATAGAACCATTAATAATTTACATCACTAAGGAATTTCATGGTAACAACCAAAGGGAAATTTTCATAAATACCAGCGGAGGTATAATCCATGGGTCATAAGGATGGGGTAGAAGGCTATGTCAGGAATGTAATTTCTTGACTGCGGAAATTGAATGGAAGAGTTGTTAATATAATACAACAGAAAAAAATTCAATAATTAACTATCTTTGGGAGAAAATGGTAAAGCATCCTAGTGATAAGATAAGTCCCTAAACCATGAAACATTACCCACATTATATACATTCCATAGTGCTCACACTAGTGTGAAATAATCCAGGGTAAAAGCCTACGATAAGATTGGAAGCGAAAGGAAGAATTTCATAATAAACACTAATTCCCAGTCATCCTCACCATTATTATGTACAATGCCTTATGGTGTCACCTTTGGCCTTAGAAGTAATGGAAGGTATGTTTACTGGAATAAATTATTGTGGAAACTTTTACATGTAATAAGGATTGCAAAAATAATAAGGAGTGTTGTAATATCCTTATTTTTATGGTTTTATTTAGATAGTTGAGAATCCTAAAGGTTAAGTGGACCTAAAGAAAAAATATATGTGGAGATATTATTTTTAAATTAAATAAATGTGAATTTATTTATTGTACAATGACTAGAGTAATTTGGATACCATTATATTAAATCCATTAGGATGGAATAAAATCCTAAGACTTTCCCAAAATTCTCCAAAAATCCTTGGAGAAAAATAAAATAATAAAAATATTAGATGGGAGATAAGAATCTAATAGATTCTTGAGCAAAGTGGAAAGTTAGTCAAAAGAGGTGAAAATAAAACTAGAAAGAGGAAAAGGCTAGCTCTAAAGAGATTTTGTGGAAAAAACAAAAGTAAAGCCTAGCTAAGGGAAAACAATATCCCAAATTAGTCAGACGTGGTTATGGAAACATGACGAGGGAAAGAAAGCTTAAATAAGCTATTCCTATTTAAAGAAGGGGTTTTCTACACCGTGGAAGAATTGGTGTCTTCTTAGGGGGAGTTATGGATTAATCTGAAGGTTGGGTGGCAAATAGTCTTTACCAGATTTGGTATGAATATTCTGTTAAATTCTATCTTGTGATTTCTTTTACCTTTATGATATTGTGATGGAGTCACATATGGTTAAATTATGAGTTATAGGTGAAAAATGTATATCTATAATTATAAATTAATTTTAAATAGCGTGTTGTGTTCATATAAAAATATTTGTCATACGTATTTAAGAGAAGTTTAACTAAAAAGGTATAGTTAATTATTCTATATGCTCACATAGATTGAAGTAAATATTTTGACCAACACAAAGAATATCTAAATCCTGAGGGAAGGGTCTGAATCTTCTGTTAGGTCTCTATTATAACTTTTATTACAACTGAGAATACCATTTAAATAAACTATAAGTATAACTGTAATTACTAGAAAATGAAGACACATATGAATAATACATAGTTTATTTATATAGACATATATTGGAATCATACACATACAATTAAGAGGTGAACTGAAGGAAAATAAGAAAAGCATAGATATGCAAAATAAACATACTTCAGATTTAAACTATATAATTCCTATTTTATGAACATTCATACATATAGTGGCATATATGTATTGAAAAGAAAATATATAACATTTATATAATCATTCTGAATATATGAATTCCCTCTTATAGAGGTGAATAGTAAAAAATAGTACACTTCAATTAAAAGTATCAATTACAACAATCATTTACATCTTGACTGAAATTCATCCATTAAATAAATTCAACTACAAAATGTAGAGTTGATATTGGTAAACATCATTAGATATAGATTATGGGAAACTATATACTTGGATGACTAACCTAGAAGAAGACAAAACTTGTCGTCATATCTTTTGATTAAAATTTGAGGTAACTATAGTGGAATTTTTGGAAATAGAAATTACCTCTATAGAAACACATATATCTGTGTTAGAATAATATCAAGCAGAAAAAAATAACTAGAAAAATATATATAATTCCTATAATAATTAATAGTTCAAATTATACATGTTTAAGGAACCTAGGGGGATGGGATTCCTCCCATACATGACAATATAAAAATATTTAGTTTAGAAAATTTAAAATAAATTAATGAAATGTGAACCCTAAAATTTATTAAAATACAGAATTGTTTCACTAATTAAATTGTAGAATTGAATATTAGTTACATGTGATGACGACTGAAGCTGGGTTCATGGTGCCAGAGAAGAATTTCAGAAATTATGTGAATATGGAAAAAGAGGTTTTTGTAGGATTAGGATATAAAAAGAAAAATTATTCTAAGAATTATTAATATTTAAATTCAAAGCAGAACAATATAATTTTATACAAAATTAGTATTTTCATATATCAAATTCAATGGACTCTGTAAATTTTATAACAGTGGGAAATATAAATTCATAGCATTTTGATAACAATAGTGAAATTGGGAAATTTCATAATGTCTAAGGCAAAAGAAAAACGAAATTACATACCTCTCACGAGGCCATAAAAAATGAATAAATTGAATTAAAAGTATTGCATGTTGAGAAGGTAGTTATTATTGTACAAAGAACGAATAGATATAATTTTGTTAAACTGGAATGCTAAAATAATTTGTAAAATAATTAAAAGATACCTTTTTTAATTGGATCTGGAATTAAACAAATTTCAACTCTAAAAGCCCTCGATCTCAAATAGAAAATAAAAAGTTGTCAATAAATTAGAACCTTCACATTTGAAGGAGAGTAATTCGATGGGAGATTGAAATACATTAAAAGAATATTGAAATAAATTGAAATAAATTGATATAATACCCTCTCTGTTAGTGTGATCAGAAGTTGAAAAACAAATGCAAAAAAATAGAATTTAATGAGTTCAATAACTGGAAAGGTAAATTTCATATCAAAAATTCATGCAATGGTATTAATGAATAATAAAAAAGCGATATCCATTGAAGTAGAGATGTGTTACAAATTTCCAAATAGAATTCAGTTAATTAATAAACTAGTATAGTGGGGAATTGAAAATACCTAGTTTGTATATAACTAATGAAAATGGGAAACGTTGCATCAAATCCAAAAAACAAGTTAACTAGGTAACACTAATAAATTAAACAGTTAAATTCGAAAACCATTATAACATTGCTATAATAACTCCACAGTAAAATTTGAAACCAATTAAACCCAAAACGTAACGATTTCTTAAAAAAGGGTTAAAGAGATTTGGGGAAAAATATATTTTAATCTCCAACAAAAACTTATATATGTAATGATAAAATATTTTTTCATCCTGAAGAGAAGCCAAATCAAATTTGGGGAAATCCTAAAACAATAATTGCAGAGAAGAACGATTACTCCATATAGGGACTGAAATCATTAAATGTGTATACAACAGTGAAAAACATAGAACCAGAGGGTATACATTGACAAAAATAAAAATGAAACAAATAGAGAGTTCTCCTTCAGAGAACTAAAACCTTATCTTGTTTTGAAACACATAAAAAAAATAACAAATTGCGTAGGAAGAATAGAGGTGTCTTACCTTTGTTTGGTCATGAGGAAATTCCTGAACATCAACAGAAATTACTCACGAAAGGTGAGTTACAAACATGTGTCAAGGACGAAAAAATTAAGTATACAAGCCCGAATGGGATGAAGTCACAGTTCTATAACAAATGAAATAAAAATACAAGCAATTTTTGTAAACCGTATTGACAACAATTATATACCAAATACTAAAAGGTGAAATGAAAACGAAATAAGGAACCAGACCTTACCTAAACATATAATGAGCATAGGTATAATGCAAAGGAGAGCATGTATTTGACTCTGAGTGGTTCTCACTACTGATAATGAGAGTAACGATGAAAACTAGAAGAGATATATGTCTGCTAAAATTTTTCACACGAAAAATTACAAACAGAAACCCATAAACCCTAGCCATAGTCACTTTGAATGGGAGGGAATACGAATAAATATACACCATCAGAACTTCAATACATCCACCCTACATTTGTCCCCATCATAAATAAGCCCATGCGATGATCAAGGCTAGAGGTACGAAGAGTTAGTGAGTGGGAAATCCAAAACGATAAGAATTAATGGAGTGTTAGCTAGTCTGGCCATTGAGTTAAATGGGATGACAACGGAGTTTAATGCACATAAACCTTATCCAAAAATGAGTCATACGTTATGTAAATCATCCAAATTACCTATACGATTAAGGGTTATATAAGGGATATGCGATTCAATATGGTAATATGGTTATGTATGAAATACGAAGTGGTTATAAAGATAGATATATTTAAATTAAATGAAAACATTGGGTATGTAATGGTTAATACCATAGTACCAAATCGTATTCATCATGGACACGGTTATCCATTCGATTATTAATATGCATGGGGATAGGTGCATAGAATTGTTTAAATTAAATGGTGATAGAGATATAAAATATGAAGAATTATGATATCAATTTAGCCCAAAATTATTTATTTATGTTAATTGTAAGGTTCGATGCAAACTTTTAATATATACGTACATATATATCATAATGGTTGAAAAGTGAAGAATGGATATAGAGTACATATGTTTAATTATAGTTTAATTTTACTATGTACAGAAGTAAATATATATAGGTTGAGGCAATATATATATATATATATATATATATATATAGATATATTACATAAAAATATTATGCTGTGGAATAATATTAGAATTGTATACATTCATTGATATTGAAATTAAATATATGTATTACAAGTTAAGGAGTATTCCTTGGTGAAGTACATGTAACAAATGTCCTTAGAAACGTTTAGGAGTATGAATAAAGTTAATCATAAATAATTATATTAGACAAGAATAAAGACAAAGATAAAGTTTGCTAGTGACAATCTGTAAGATTGTAATAATGCGAAAAAATTGAAGTAAGTGACAGAAAAGTAGTATGAATTGATATAAATAGAAAAAATAAGTTGACTAAGTGGAGTTATTACGAATGATATCATAGCGCATGTAGAAAACACTGGGTCTATCTATCCCAACATAGAGAGAAATATGCTACCGTGAAAAATAAGTAGATATTTTTTTTTCAAAATAGACGAATAACCTGTTCCAAGTATTTTTTTTAACCCAATGTTTCAGACTACATATGTGAGTCCATCAAAAGAATATTGGGCGTTTACCCATGAGAATGGACTCACTTATGTAGTTTGAAACATTGGGTTAAAAAATAATTGCAACGAGTTATTCCTCTATTTTGAAAACTAATCTGCTTGTATGGATTCTCTTTTAAAAATAATAATAATAATAATAATAATAATTTTTTTTCAAAATATTTTGTACTATTAAATTCTGTGTACAGTGATTTAAGTACAGGAACAAGGCAGCTACTATTATGAGTAACGAAGAAGAGTTGTACATGGATCTGGGGGTGTTGTAGACCAACTAGATCAAAATGCTCAATTTCTAGACATGATAAGGAATATGCAACTAGAAATGGTTCAACTAATAACTAGCAATGAATGATTTTTGCAGGCTAGTAATGAGAAAGAGACATTTATCAAGGAATTAACATCACGGTCTAGTCATGAAGGTGAAGACCATGCAAAAAAAGAAAAAATAAGTTGAACCCAACTTAGAAGGGTCTGAGAGTGGGGAATAATCAAGATCTAAATCGAGAAATAAAAAGGGGATGAAAGGGGAATCCCATAAAACCAATCCTCCAACTTTTGATGGTGAGAAGGAGGAGGATGTGGAAGCTTGGCTCCTGAACATGGTCAAATACTTCCAGGTATATGAATACGAAAGTAATTTGAAAGCTAGATTAGAAATTTATCAACTGAAGGGTAAAGCAACACTCTGGTGGGAAGAGACAAAAATGGTACATGTGTTGGGTGAAGAAAATGCTATCTGGGAATAATTTCAACCAAATTTCAAGTATAGATACCTGAATGAGAGGTATTATGATGATAAAGCGAAGGAATTTCATGAGATGAGATTAGTACAATTCACAATTGATGAATTTGTTATAAAATTTATGAATTTTTTTTTTCGCTATGTGCCTTATATTAGAGAATAAAAGGCCAAAGTACAATGATTTTTGAACTGCTTACCTACTATATATAAATAAAGAATTGAATTTCATAATCCAAAATCAATGGATGAAGATATTTAAAAATTAAATATTATGATATCAATAGTTTGAAGGAAGAAAATATCAACTGAAAAACTTGAAAAATAAAGAGAAAGGGAAAGGAGGGTTAAGAATAAAAGGATCAAAACCTGCATACCTAAATTTTTTGGGAAAAACCACCAGAGAAATAAATTTAACAAAAGTGGAGAAAAAAACCAACACAACCACATACTATTTCCAAACAAATGGAGACAAACAACAATAAGGAAAGAATTTAAAAAATGAAAGAGCCTTTAAAGTGTTGGGGTTGTGGAGAACCTCACATGTTATGTGACTACCCAAGAACCAAAACCAATATATGTCAAACAAATTTATGCATTACAATTAAAAATAACGGCAAGGAATGTTTTCAAGTCTATGTTGTACAAGTGGAAGAATTTGGAAAATAAATAGGAAAGGAGGATATAAAAACTTGCGAGTGATCATAGAGTTCAAGTATTTACTCCCATAATAAATCCCCCATCTACCCCCTAAAAGAGACATTGATTTTCAATTGAACTAGTACCAGGAGCTACACCTATTTCTAGGAACCCTATACAATGAGTATTCCTGAAATACTAGAACTGAACCTTCAGTTACAAGTATTGTTAAACATAGGATACATCAGAGCAAGTGTGTCTCCTTGGGGAGGATATTTTTTGTTTGTCAGAAATAAGGATGGCACATTCAAAATGTGTATATATTATAGACAACTAAATAAGTTAACTATTAAGAAAAAATATCCTCTCCCAAGGATAACGATCTATTTGACCAAGTAAGAGGAGCTACTATCTTCTCTAAGATTGATTGGAGAACAAGATATTATCAAATCAGAATTAAATATGAATACATCAACAAAAAAACATTCTTAACTAGATATGGACACTATGAATTCGTAGTCCAACCCTTTGGACTTACAAATTCCCCTAATACGTTCATGTGTATAATGAATAGTGTTCTTCATAAATATCTAGACAAGCTTGTATTAGTGTTCATTGATGACATTTTAGTATACTCAAAAAATGAGGAATAACACCAATAATATCTCACGATAGAATTACAAACACTTACAGGACATCAATTATATGAAAAGCTCAGCAAATGTGAATTTTACAAAAATTAAATTCAGTATCTGGGTCATGTGACTTTAAAGGATGGCTTAGCAGTATATCCAAAAAGAGTACAAGCAATCATGAATTGACTTGTACCCACAGATGTACTAGTAATGTGGTCATTCATGGGTATTGCCAGATACTACCATATGTTTGTTGAAGGATTTTAAACATTAGCCTATCCTATTACTTCATTGCAGTGAAAATGATTAAAGTTTTAGTGGATAAAAAAGTGTCAAAGTATTTTTGAGAAACTAAACCTGAAATTAACTATTGCTCCCATATTGAAAATTTCTGATCCAAAAAAAGAATTTGTAGTGTGTACATATGCTTGTGTAGAAGGGCTATGAGGAGTATTACTGCAAGATAATTCAATAATAGCTTATTAGTCAAGAAAACTGAAGAAGCATGAACAAAATTATGAAGTGTATGATTTAGAAGTAGCTACTTCTATACATGCATTAAATATGTGGAGACATTATTTGTTGGGAAATAAGGTCATATTAATGACAAATCACATAAGCTTGAAATATTTCTTTACTCAACCAAATCTAAATGCCAGACAAGCTAGACGATTAGCTTTCCTTGGTGATTTTGATATGGAAATCAAACACATTAAAGGAAAGGAAAAAAAAATTGTTGATTCTTTGAGTATGAATGCTCATCAAATTTTGACATATGCAGGAAGTAGTGTGATGTTTGATATATAAAAATAGATTCATGGAGTGTTAATGTAAGATTAAAAATATGTGAAATTGCAAGTGAAATTACATGGAGTTCCAAAATTGATTATATCTCACAAAGATGCAAAATTTACTTCATCGTTTTGGAAAACTGTGTTTGGCGAAATGGTACCAAGATGAATTTTAGTACCACTTCCTCAAACAGATGGATAGACTGAAAGGACCAATCAAATTTTAGAAGACATGTTGCACATGTATGTGATGGTCAGACCCACAAAGTGGGAATATTTTCTGCATCTAGCAGAATTTTCCTATAATAATAGCTATCAAGCTTTTCTTAATATGATTCATTTTGAAGCTTTGTATGGTATAAAATGCCAAACTTCGTTTAGTTGGAGTCAACCAGAGGATAATTTGATTCTTGGACGAGATGAACTACAGGAAATGGAACGAAATGTGAAGAAGATTCAACAAAATATTAAAATAGCTCAAGATTGTCAACAGAGTTATGCAGATAAGAAAAGAAGTCACAGAGAATTGAAAGTGGTAAAAAAAATTTATTTGAGGATCAAGACTCACAAAAGTACATTATATGCTGGTAGTTGTGGTAAGTTAGCAACATGCTACTATGGACCATTTGAAGTTTTAGGATGAGTGGGGCTAGTAGCTTACATATTGGCTCTACCTAGTCATATTAAGTTTCACAATGTTTTTCATGTTTCCTTATTAAAAAATTATGTAGATGACTCTACTCATTTAATTGATTGCACTGTGATACAGGTCGACACAGAAGGATAATTTCTTCCAAAGACTCTTCATATATCAGAGCAGGAATAAATTGAGCTCTGGAATAGAATAGTAGCTAGGGTGAAAGTGCAATGGAGGCACTTTACACATGAGGAAAATACTTGGGAGTGAGAAGATGAGATGAAAGAGAAATATCATCATTGTTTGACAAGTACATAGAAATATTTGTAACACCAAGGACGATGTTTTGTTTTATAGGGGTGATATTTAATATCCCTATTTTTATTCTTTTATTTAGACAACTGAGAATCCTAAAGGTTAAGTGGACTGAAAGGAAAACTTCATGTGGAAATATTATTTTTAAATTAAATAAATGTGAAATTTAATTATTGGGAAAAGACTAGAGTAAATTGGAGACCGTGATTTTAAATCCACGAGGATGGAATAAAATCCTAAGATTTTCCAAAAATTCTCCAAAAATCCTTGGAGAAAAAAAAAGTAATAAAAATATTAGGTGGGAGATAAGAATCTAATAGATACCTTAGTAAAGTGGAAAGTTACTGAGAAGAGGTGAAAATAAAACTAGAAAGAGAAAAAAGCTAGTTTTAAAGAGCTTCTATGGAAAAAACAAAAGTAAAGCGTAGGGTAAGGAAAAGAAACATCCCAAATTAACTGGATGTAATTATGGAAACATGTTGAGGGAAATCAAGCTTAAATAAGCTATTCCTAGTTAAAAAATATGTTGTCTACTCTGTTGAAGAATTGGTCTCTGCTCGGGCGGGAGCTCTTGATTAAGCTCAAGTTTGGGTGGAAAATAGTCTTTACCATATTTGGTATGCACATTCTGTTAAATTATATCTTGTGATTTATGTTATATTTATGATATTGTGATGGAGTCAGATATGGTTAAGTTATGAATTATAGTTGAAATATTTATATTTGTAATTATAAATTAATTTTAAATAGTTTGATGTGTTCATAGAAAAATATTTTTCATATGTATTTAACATAATTTTAAATATAGCAGGTATAGTTAATTATTCTGTATGGTTACATTAACTCAAAATAAATATTTTAACGAACACACATAATCTCTAAACCTTGAGGGAAGGGTATAAATTTGATGTTAGGTCTCTATTATAACTTTTATTATAGATACAGAGAATACCATTTAAATCAACTATAATTATAACTGTAATTACTGGAAAATGCGGAGAGATATGAATAATACAGATTTACAAACATATATTGGAATTATACATATACACTTGAGAGGTGAATTGCAAGAAAATAATAAAAGTATAGATATGCAAAATAAACATATTTCAGATTTAAACTATATAATTCCTATTTTATGAACATTCATACATATAGAGGCATATATGTATTGAAAATAAACTATATAACATTTACATAACAACTTGGAATATATGAATTCCCTCTTATAGAGGCGAATATAAAAACCTAGTACACTTCAATTAAAAATATTAGTTATAAAAATAATTTACAGCTTGACTAAAAGTTATCCATTTAATAAATTCTACTACAGAACGTAAGGTTGATATTGGTAAACATAATTAGATATTTATGGTTGGAGTCTATATACTTGGGTGACCAACTTGGAAGAAGACGAAACTTGTTGTCAGATTTTCTAGTTAAAATTTGAAGTAACTATAGTGGAATTTTGGGAAATAGAAATTCCCTGTATAAAAACACATATATCTGTGTTAGAATAATATCAAGAAGAATAAAAGAAATATACAAATATATACAATTAATATAATAATCAATAGTTCAAATTATACTGAAGGGTTCGAATTCCTCCTCTACATGACATTATAAAAATGTTCAGTTCAGAAAATTTAAAATAAATTAAAGAAACGTGAATCTTGAAATAAATTAAAATATAGAATTGGTTCACTAATTAAATTTTATAATTGCATATTAGTTACCTATGATGAGGACTAAAACTGGGTACACTGTGTTAGAGCATAATTTCGGAAATTATGTGAATCTGGAAAAAGAAGTTTTTCCAGGATCATAATATAAAAAGAAAAATTAATTTGAGAATTAAATTCAAAGCAGATCAATACATTTTTATACAAAATTAGTATCTGCATATATCAAATATAATGGACTTTGTAAATTTTATAACAGTGGGAAATATAAATTTAGAGCATTTTGATAACAATAGTGAAATTGGGAAACTTCATAAAGTGTAAGGCACAAGAAAAATGAAATTACATACCTTTCATGAAGCCATGAAAAACCAATAAATCGAATTAAAATATTTTCATGTTGAGAAGGTAATTATTGTTGTGCATATAATGAATAGATATAATTTTGTTAAACAACAATGCAAAAATAATTTGCAAAAGAATTAAAAGAAACCTTTGTTAATTCGATATGGAATTAAACAAATTTCAACTCTAGAAACACTTGATGGCAAACAGAAAATAACGAGTTGAAAATAAATTAACACCTTCACATTTGAAGGAGAGTAAATCGATGGGAGATTGAAATACATTAAAATAAGATTAAAATATATTAAAATAAATTGATATAAGACCCTCTCTGTTAGTGCAACGAGAACTCGAAAAACAAATGCATAAACAAAGAATTTTAATGATTTCAATAACTGGAAAGGTAAATTGCATATCGAAAATTCATGCAATGATATCAATGAATAATAAAAAAATGATATCCATTGATTTAGAGGTGTGCTACAAATTGCAAAATATAATTCAGTTAATTAATAAACTAGTAGAGTGGGGAATTGAAAATACTCAGTTCGTATATAAGTAAATAAAATGGGAAATGTTGCATCGAATCCAGAAAACAAGTTAGCTGCATAATGCTAATAAATTAAAGGGTTAAATTTGAAAACCAATGTAACATTGCTATAATAATTCCACAGTAATATTTAGAATTAATTAAACCCAGAACGTAACGATTTCTCGGAAAAGGGTTAAAGTGATTTGGGAAAAAATCTATTTTAACCTCGAATGAAAACTTATACACATAATGATAAAACATTTCATCATCTCGAGGAGAAGCCAAATCGAATTTGGGGAAAGCCTAAAACAATAATTCTAGAGAATAGCAATTACTCCGTATAGGGAGTGAAATTGTTAAACGTGTATACAATTATGAAAAATGCAGAAACCACAGGGTAAACATTGACAAAAATAACAACGCAATAAACCAAGAGTTCTCCTTTAGACATCTGAAACCTTATCTCGTTCTAAAACGCAGAAACAAATTGATAAATTGCGTAGGAAGAATAGAGGCGTCTTACCCTTGTTTTGTCGCAAGGAAATACCTGAACAACACCATAAATTACTTGAGAAAGGTAAGTTACGAGCTTGTTTCAAGGAGGGAAAAAATTAAATATACAAGCCTAAATGGGATGAATGCCCAGTTATATAACAAATGAAATAAAAATACAAACTATTTCTGTAAACTGTACTGACAACAATTATATACCAAATTCTAAATGGTGAAATTGAAATGAAATAAGGAACAAGACCTTACCTAATCATATAATGAGAGTAGGTATAACGCAAAGGAGAAAATACATTAGGCTCTAAGTCCTTCTTCATACTAAGAACCAGAACAATGACGAAAAGCAGAAGAGATAGCCCTCTGCTAAGAATTTGCACAAATGAAAAATTACATACACAAACTCGTAAACCCTACGCATAGTCACTTTGACTTTGAGGGAATAGGAATAAATCTCCACTATAAAAATTTTAATACATCCACCCTACAGCTGTCCCTATTGTAAATAATCCCATGTGATGATTAGGGCCAGAGGTACGAAGAGTTAATGAGTGGGAAATCCAAAATGATAACAATTAATGGAGTGATAGTTGGTCTCGTCGTTGAGTTAAATGGGCTGATAGTGGAGTTTAATGCACATAAATCTTATCCAAAAATGAACCATATGTTATGTAAATCATGCAAATTACACATATGATTAAGGGTTATATAAGGGATATGCCATTCAATATGGTATTATGGTTATGTATAAAATACGAAGTCGGTATAGAGATAGATATATGTAAATTAAATGAAAACATTGGGTATGTAATGGTTAATACCATAGTACAAAATTTTACTCATTATGGAGACAATTATCCATTCGATTATTAATATGCATGGGGATAGGTGCATAGAATTGTTTAAATTAAATGGTGATAGAGTTATAAAATATGAAGAACTATGATAGCACTTTAGACAAAACATATTTAGTTATGTTAATTGTATGGGTCGATGAAAATGTTTAATATATATATCATAATTGTCGAATAATGAAGAATGGGTATAGAGTACATATGTATAATTATATTTTAATTTTAATATATACATAAGCAAATATATATGGGTTGAGGAAAAATATATCTATATATATATATATATATATATATATATATATATATATATCATGTTGCGGAATAATGTTAGAATTGTATTTATTCATTGATATTGGAATTAAATGTATGTATTACAAGTTAAGGAGTATTCCTTGGTGAAGCATATATATATATATATAGATATAGATATATCATGTTGTGGAATAATGTTAGAATTGTATTTATTCATTGATATTGGAATTAAATGTATGTATTACAAGTTAAGGAGTATTCCTTGGTGAAGCACATGTAACAAGTGTCCTTAGAAAATCTTAGGAGTATGAAGAAAGTTACTGATAAATAATTATATCAGACAAGAATAAGGACAAAGATAAAGTTTTCTAGTGACAATCTATAAGACTATAATAGTGCGAAAAATTGAAGAAAATAAGTAACAAAAAATAGTATGAATTGATATTAATAGAATTTTTTTTTGGGTAAGTGGAGTTGTTACAAGTGCATTATGGAGTGTTAGATCAAAATATAATAGGTGGTAATATATGCTATAGACCAAGGGGTTAGCATATGCACCAATATTAGATCAAGGATCCCTCTTTAACAACATGATACCAAGGACTATGAGAGTAATATGGTTTTAAGTTAGAAAAGTTAGAAATAAATACAGTAAATATGTAACTTAGGATCAATATTTAGTGTTGGGCATAGCTGAACAATTTTTGTACATGTCTGATAAAACTTTATGCAAAATATTAGATGAAGTTGGTTGAAGATGCAATCTCTTCTTTATATCATCTTAAGTATATAATGGAAAATAAAATAAAAACCTGGCCCCGAGGTGTGTGACAAGTTGTATCATGGCTTAGGCTCAACCCTAGGGCCTAATGGGAATTGGCATAAGCCTCAAAATGGTGAAGTACAATTGTTGAAATATGTTTCTGTCACTTGCTTGATGATAGCGTAAGAAGGTACCCTTCAAAGGAAACATTTTAGGAACCCTTTAGACTACTAGGCCTTTATTGGTACCATAATAGCAATAAGAATGAAAAGTAATACAATAGCCATCATTCTAAATAACCCATTGATGAAAAAGTACACCCAACACAATCAAGTGCACACGAACCTGTAAGAAGACATTTAACCACAATTTTCATGAATGATGGTTAGAATCAGGAAGGGAGAAGAAAAATAATAATGAAAATATAAAAATTTATTGCAGACACATATTTAGCTAGGAACCCACATTGGTCAAGGAGCTGGGAAAACAATGCTTGAACGATCAAGCATACCAGTGTTAGGAAAAATTCTAAGAGGTGTGGGGTGAATCAGTATTAAAAATACACACAATTTTTTCTTTTATTTACCGATTTCTATATGTGACTTTAATTATTCCAACTAGCATATGCACACGACATTATTAAATGAAACATGTGTGTACCCAAATAACTTAATGTTGAGATAAATCTTCAGAAACTTTACTTAGCCCAATTCATGAGTTATACATTAGACATTTAAGTAGTAAACATGTGTAGTAATAACATAATAAATCATCACACAAAGGATCACACATGAAAACTGAGGTTTAAGGTGTAAACCCAAGTCAGGAGAAAACCACCATTGTTATCATCTTTGTCTTCAATATTTATTATATAGAAAAATTCTTATGATGTTGTACTCGTGTAGACTCATACTAGTAGGAAGGCACCCACATTTATAAGGTTGCAACCTTCTATCATTCTCCAGATGCTAATGGAAGGGTGCTTCAACCCTCTGATCTCGTTTACCTTCCACTACTACAAGGAAGCTACAACCCCCTCTACTGGTCATCATATCCTACTAGTAGGAAGCTTTGACTTCCAAACTGAAGGCTTCAACCCTTATAACCATTGCAGACCATGTTTCATAAATCTTCAAACTATATCCAACAACTACAACACAATTTGTAGATAAAAACTAATAACCTTCAACCAACCTTCAAATAGAACAGTGAGATCACTGTAACCAGATCACACCCTTAAACCCAGACTTGTGTAATAACATGGAGAATCAACTTCAACCCTAGTCATTCATAAAAAAAATTTATACGTTTCCTAACTAACTCCGACCAGCATATATACGTGCTTTCCAATGGATGAACCTATATATATATATATATATATATATATATATATATATATATATATTTATATACTGAGAATTTTAGAGTTTTTCCAGACTCAGAATAAATCAGAGATGCTCAGCTACTTTTTTTTCAGATTTAAAGGATCCTTTGAGAGCTAGTAGCATCCATCATTCTAAATCAACCATTCAGTCATCATCATTATACATAATCAACTAGTAGCATAAACAATATTCAAAGAATCCATATATTTATGAAGACTTCATTTAAAGACAATATAAACATAGAAGAAATTATCAAACATTTTCTTCAGCAATCTTCAGAAAAACCCTAACTTCCATACGTGCCTTTGCTGATACGAACCCACGATTATACCCATCTTCACCATTACTAACTAGCATATATATATGTAAATATTATAACGATGTGAAATAATTCAAAGCAGCAAACTTACTTAGATCAGATATTTTACTTCAAAAATCATGTGCCAGACCAAAGATCTAAACAACTCATAAAAATATCATGGAAATACTTAGTCATTTTAGGTATAGAGAGCCTGATCCATTATTGTATTCATGAGCTCATCAAAATATCAGATCTATCTATTGATTATATCCCATCCCATGCAGAGATATTTCAGATTGAAGTATTCATTCAATTCACATTATCATGCACACACTTTGCACTATGAACTTCGCCTCCTTATATAGTTTGAGCCTTAGCTAAAACCAAGAGCCAAAACCACACAAATGATGATGGTATTCTTGGAAGGGATCAAATAAACGTTACTATGCACAATACTATGGATTAGTACCATGGTAATGACCCATGGTATCATAAACTTAGTATGGAAACATGTATATGCTACTTTGCTTCTTCGTACCCACACGTACATGAAACTTTGCCTTGACCAACTTGCATATATTTTCTTAAATATGTGCTTTATCCATCTTCTGAATCGAATCTAAAAAAAAATTAACCCATCACTCTGACATTCTTATCCATCACTGCCATATCTAAACTTATCCTGAACCAATATATCTGTTCTTTTAGAAGTGGTTTGCCATCAAGGAAAACTAATGCAATCATAATTCCATCTACTAGAGTTGGTAGAGTTAAGAGTATATCCACATGAATAAAAGGCTAAATAGATAATGGAGTAAGTGGGTGTATTTTAATATTGATTAGATAAAACGTGCGCAAGCATAGTATTAATTTTGAATATTGACACAAAAACAATCAACATGATTAAGAGTAATGAAAAGTAATGGTCCTCGTGTTCAGACTTAATGAATGTCGACTGAAACCTTATAGAGAATATAGATTTACATAGAACTATACCATGATAGAAAAAGAATTGTTAAATTAACATCATGCTTGAACAAGAGTGTCCACTAATATTTAGATGTGTTGTGGGAATCAAACATGTCACTTAATTATGATATGACAACCAAAGTAAAAGAGTGTCATATTTTAACAAAGAATCATAAATGTAGGGAAATTGCTTCATCATGAAATAAATTCTAGATAAGCATATAAGTCATTCTCAAATTTTTTGATTCCATTATTCAGATTGGGGTCAAAATTACTATTTTTGATAAAGATATAGACCTATTTTTTGTGTTATCATCCCTCTAATTGGTAGGCAGAGTAATCCCTATGTTCATCATACAATGATATTTATATAACTTTTTAGGAGTCTGTATATTGATATAGACATAACATGTGTATTGAAAAGAATATGTATATATATATATATATATATATATATATATATATATATATTATACTTCTAAGTCAGTTATAGAAGTAGATATGAAACTTTCCAGATTACTGCTCTCCATTATAGTGCTTTAGCATTTATATGAAGAGTGAAGTTGACAATACAATTTGTTATTAATTATGTATATTTTATTGGTAAAAGATCAAAATTTTCTACAAACCACTCTTTTAATCTAAGAATTATCACTCGTATTGACCTTATGATAGCATGTTTACCTCTAGTAAAGCCAATGCATAGTACTATTCCAAATTTGCATAAAGTGTCGATATTGTCACTACCAATTGATCGTTACTAGTAGAAGAAAAAGACAGTTGGGATTTAACAAATTCTATAGGAAATAAATTTGGTTTAGCTCAAAAAGTTCTAAATAAAAAACCCATAGATGGAATCCTTTGAGAATATCACATAGATAAATTTGAAACTATATGAACTTGATTTTGATCACAAGGGAAATACATGCTAGCCTTGAGAGGAAATTTATTCACACATATGCTAAATTATATAAGTACAAATTTTTGTTTCATATATAAAACTGAAATGTGATAATCATTATTCTTTCTGTCTCATTGAGGACGTGTCTACTTGGATGATATGATCTACTCTGTATGGGAATAAGGTGATTAGAGCATTATTTTTGAATATTAAGACTTGGGAACTATGTGTCACTATTTGATATAAGTATATGTAATTATAAAATTGTGCGATTATGGATCTTAATTCACAAAAAATGGAGGTTCCATCCTAAATTTATTAATACCTATAGTCTCGATTAAGGGTTAAATATGAGGAAATATTAGAAAACTACTGCTAAAGAGTGAAGAGAGGCACTCAAATCTGTGAAATGTGTTGTATAAAATGTGTACCTTAAAGAGATAAGTGTGTTGGACACATTTCTACTGGAGAAATGAAGGATGGAATAAGCTAGGAATGCCAAATAAATCTACTAGATGTAGGAAACATGAATAAGTGGGAATGGGAAGTAGTAATCTTATATAGTCAATGTTACATGAGTTTTGGTAACAGTTAGAATCTAATATAGGTTGTCATTGTAAGATAAAGTAAGAATGTAAGTTGGAAATTGAGAATACTCATTATTTTTTTGAAAAAATGGATTAAGAGAGGAGCATACAATATGATTATAAAAGATAACTCATTATATGTAAACAAATATAGGAATAGGAAAAAGATATTAATAATTATTAATCTCATTAATAACATACAACATGTATAGAAAAAAGGAAGTTTTTTTGAGCATAGTTAGCACTTATAGTGATACAACCGAAATACAACTATCAGGAAAACAAATGTTGATAGTATCTCTACTTTCAATAGTACATCTTTTAGGTTGAGAATAAAATTACCATGGATGTTGAATGTAATTATTAGAAAAACTGATAAAATTATGAGAAATGAGATTTCTACCAAGAAACAGGTAGTTGAATGAGTGATTCCTTGATTTAGGAGCTGGAAAAAAATATTCACCAATGGAGAAGTATATAATGGAATCAATGAAAAAGTGTACACAATAAAATGAGTGGCAGCATTATAGGAAGAGACTAGAACTAGTTGTAGCAGCCCTTGTGAAAATTCCATGTAATCAAAGTTAAAAATAACAACCATGGTTGATGGGACACTTATTCCAAGCTGAATATTGGGAAAAACATCCTAGGGAGTGTTCATTTGGTTTATTATGGCTAAGGAAGTTGGAAAAGGAAATGCAAAAGTATTTGGAGAGGAAAAATGGCATTTTTGGCACATTTGTTGATGAAAACAATGGAAATTAGGAGAAAAGGGAGATTAAATGTCACAGGTTGCATGCGAGGAGGAAAATGAAGGAAAATAATGGAAAATTAAGAAAATATGTGCCTCTTCTATAAAAAAAATATTATGAGGATCAGTTGGTACCTTTTGTTAGTTCACTTTTGGAGCTCTCTCTCTCTCTCTCTCTCTCTCTCTCTCTCTCTCTCTCTTGGATACTTAGATTTCTTTCAGCACTTTGGCATTAGAGGATGCAAGTCAAGAAATAAGGAAGAAGTAGGAAGCAAGAAAGGAGGAGCATGAATCAAGTAGCTATAGCAGGATTCTTTGCAGGTATTAGTTTGCAAGTATGATTACCTTGCTCGATTTGGAAAGCATGGTATTGCATGTGGTTATTTTTTTGTTTTGGCATGGGTTTTTTCTACGTGTAGCAGTGTATTAATCCTAGTCTTGACATTTCTAAATAGCGATGGTGTTGTGGTTTTCTCATGTTTCATTCAGCTAGATTACCAAATGCATTTGGAGTTGAGTGAGGTGGATCTACGAATGATTAGGGCCTAATAATCTGAGTTTGGATTGCAGTAAAGCCTGAGAGGTGGTGGTTTTTAGTCCATTCTGGCCTACGAATATTGTCTTTCAGATATATGGCATATCCTCAAGAGTATGTCTCAGATTAGGGCTTAGTGACCCCTAATTTGGACTGTGGGTTGCGGTAAATACTGAGAGACTAGGATATAGGAAAATTAGTCACGGTATAAGCAGAGAGAATCTGGTGATATCCATGATTTTTTTGCCTAGTTATTGGGTGTAGTTCATGATAAAGCATCATTTATATTTGATGAGGGTGAGGTGGTTTAGCCTCAGGATGACTTGGCTGATTATTTCGATTTGAGTCCCATATCCATGCTTGGAATATGGAACATGGGTGATTGGTTGAAGAAATATTTGGCTCAACCAATCTTTGGTCGGGTGGAACATGGAGGTCCCATCTTTGGTTGGTTTTTATATTTGTTGATGAGAAATTCGTTCCTTTAGTATTGATGTATAATTTCACTTTTTATTATGTGGATTCTATCATTTTTGTACGATGGAATTTCTATTGTTATAATGTTGTTTATAAGCATGTATTTTTGTAATATCCCTATTTTTACTAATTTTATTAGAAAATTGAGATCCTAAAGGTTAAGTGGACCTAAAGGAAAACAATATTTGTGGACAAATTATATTTTTAAATTTTATAAATGTGAAATTTTAATTATTGTGCAAAGACTAGAGTATATTGGAGACCAAGATTTCAAGTCCATGAGGATGGAATTAAATCCAAATACTTTCCCAAATAATCCAAAATCCTTGGAGAAAATAAAATAAATTAAAAATACTAGATTGGAAATAAAAATAAAAAAGATACCTTAGTAAAGTGGAAATTTACTTAGAAAAAGTGACATAAAACTAGAAAGAGGAAAAAAGCTAGTTTTAAAGTACTTTTGTGGAAAAAACAAAAGTAAAGCCTAGGCGAAAAGGAAAACAACATTATGATTTAACTGGGCATAGTGTAATGTACCTCAAATTATTATTTTTTCATGTTGGGCTAAGTCAACCCATATAACACAGGTATTATCTTAATCTTAACCATATATAATTAAAATATCATATATGTTTCCATATTTTCAATTAATATAAAAAATATAATTTTCCTTTATACTTATTCACCATAAGTCTTTAGACTTGTAACTAAAATCTTATTAGTTTTGAACACATATAATTTCTTTCATAACCAAATCCGCACCTTTACATAATTATAATTGACATGTCAATATATATAACTCTATTTGTGTATATTATATTTGAATATCAATTTGACTAAACTTATAATTGTTTCTATGCCATCGTTTCAATCATATATATTTGGTTTATATATATATATATATATATATATATATATATATATATATATATATATATATATCTCGTATTTCCAACCCAGATGTGTCTCTTTGGTTTAATCGAAAATGAAGACTTCATACACATTACCCCTTGTACTAAACATTTATGAGGTTTACAATTATCTATGAGATGACCTGTCTTTGGTTCAGAGAACTCGTACAAGGGACATTAACCCTATATTTTTTTAATTTACTTTTACTCTACACAAATCTGGTATGATGCGTACTGAGTGGATTCATATAGTCTGGATATTAATTTATGTAACTACCAATTAAGGTCGACATTTCCTTCTAGGTTATATTCTTTCGATTTCTCATAACGCTCTAGTTTCTTTATGTTACCCTTTGTTCTAATCAAGATGGAAGAATCTATGAGATAACATCCAGTGTCTTCATTCTAGGCGTAAGCTCCTCCTATTACTTAACTAGGTAAGACTTATTCGGATTAATGGTAGTTTTAGAGATTTACACAGATGTTATGGATCTTCATTATATCGTAACAGAAATGTATATCTAATTATATTTCGGATATAATAATAGATTTCAAACAGATATCGTTTTATGCTTTTGTATACTATGCATAATATATTTCGATATCAGTTATATAATTCGTATAACCCTTACGGTTTATGTATAGGAGTATCGACATTTATATTTGGTTTCTTACATTAATTTTTTCTATTTTATTTGTTGATGGGAAAATGAATGCTTCTAGAAATTAAATACGTTTCCTCAAGAATTCTGGAAGGAGCATTTTCCAGTTTAATGATACTCTGAAAAGAAAAACCCTTTCGTTCGCTCTCTCATTCTGAACACCAGTAATCCCCATTCCTACTTCTGATATCAATTCGTTTTCCTTGCATTTATTGATCTATATGATCTTGGGTCTATATGTATTTCCCTCTTATTCCTTGTTAAATTTTACTGTATTATTTTCAACAGTGATTGAATCAGGGTGCCAATACCTTCGATGAATAAGGTAATAAAATTTTCTTAGTTTAATACCATCATTTTATGTGGATCACTTTTTATTTGGACATTCTTAATGTATATATCATTCCTAACTTTGGTTTATATGTATGGATGCAGGTATAGACTATTTGACCTCACCTTCCAGTACTCTTAAAATTCTACTCGATTTTCTTTGGTAGGTTACTGTATTAAACCTTCTTTCATTTTCTTTGAATGCACAGGATATTTTTATTTTTTCGTCTTGCTTAATTTCTATGAAATCCAAGCTACCCTGTGGAGAATAGGAGCTATACCATGTTTCTCAGACATTGTTGGATTTCCAGCAGAACTATTGTTCTGAATATTCTACGTATATATGAATTTCTTTTAAATTTTTAAAGTTTTATATCAGGACCTTGTAACACCCCCAATTTGTGTGTTGAATTTCTAAAGTTAGACATTTGAACTTTAATCCTAAGGGGGTGGGCCCCAAGGGATAAGTATGGTGTGAATGTAATTGCATATTTTATTTGAGGAAATAAATAAAATGATTTTGCATTTTGACCAAGATGAGAATTTGAGATCACTTGCCAAATCCATGAGGATGGATAAGGCAACAAAATCCCCAAAATCTTTCAAAAATCCTTGAAAGAAATTAATTTAGATTTGAGGAGGAATCTAAATTTCCCCAATGAAGAGGAGTAGTTGGGAAGAGGTGAGAAAAAGCTAGAAAAGCTGAGGAAAAAGATTAAAGCAGCTTTAAAGAGTCCTAAAAAGGGGAAGCCTAGGCTAAACAGGAAAGAAAGCATCCTGCTATTCTGGACGCAGAATTAGAAACATGCTTTGGGGAAATATGAGCTTAAATAAGCTTCTCCTAGGCAGATCAGAGGGGGATCTCTTCTAGGAGGTGATCTCAGCTCGGGGGTGAGTCCTAGGAGACAAAGAGGACTCTAAGGTTGGGAGGTTGGTCATTTTGCAGATTGTGGTATGTTCTGAAATTCTGGTTACTTTGTTTTATTACAGTATGAATTAGCTACATATAAAATCGAATTTTATTAAAATGAGAAATTTTGGTACTACATTTAATAGAATCTATCCTCAGGCATTCACCTTCCAGATTTTGTTTAGTTGTAGACCAGAAAATCCATAGAGTAGAAACTCCAGAATCTCTAAACCAAGGTCGGTTTAAATCTGAAGTTATTTAGTCTCTACAGATGAATTATAGTTTGGTTCCCTGTAGACACAATTGTGATATTATATGCTTATGTGTATGCTCGAGAAACATTATAGCAGTACTAAAGTTTCATGGTATAAATACAAACAGCTGAAAGTAAGATATTAGAATACGACATTTGAAATTGTATAGAAAAAGAGTACTTCTACTCTATCTGATTGTTATAACAGTTATAACTGTTTATATTGCCTTTCGAAATCTATCCTAAATCTTTGAAGACAAGTATCATAGCAAAAGAGTTAATTTATAATTAAATTCCTCTAGTCAAGCACTGTTGGATACATATAGGAGTACATCCGACGAAAAATAGAAACTAA
The DNA here is from genome assembly GCA_034641835.2 of Pinus albicaulis. Classification (NCBI taxonomy): domain Eukaryota; kingdom Viridiplantae; phylum Streptophyta; class Pinopsida; order Pinales; family Pinaceae; genus Pinus; species Pinus albicaulis. The sequence continues at coordinate 1,092,248,195 of CM076570.1, forward strand.
GAGTGGGAACTTTAGAATATGTATTCTTATTAAACCAAAGATTAAATCTGCAATATAGAAGCGATGCATCATTCATAGCCAATATAGGGTATATGGTATAATAACCTTACCTCTAACCCTTGAAAGAAATGTGATGGTTATGGATTAAATTTATGCTTCATGAACCTTTATCAATTAAACTATCGAATACATGTATAGGCATTTAACAAAAAAAAATATATATATATGTTAACAAGTATCAAGATCTAGAGCAATTAGGTCTTTCTAACCTCGACTACAAATGAGCTATATACACAAATGAAACATATATGTCAAAGGGAGATAGGAATACAAATATATATATAAACCATATATGTTAAAAATAAACCATAAATACGAATTTTATATACATGAACAATATATGTTGCAAGAGAAATATAAATACGAATCAATTGAATAAAAAGGTAATATATATAAGAAAGGAAAAAAAAGGGTTATAAATACGATACAGATATATGAATTTTATATTTTCAACAAGGAGATACTAGTAAGAATCTATCACGTTAAAAACGAAACATATATATATGTGATTTCTACGACTGATTGAATAAAGGTATATTCACATTTTTCATACCTACGCGACAGTAAATAAAAAACAAATTTACGCCGCCGTGAACATAATTCCAACAAAACCCTCGGGCGGTCCAACTTGTATAAGCCAATGCACGCCGAGGATCTTTTTAATGATAAATGAAAGAATAGAGGTAACCGATAGCACTCCAATACTATGCGTGTAGATAATCATAATTGCCAGATAAATGTCGAGAGCTGAAACCTAATTCATTTTCATCATGCGTGCCATATATGTAATGATGAGCAAAACAGGGAAACCATATCAGTACTAAGCGCCACAATAACAACTCATTTGCTGTCTATGTTGGCGAAAGGGTTATATTAACAGACTGGTGACGAATCATACGGGGTTTCAGTAAGTTAAGATCAACTATAATCAGTATAGAGACGTGCATCGTAAGTCAAAACAATGTAAATCTCTGTTAAGCAACAAAAAAAAAAGGGGGCCGTGGCATTTTGGGCCGTCGGATGAACCGCAACCAACTGTGAAATAACGCCTCCACAGTGATGGTTCATATCATCCTGCAACGTCTTTAAATGATTGATATATATATATATCAGTGGTATTATGTAAAACCTCCCAAAGCCAGCGTGACATGACCTGAGCTCGGGAGGTATGCTATCCGCACTAAAACGATAGGAATAAAGGCATTGAGCTTTCGTTCCGGGAGGTGGATGACCGATATAATGAATCGGCACCCTTTTCTCGTATGAACCACTACCAAAAACTCCAGAAAAAAACGTAATAAGCAAACTGAAGCACAACTCGCCACAACCGGAGGGAGGGAAGTAAGGGTTTACCTGTGAGTAGAGGTTCACCTCTACGTCATACGGACGGTAATCACAGTAAACCAAGAATCCCAGACGGTGTGTGAGAAGAATTGCAAGTGGGTTGTATAACAACTGCCGCGGTTGAACGTGGGAAAGATGGGATTGGAAAAAAAAAAAACTAAATCACATGACTGGCGTTGCCTCCGAATGGAATTGCAACACGATAGTAAGAAAAAAAAAATGAAACCGCGCCAATGAGGACAGGTTAGACCTCAGCCTACAGGGGACAGAAAGAGGCGTTGAGCTCCTGCCCTCTCTGCGCAACCATACGATAGCTAGTTAGATACTGTAGAAAGAAAAACACTAGAACCAAGATAGGAAGGAGCTGGAAATTAGGTCGAATGATGGGGTTCCAATTAAAAGAACACCGAAACCCTAATTCCACTGTATCAGAACCTCATCAAATCCCGAGGTAGATTGAGAAAACCATCTACGACGACAGGAGAATACCAGGTGCCATCAATGGGCTTGGAGGAGATAAGGTGTTTTCTGCTTGCCGTCGTCCGGTCGTTGCAACAGCCCGAGGCAGAATGCAGTGCACCTAGTACTCGCATCAGTCGATTTGAAAATTTCAATTCTACCTGCCAAGTTCTTGCTGGACCGCGCTGGTTATTCTTCTCCTACGTACGGGACGTGCTCCTGCAATCAAAAAATAAAAATAAAAAAATCCAGAAAGATGTTATAGCTCAGTTACCCGTCAAAAACCAGATGGATCTAACCTTGTATTAGATGGCACATACAATCCTTGAAACGTACCAGGAGGAAATGCCAGGCGGAGGAACACACAACGCGTGTAGAGGCGGGTCTCAAATTGAAAAATTTAGGTTACGCCACTGCGCATACAGCCGGTCTTCGGTACTGTGGTGAACACGTTATAGTGTCAGCTGGTACGAAGGTGGCCACGCCGCGAATCGAGCCTGTAAAGAATGAACGCCAATAAGTTATAACCAGTACCGATTTGGGGGCGATACGGTTCACAAATTTCATGATTCAAACGCCGACAGTTTAGGTAGCCCTGGCTATACATGACACTAACTAAATGTAGGGTATATGTGCAGATTTACTATGGTCTCCAATTTAATTAGTCTAAGTCAAACCTCCGTGGGAAGGCGGCAACCGCTGTTTGTCGACAGGCATCGACCTAGGTAACAAATAGAATATCTATCTCAAACCGCGTTGCTCCGTAGGTAAACCTTCAATAATGGATCGGGTGGTATAATTATATATATATGGTTTTACATATATATATGTGTTATGCATAAGCGTATGCAAAATTTTAATTGACCGAACCCAATGATATATATATATATATATGGGTTAAATATTATACATCTACGTGTGATCGATGTTCATATATGGGTATAATATGATACATATACGTGTGATCGATGTTTCATATATGAGTTTTAGGTATATACATGAGTCCTGCATAGGTATATGCAACTTTTAATGGACCTATCCAAATATATATATTTAGGGTTCATAATATATATATGTGCGTGGTTTCGATGTTTTATATATATGTTTTATATATGTAATACATGGGATATATGTTTTATATATGTGATATATGTAATGCCTTATGGAATCGACAAAGATGAGTGTACATAGGACTATAAGAAGTCTATAAGGGACTTAGAAATTCATGTACATGGGGTTAAGGCGAACTTAGGTAGCATTGAATATTGTTAGAAGGAAATAGTGGTCAAGAAAATTGGTTACATAAAAAAATATATATATATATATATATACCCCGCTTCTGAACTTGGTATTCAGACCACCAGGTAAATAACGAGGGGATTCACGTATATATGAAAGAAAAAATAAAAAAAATTCCTTAAAACTGGAGATGTTACAAATGGTATCGGAGCACTAGTTACAACAAGTTGGGCTGTCATTTTGTGCTCACTATTATAACATATGTGGTTGTTTTGTTGAAAATTTTATTTTAAAATTTTGCTAAACTGTGTTGTGAGTGTGTACAGTTGAAATGGCTGAAGGTGAAGGGATTTATGTGGATCTGCGTGATGAGTTTGCTACTCCAGATCCCAATGCCACGGTACTGGCTATGTTGCACAGGCTACAACGAGAATTGGCTGAATTAAGAAGCCAAAATGACATGTTCTCATCAGCCAGTAAGGAACAGGAAAAGCTCATCAGAGAGCTAACTTCCCGGAACAGCCAGGAAGGCGAAGGTTCTGGCAAAAGAAAGATGGATGAGTCTGAGGATGAGGATGCAGCTAGAAATCAACATAAGAAGAAAAGAGAATTGCAGGGAGAATTTAGAAAGATCAAACCTCCCTCCTATGATAGGGAGAAGGAAGAGGATGCTGAAGCTTGGTTGTTGAACATGATCAAGTATTTTCAAGTATATGAATATGAGAGCAATCTGAAGGCCAGATTAGCTGTGTATCAGCTAAATGGAAAGGCTACACTGTGGTGGGAAGAGACAAAGATGGTGCATGCCATTGATGAAAAGACAGTTACTTGGGAAGATTTCCAGGTTAAGTTCAAAAATCGCTACTTGAATGAGCGATACTATGACGACAAAGCTAAAGAATTTCATGAACTTAGACTGGGACAGCTCACCATCGATGAGTTTGTCACAAAGTTTACTAATTTACTGAGGTATGTTCCTTACATTAGGGAAGAAAAGGAAAAAGTGCAGAGGTTTTTAAATTGTTTACCTACTGTGTACAAGGAGAAAATTGAGTTTGACAACCCAAAAACAATGGATGAAGCTGTTAGAAAAGCCAGATTATGCTACCAACAGTTTAAAGGGAAGGCTGAACAAGGGAAGAGTTGGCTGAACAAGGGTGAGTTCAAAGGTAAAAGACCAAAACCAGCATATCTAAGAAATTTTGGAAGAGATCATCAGCGGAAAAAATTCAATAAACCAAAAGAAAGTCAAACTGCCCAGTCTCAAGTGGCTTCAAAACCAGTGGAAGGGAACAATAAAAAGGAAGGGACAGTCAGAATGAAGGAACCTCTGAAATGTTGGGGCTGTGGAGAACCCCATATGATGAGGGACTGCCCCCATCGAAATATTCATATGATCAGCAGAGAGCGAGAGGCAACAACAGTCAATGACATAGCCAGAAACATACCAACCATCAGTGCAGCCTTGGAGAATCGACAAGCAGAACATCAAGCAACCATGGTGGAAATGGAGGGTAAGATTTCTGAACTACCTATTACTGTTTTGATTGATCCAGGTGCTTCCTTGAGTTACATTAGTCCTGGAATTGTAGAAAAATGTAAAATTAAACCTGAAAAATTTCAGCAGTCATGGTTGGTACAGCTGGCCACTGGAACTAAGAGAAAAGTCACACATAAATTGCCCAAAACAGCAATACAATTAAATGGCTTTGCAACCGAAGTAAATTTGAACATATTGCCATTAGGATCCTATGATCTGCTGATAGGAATGGATTGGCTGGAAAAGAAGAAAGCTCTGATGAACTGCTGGGATAAAACCCTGCATTGTGTGGATGAGGAAGGGAAACCTTTTACACTAAAAGGGAAACCAAAATCCATTTCAATAAGACAAATATCAGCATTACAATTAAAAATAACAGCTAGAAAAGGATACCAAGTCTATGCAGTGCATGTAGAAGAAATAGAACAACAAACTGAGGAGGAGTTACTGGATGCTATACCAGTCATCAGAGAATTTAAGGAAGTTTTTCCCAAGGAAATCCCTCATCTTACCCCCAAGAGAGAGATTGATTTTTCAATCGATCTAGTACCAGGAGCAACACCTGTTTCCCGAGCACCTTATCGAATGAGCCCTCCTGAACTAATGGAACTGAAAATGCAATTACAGGAATTATTGGATAAAGGTTACATCAGACCAAGTGTGTCTCTATGGGGAGCACTTGTGTTATTGGTTAAAAAGAAGGATGGAACTTTTAGGATGTGCATTGATTATCGTCAACTGAACAAATTGACCATTAAGAATAGATATCCACTTCCTAGAATTGATGATCTTTTTGATCAAGTGAGAGGAGCTTCAGTCTTTTCCAAGATAGACCTAAGGAATGGTTATCACCAGCTTCGAATTAAAGAAGAAGACATCAGCAAAACAGCATTTCGAACCAGGTATGGGCATTACGAATTTGTAGTCCTACCTTTTGGTCTGACAAATGCCCCTGCCACATTTATGTGCTTGATGAACAGTGCGTTAAACAAGTTTTTGGACAAATTTGTTCTTGTGTTCATAGATGATATCTTAGTCTATTCTAAAAATGAAGAGGAACATAAGGAACATCTGAGAATAGTGTTGCAGACTTTAAAAGAAAACCAGCTATATGCCAAGTTCAGCAAATGTGAATTTTATAAAGATAAAATTCAATATCTGGGTCATATTATTTCTGAAAAAGGGTTGGCAGTTGACCCTGAAGAGATAAAAGCCATTAAAGAATGGCCAGTCCCCACTGATGTCTCAGCAGTAAGATCATTTATGGGAATTGCAGGCTATTATCGCAGATTTGTGGAGAGATTTTCTGCTATAGCAAATCCCATAACCTCATTACAACGGAAGGGTGTTAAGTTCATGTGGACGGAGAAATGTCAAAACAGTTTCAAACAATTGAAACAAAAACTTATTTCAGCCCCTATATTAAGAATTGTTGATCCTGATAAAGAGTTTGTTGTATGTACAGATGCTTGCAGAGAAGGGCTGGGAGGAGTCCTATTGCAGGAAAATTCAGTCATTGCCTATGAATCTAGGAAACTGAAAACTCATGAACAAAATTACAGTGCATATGATTTAGAATTTGCAGCTGTTATCCATGCTTTAAAAATGTGAAGGCACTATCTTCTGGGGAAGAAGTTCACATTGATGACTGATCATATTAGTCTTAAATATTTCTTTTCCCAAACTGATCTGAATGCAAGACAAGCCAGATGGCTGTCCTTTTTAAGTGAATTTGATATGGACATAAAACATATCAAGGGGAAAGAAAATAAAGTTGCTGATGCATTAAGTAGAAATGCTTGTCCACATTTAAACAGCATTGGGAGTGGTGCCCATATGGAGATAGAGGAATTGGTGGGGAAAGCAGCAAATCAAGATCCCAACTATGGAGCACTCATGGTGAAACTACAGAAAAAGGATAAAACTGATTTCACTAAAAACCAACAAGGGCTGCTCTGTTACAAGAACAGGTTGTATATTCCAAATATAGAGTCATTGAAAAGAGAAATTCTAGATGAATATCACAAACAGCCTTATGCAGGACATCCAGGATACCAGAAGATGTTAACAGCCTTGAAAAAGAAGCTGTTCTGGCCAGGAATGAAGAGAGATGTGGCCGAGTATCTAAGTAAGTGTATGGAATGACAACTGGTCAAGGTTGAGCATCAACATCCAGCAGGGCTTTTAAAACATTTGCCAATTGCAGAATGGAAATGGGACACAGTTTCCCTGGATTTTATAACAGGATTACCCAAGACTAAATATCAACATGATTCTGTAATGGTAGTAGTAGACACTCTCACAAAAGCTGCTCACTTTATACCAGTAAAGTCTACCTTTGGAGCAGCTCAAGTAGCAAATGTTTTCCTAAAGGAGATAGTAAGGCTTCATGGAGTTCCCAAGGTGATTGTTTTAGATCGAGATGCTAAGTTTACATCAGCATTTTGGAAGGGATTGTTTACAGTAATGGGTACTAAACTGAATTTTAGTACTGCCTATCACCCTCAAACTGATGGGAAAACAGAAAGGACAAATCAAATTTTAGAGGATATGCTGCGAATGTATGTGATGGATAGACCATCAAAGTGGGAAGAGTATCTGCATCTAGCTGAGTTTGCCTATAATAACAGCTACCAATCTTCTATTAAGATTAGTCCGTTTGAGGCACTCTATGGGAGAAAGTGTCGTACTCCCTTGATCTAGAGTCAACCCGAGGATAAACTGGTGTTGGGACCGGATGCACTACAAGAGATGGAAAGAATTGTCAAACAAATACAAAGAAATATCAAAATAGCACAAGATCGCTAGAAGAGCTATGCTGATAAGAAAAGGGTGCACCGAGAATTTAAAGAAGGGGATCATGTGTATTTACGCATCAAACCCAAAAAGAGCACACTTTATGCTGGAAGTTGTGCAAAACTTGCTCCTAGATATAGTGGTCCCTTTGAAGTATTAGAAAGGGTGGGACCAGTGGCTTACAAGCTGGCCTTACCACCCCATGTTAGAGTACATAATGTGTTTCATGTTTCATTATTAAAAAGATATGTGCATGATGCTTCTCACATAGTTGATTGGACTGTTGTACAGGTGGAACCAGAAGGGGAATTTCTTCCAGAACCACTTCAAATATTGGAGCGGGAAGAAATTGAATTAAGAAACAGAACAGTGGCTAGAGTAAAAGTGCAGTGGAAGCACTTTACTGCTGAAGAAGCTACGTGGGAAAGGGAAGCTGAAATGATGGAGAAATATCCATTTTTGTTTAAGTGAACTCTAGTAGTTGAATAACAACACCGAGGACGGTGTTTATTTTCAGAGGGGGAATATGTAACACCCCCAATTTGTGTGTTGAATTTCTAAAGTTAGACATTTGAACTTTAATCCTAAGGGGGTGGACCCCAATGGATAAGTATGGTGTGAATGTAATTGCATATTTTATTTGAGGAAATAAATAAAATGATTGTGCATTTTGACCAAGATGAGAATTTGAGATCACTTGCCAAATCCATGAGGATGGATAAGGCAACAAAATCCCCAAGAATCTTTCAAAAATCCTTGAAAGAAATTAATTTAGATTTGAGGAGGAATCTAAATTTCCCCAATGAAGAGGAGTAGTTGGGAAGAGGTGAGAAAAAGCTGGAAAAGCTGAGGAAAAAGCTTAAAGCAGCTTTAAAGAGTCCCAAAAAGGGGAAGCCTAGGCTAAACAGGAAAGAAAGCATTCTGCTATTCTGGACGCAGAATTAGAAACATGCTTTGGGGAAATATGAGCTTAAATAAGCTTCTCCTAGGCAGATCAGAGGGGGAGCTGTTCTAGGAGGTGATCTCAGCTCGGGGGTGAGTCCTCGGAGACAAAGAGGACTCTAAGGTTGGGAGGTTGGTCATTTTGCAGATTGTGGTATGTTCTGAAATTCTGGTTACTTTGTTTTATTACAGTATGAATTGGCTACATATAAAATCGAATTTTATTAAAATGAGAAATTTTGGTACTACATTTAACAGAATCTATCCTCAGGAATTCACCTTCCAAATTTTGTTTAGTTGTAGACCAGAAAATCCATAGAGTAGAAACTCCAGAATCTCTAAACCAAGGTCGGTTTAAATCTGAATTTATTTAGCCTCTACAGATGAATTATAGTTTGGTTCCCTGTAGACACAATTGTGATATTATATGCTTATGTGTATGCTCGAGAAACATTATAGCAGTACTAAAGTTTCATGGTATAAATACAAACAGCTGAAAGTAAGATATTAGAATACGACATTCGAAATTGTATAGAAAAAGAGTACTTCTACTCTATCTGATTGTTATAACAGTTATAACTGTTTATATTTCATTTCGAAATCTATCCTAAATCTTTGAAGACAAGTATCATAGAAAAAGAGTTAATTTATAATTAAATTCCTCTAGTCAAGCACTGTTGGATACATATAGGAGTACATCCGACGAAAAATAGAAACTAAGAGTGGGAACTTTAGAATATGTATTCTTATTAAACCAAAGATTCAATCTGCAATATAGAAGCGATGCATCATTCATAGCCAATATAGGGTATATGGTATAATAACCTTACCTCTAACCCTTGAAAGAAATGTGATGGTTATGGATTAAATTTATGCTTCATGAACCTTTATCAATTAAACTATCGAATACATGTAGAGGCATTTAAACAAACAGAAAATTTTATATATATGTGTTAACAAGTATCAAGGTCTATAGAAATTCAGCCTTTCTAACCTCGACCACAAATGAGCGATATACACAATAAAACATATATGTCCAAGGGAGTTAGGATTTCGAATACATATATAAATCCTATATGTTAAAAGAATAAACCCTCAATTCGACCTATATATATATATGAACAATATATGTTGCAAGAGAAAATATAAACACGAATCAATGGAATAAAAAGGTAATATATATAAGAAAGGAAAAAAAAGGGTTATAAATACGATACAGATATATGAATTTTATATTTTCAACAAGGAGATACTAGTAAGAATCTATCACGTTAAAAACGAAACATATATATATATATGTGATTTCTACGACTGATTGAATAAAGGTATATTCACATTTTTCATACCTACGTGACAGTAAATAAAAAACAAATTTACGCCGCCGTGAACATAATTCCAACAAAACCCTCGGGCGGTCCGACTTGTATAAGCCAATGCACGCCGAGGATCTTTTTAATGATAAATGAAAGAACAGAGGTAACAGATAGCACTCCAATACTATGCGTGTAGATAATCATAATTGCCAGATAAATGTCGAGAGCTGAAACCTAATTCATTTTCATCATGCGTGCCATATATGTAATGATGAGAAAAACAGGGAAACCATATCAGTACTAAGCACCACAATAACAACTCATTTGCTGTTTATGTTGGCGAAAGGGTTATATTAACAGACTGGTGACGAATCATACGGGGTTTCAGTAAGTTAAGATCAACTATAATCAGTATAGAGACGTGCATCGTAAGTCAAACCAATGTAAATCTCTGTTAAGAAACAAAAAAAAAAAGGGGGCCACGGCATTTTGAAGGCCGTCGGATGAACCGCAACCAACTGTGAAATAACGCCTCCATAGTGATGGTTCATATCATCCTGCAACGTCTTTAAATGATTGATATATATATATATATATATATATATATATATATATATATCAGTGGTATTATGTAAAACCTCCCAAAGCCAGCGTGACATGACCTGAGCTCGGGAGGTATGCTATCCGCACTAAAACGATAGGAATAAAGGCGTTGAGCTTTCGTTCCGGGAGGTGGATGACCGATATAATGAATCGGCACCCTTTTCTTGTATGAACCACTACCAAAAACTCCAGAAAAAAACGTAATAAGCAAACTGAAGCACAACTCGCCACAACCGGAGGGAGAGAAGTAAGGGTTTACCTATGAGTAGAGTTTCACCTCTGCGTCATGCTGGCGGTAATCACAGTAAACCGAGAATCCCAGACGGTGTGTGAGAAAAATTGCAAGTGGGTTGTATAACAACTGCTGCGGCTGAACGTGGGAAAGATGGAATTGAAAAAAAAAAAACTAAATCACATGACTGGCGTTGCCTCCGAATGGAATTGCAACACGATAGTAAGAAAAAAAAAATGAAACCGCGCCAATGAGGACAGGTTAGACCTCAGCCTACAGGGGACAGACAGAGGCGTTGAGCTCCTGCCCTCTCTGCGCAACCATACGATAGCTAGTTAGATACTGTAGAAAGAAAAACACTAGAACCAAGATAGGAAGGAGCTGGAAATTAGGTCGAATGACGGGGTTCCAATTAAAAGAACACCGAAACCCTAATTCCACTGTATCAGAACCTCATCAAATCCCGAGGTAGATTGAGAAAACCATCTACGATGACAGGAGAATACCAGGTGCCATCAATGGGCTTGGAGGAGATAAGGAATTTTCTGCTTGCCGTCGTCCGGTCGTTGCAACAGCCCGAGGCAGAATGCAGTGCACCCAGTACTCGCATCAGTCGATTTGACAATTTCAATTCTACCTGCCAAGTTCTTGCTGGACCGCACTGGTTATTCTTCTCCTACGTACGGGACGTGCTCCTGCAATAAAAATAAAAAATAAAAAATAAAAAAAATCCAGAAAGATGTTATAGCTCACTTACCCGTTAAAAACCAGATGGATCTAACCTTGTATTAGACGGCACATACAATCCTTGAAACGTACCAGGAGGAAATGCCAGGCGGAGGAACACACAACGCGTGTAGAGGCGAGCCTCAAATCGAAAAATTTAGGTTATGCCACTGCGCATACAGCCGGTCTTCGGTACTGTGGTGAACACGTTATAGTGTCAGCTGGTACGAAGGTGGCAACGCCGCGAATCGAGCCTGTAAAGAATGAACGCCAATAAGTTATAACCAGTACCGATTTGGGGGCGATACGGTTCACAAATTTCATGATTCAAACGCTGACAGTTTAGGTAGCCCTGGCTATACATGACACTAACTAAATGTAGGGTATATGTGCAGATTTACTATGGTCTCCAATTTAATTAGTCTAATTCAAACCTCCGCGGGAAGGCGGCAACCGTTGTTCGTCGACAGGCATCGACCTAGGTAACAAATAGAATATCTATCTCAAGCCGTGTTGCTCCGTAGGTACACCTTCAATAATGGATCGGGTGGTATAATTAAATATATATAGTTTTACATATATATATATGTGTTATGCATAAGCGTATGCAAAATTTTAATTGACCGAACCCAATGATATATATATATATATATATATATATATATGGGTTAAATATTATACATCTACGTGTGATCGATGTTCATATATGGGTATAATATGATACATATACGTGTGATCGATGTTTCATATATGAGTTTTAGGTATATACATGAGTCCTGCATAGGTATATGCAAATTTTAATGGACCTATCCAAATATATATATTTAGGGTTCATAATATATATATGTGCGTGGTTTCGATGTTTTATATATATGTTTTATATATGTAATACATGGGATATATGTTTTATATATGTGATATATGTAATGCCTTATGGAATCGACAAAGATGAGTGTACATTGGACTATAAGAAGTCTATAAGGGACTTAGAAATTCATGTACATGGGGTTAAGGCGAACTTAGGTAGCATTGAATATTGTTAGAAGGAAATAGTGGTCAAGAAAATTGGTTACATAAAAAAATATATATATATATATATATACCCCGCTTCTGAACTTGGTATTCAGACCACCAAGTAAATAACGAGGGGATTCACGTATATATGAAAGAAAAAAAAAAAAAATTTCCTTAAAACTGGAGATGTTACAGACCTTCTGTTCTGAAAATACTGGAGACAAATATGAACATTTAATGTTAACATTTCATATTTTAGGTTTACAACCCAAACGCAATTAAATATTCTTTGTTTTTGTTAAAATTCTCATATATATATCTATATTCGTTACCTTAGACATCAGGTATGTCAATTTTATTTTTAAATTAAATGTCTATTAACATACTTTAGGGTAACAATAACACTTATCGTATAAATCTTTACATATGCCTGTAGCTAAATTTTCCATTTACAGACTTCAATTCTTCTGGTTTTGGTAGATATACTTCTCATAATTTATAAATTTATTTCTGGCTCACGAATATTGTAGAAATACCCGGATATGCAGAGTATGAAAAAAATATATGTAAATGTAAAATTTTTATTTTCACTCTTACATAAATCTTTCGGATATATTTCAACATATCTACAGGCTGATATAATTTCTGAAGGCTTTCAATTCCTTAACTTAATATTGCTTCATTTGCTTTAGTTTCATTTTACCACAAAAGATCTTCAGAATTAATAATAATATATGAAAATTGAGCAACTTTCTAAATAATTAGTATTTGATCTAGATTAGATCCATAGAAAGTCTCAGCTTTATACACCATTCTCTTATATAGCACCAGTTATATCAAAATTTCAATTCGATTTAATTAGGAAAGAAATTAGAGTATACTACAACTATAATTTAATTCCTATATATATATATATATATATATATATATATATATATCATAAATAATTGGATATATTACTGTTCAATTATTTTCTATGTAATTCTGTAAGTTTTCCCGTCCATGTTCAAATTCCAATGTTGTGGATAGAAATTCTCTATTAACTAATACTATTCTAGTTTAAAATTTATGTTGTATTCTCATTTGAATTAATAGAATATAATCTTCTCAACAGTTTTTATAGCACTCCAGAATAGAGTTTAATTATCTAGTTAGGTAAAAAAAGTCTAAGAAATTTTTACTTCACTTTGTAACTTTCTCTTATACAGAAAAATAAAAATTAATTTCAAACAATTATAGTTTTCTCTCTTCACACTATTACTTGTTTGTCACAGCTAACAGAGCATGATTTAGTTAACCATTTTATATGTTTACTATATTTTCACCATATTTTTATGTTGAAATTTACAATTCCTTAAAATAAATATATATTTTATCAACTCCCTATCTTAGACAAAATGTAAACGTTGATAACAATTCTAAACAGAATATCAAATTTCCTATCCCCAGCTCCAAACCATTTTATAGGTTTTGAAATTCTGGAAGATGGTTACTGAAATTATTCTACCATGCTACTAAACTTTCTGGATTTTATCTATTGAATCTTGTCAATTAAATGCATGGGTTATTGCACTACTAATTATTCTAAATTTCTGCTAAAAAAAAACCATAACATAGCCTTTTTTTTTTTAAATCATAAAAACTTTACTAAACCAGTTCAAAGGAACTTTTTGTGTCAGGCATGCGTACCAAAATTGTGCAACCAGTCCTCCAAACCATAGAGTTCGTTTTTTCTCCAGAACTCACCCCCCGAGCTGAGATCCTTCAGGAGAGACTAACTCTAGTCTGTTCTAGAGCAACTTACTTAAGCTATGCTTTCCCCAAGCCTATTTCTAAATTCTGCGTTCAGAATTTCAAGATGCTTTCTTCCTGTTTTGCCTAGGCTTCCCTCAATGAGTTACTTTAAAGCTGCTTTCTCTACTTTTCTAGCTCTTTTTACCTCTTCCCAATTACATTCCTCTTCATTGGGGAATTTTTAGATTTTTCCTCTTAAATCTAATTTTGCATTATTCCTTTCAAGGCTTTTTCAAAGGTTTTGGGAAATTCTTCACCTTATCCATATCCTTATGGATCAGGCTTATGATCGCCAATCTCATCTGGTCATAGTGAACACATAAATATTCCATTTATTTTTCATTAATAAATATTTAAATAAATCCACATAATAACTCTCCATTGGGGTCCACTCCCCTTTTGGACTTATTTGCATGTCAATTAAAAAGCATAGAACTAGGGGTGTTACATATTCCTCCCTTAACACTGAACACCATCCTTGGTGTTACTCCTTGAGGTTGATTTCCCAACTCAAGATGAAGAGTCCTTCCTTCTTCTTTGCTCCCGTCTTCCATCGGTTTTCTGTAGAGTATCATTCCTTCCTTGACTTACTAATACCCTCTAGAGTTTGATTTTCTTCCTACTTCATTGCAAGAAGTGTATCTAGAGGAATATTTTTCTATCGTTGTCTCTGTCTAGAATTCATGCTAATTCATATAAGTAATATCATATACATATTTTTATAATCAAAACAACATTCTGAACTTTAATAATTTCAATAAATTAAGCTATTAGCCAAACCATTTAGTTTAATAGTAGTTTGGTGCAATTTTAGCACAACTACTTATCACTCTTTGTCTTTTGGTGATATTTCCTCCTCACATAAACTTGGTCTAGCTAGGCTTTCATGGTTTTCTTGGTGAATTCTCTGCACTTATTTTCACCTTTGACTCCTTTTTCTGGAGTACCCAATTCCTATTACACACTTGGCTAAACAAAATATATAACTTTTCATTAGTACTTCATGAATTTAGAAAACCAACTTTATCATATGCAGATGTTCTGGCTTACCTTTTTCTAAGTACATTTCTGTACTTCTACTTTATCAGATGTAGATGTTCTTCTTTACCTTTTTTCTTAGTGCATTTCTATACTTCAAGTAACTTCTCGCTGTTTGATTTTTTTTTTTTCAAACAATCAATTTAATTTGTAATAACCAAGTTCAATAACAAGGTCTAAAATTCAATTTCTACTTTACACTTGAATTCTTTTCTTACCAAGTATATCAGTTAGTACTGTAGATCTTTGACTTGCATCTCATTTTGTAGTTTCAACCTTACACTAATTGATAAGTTTTCCATCTTCCTATTTTTATATAGGATCTAGATTTCATTGTCTCTTAACAATCCTTCCACATAGGATTTTTCACTACTCATTCTTCCTAACCATGCAAACATGTCTTGTTTTAATTACCAAACTCGATTGGAGTTATCTGTATGTCCAAACTAAGGACATATTATGCAAAAAAAATTTCCATCATCTGCGCTATACTGAGGTAACACTAGTAATGTACCCTGTATTTTTGCAACTATCATTTATTCCTGATTATTAATATTTTGATAATTTGCATATTTTCCTTTCAGATAAGTACAACCATGTACTATTCTAATTCTTGAACTTAACTCGAGTCATCTATATGTCTGAATAATTTTTTTTTCTTACCAAATATGCTGGGTTAGAGTCACATGATTTATGTACCCTCAATTTTTATACTTATAAAGTCTTTCTCACTTGAGATATTTATCAACATTTTAGAAATTTCTACACTTAATAAGTAGTCGTCACTTATTTACTTCACTAAATTAATATGCATTTTGATGTCTATGCTCCACTGTTGAATTTATATAATTACTTGAGATATTCCTTTAGAAATTTTTAGAGGTAATTTAATACTTTATTATCTAAGCATTATTCAAAATTTAGGGATATCCCTCCTTTACAGACTTCCCAACATTTTTTTTTTCTATTCCTTTCAACTAATCAAGGAATTGCAAGCACCGAGTTTGCTTATCATTTTCTTTATTTTTGCGAAATTTTTACTTCCATTCTTTTGTTCCTGAATCAACCCCTTCTAATTTTTCTCAAGCATACATTTCAACAGAACCTTTACCACAACTCAAGGGATATATCCATATTGTGACTAATTTCACTCTTCTTGAGCTTTACTACTACTCCTCTAGGCTTTTACAATTTTATATCCCAATTCCTCATTTTTCTTGTATCATGATTTAACTGACTAGTAAAACAAGACCAATTATCCTGCAGAATTTCAATTCAAATTTTTGTTTTTTTCAGCAATCTATAGTTTCGTTTGAGGTTCTGTCTCCCTTTTGAACCAACATGACCTAGAAGGGATCTACTTGATCTTACATAGGTTTCAAATCAGTAGTATTTCTTGTGGATTCCCCTACCAATTTTTAATATAACACGTAATTTAATCTTCATTTTATAACTAACTTCCTTATTTGGAAATTAATCTAGAAATTCAATCCAGAACTATCCTCTTACTATCCTTGGGGTCTATAATTTTTCCTACTAATTTATATTTCAGTTTGTTTTATTTATCCCACCTAATAATATTGGCAGCACTTTTCTAGCTAACTTTTGCAGTTCCATCGCTACACTTCCATGAGATGTATTCTTTCAATGAGTTGGTATGTCTTTTCTATTATCTTACCAAATTTATTCTTGTTTCCTCCTTCATCAAAATAGATAATGGAATTTATTGAGCTCTATACAATTTTTGTTTATACTTGGTATACTGTTGAATGATTTGAAAACTTGCTCTTCCAATTCTATACCAAATTTTTGCATGTCGAATTTCTCCTATCTTTTGTCAAACCCTATCTAGGTTCATAGACTCATGTCTTTTATATCACATATCTGTTAAATTCTTTTAAATTTTCTCTAACATATTTTATGAAATTCATATTCCTATTGACCATATGTCTAAAATGTGCAATAATGTATAGCTTTCTGGTTCATCAGTCAACACAGAGCATATTTTTCATATTGCACATATGAAAATTTATTTTATTCTACCACAGAATTTATATGCCTTATAATGGCATGTCTAGAGTGTGAAATTAAGTATAACTCTATGTTTTAGCTCTGCCTACCTGTTGTTTTCATGCAAGTAGTGTTGAATCCATTTCACAGTGAAATGGTATATATTTTTTTTCTTTGCTCACCTCAATTTTTGAGAAAAATGTCGTCTGACATCGCCTTATCTAGGCAAGTCTAACACTTGAAGACCACCACATCTGCATTAGTGACACATTTTTTCTACGTGCATATCACCAATAGTGTCAGTTTTGTTCAATTCTTCTTTAGCTATTACATAATTATAGAACACTAATACTTTAGAGATATCCATTTACTGTGATATATCCAACTTATTATAATTTCTCAACGATATGTTGCATTCTTATGTACTTTTTTCGACTACCACTTTAATTACTTCGGGTCACTTATATACTGATGATAGCATATTCGAATTTCAATTTCAATTGTTCTCTAAGACCTGATTCTTTCCCTTTAATTTATATGGATCTGGTGGTTTTAAACATTTCCCATGTTTTTCCATTTATGGAATTAATGGTTTGGGCAATTCTTACCATCTTACCCAATCCTTCTCCTATTACAATGATTAAATCTTATATAGGTATTTAATCATGGATTTTTATACCCAAACTATCCAATTTGGAATAGTATTTAAATTTGTATTCCACTCTATATTTTTATATGTATCTCATTTTACACCTTCTTTCACCACCAATAATAGTATAATCCTCCATTTCCCATCCTAGGAGGAAGGTGAGAAAAAATTATTGTTTTCCGGAATTCCTCTGAACTTCCTTCTTACTCCTAGACTGTTGTCTTAGAGGCATCCTCTCCCTCAGAATATTTTGCGAGATTCTTATTGAGATATGCTCTCTGACTTATACATGTCTATACATGCACAGGTTGGTACTGCATTTCCAACAATATATTTAGCATCCAATGGCTATAACTATTTTATATTTGAACTATTAGCAGATCTCATAAGGTTTTTCCCTACTTTTTTATCACAGTTTCTATTATAATCATTATAACGCAGAATTTTGGGAATTTCTCCCAATAGGGTTGTTGTGATTTAATTAATTACACTATACTTATGCAATATATAATACTACTGAGTCGCATATATAGAATTTTCAGTAATCTTTGTTGGTACTTATGTCACATTATTATTATCATTATTTTTCTGCTAGATAATAAAACAACCTTTTTAATAATGATTACTCATAGTATTAATTGAAGCATACCTAAATCATTGTAATATTATTGATGATAAATCTCTCTCTCTACTCTATTGTAACCTTTTTACATTTTTGTGTATAAATAATAATATAATTAAATTATTTTCCGAGATTGTACTAGGAACCTTCACTCTCTTGGCTACTCCGTGAAGTCAGTTCTCTTATAAATCTATCTTGTTCTTCATAGGCTAAAGATAGCTTGTCATTATGGCTTTTAAGCTATGTCATTCCTTGTTGCATTCTATGCAACATAGCCATCAATGAAACATTGGGATCTGGCGTTTTTTTTTTTTTTCCACCCTGTAGATCCACATACAACTTTTCCCCTTTAGTCATGGCTTGTATCTATATCTCTTAGTACTGTTCACCTTACAGTAAACCAACATTGGTAAAATTTTAAAATTCATAAAATTTTACAGCAGCATAAAATTTTCAGTGTGAGCACACAGGTTGCCCAGTGTTTTAACTTGGCTCTCATACCATTTGTAACGTATCTCAAATTAAATTTTTTTTCTTTTCATTTTGGCCTAAGTCAACCCATATAACACAGGTATTATGTTAATCTTAACCATATATAATTAAAATATCATATACGTTTCCATATTTTCAATTAATATAAAAAGTATATTTTTCCTTTATACTTATTCACCATAAGTCTTTAGACCTATAACTAAAATCTTATTAGTTTTGAACACATATAATTTCTTTCATAACCAAATCTAGACCTTTACATAATTATAAATTACATGTCAATATATATAACTCTATTCGTGTATATTATATTTGAATATCAATTTGACTAACCTTATAATTGTTTCTATGCCATCGTTTCAAAAATATAGATTTGGTCTATATATATATATATATATATATATATATATATATATATATGTATGTATGTATATATATATATATTTCTCATATTTTCAACCAGATGTGTCTCTATACGGTTTAATCGAAAATAAGAGACTTCATACTGCCGTTACCCCCTTTTACTATATATATATATATATATATATATATATATATATATATATATATATATATATATATATATATATATATATTTCTCATATTTCCAACCCAGATGTGTCTCTCTGGTTTAATCGAAAATGAAGACTTCATACACGTTACCCCTTGTACTACATATTTATGAGGTTTACAATTATCTATGAGATGACCTGTCTTTGGTTCAAAGAACTCGTACAAGGGACCTCAACCCTATATTTTTTTTAATTTACTTTTACTCTGCACAAATCTAGTATGATGCATACTAAATGGATTCATATAGTCCGGATATTAATTTTTGTAACTATGACTTACATGAGACATATTGAATTTGTACTTAGGCCATTAAATTTTAATTTAAAGCTTGATTCCTCTCAGATTTAGTAGTTTCGTTACTTCTACTTTACGTTTGGTTCCAATCTCAAAACTGACTGACTCATCCCAGTGCCAAATGGATGGTTGATCTGTTTAATGATTTAGGGTTTCATTCATCCAATTAAGGTCGACATTTCCTTCTGGGTTATATTCTTCTGATTTCTCATAATGCTCTAGTTTCGTTCTGTTACCTTTCGTTCCAATGAAGATGGAAGAATCTCTGAGATAACATCCAACGTCTTCCTTCTAGGCATAAGCTCCTTGTATTTCTTAACCAAGTAAGACTTATTCGAATTAATGGTAGTTTCAGAGATTTAGATAGATGTTATGGATCTTCATTATATCGTAACATAAATTTATATCTAATTATATTCCGGATATAATAATAGATTTCAAACAGATATTGTTTTAGGCTTTTGTATACTACGCATAATATATTTTGATATCAATTATCCAATTTATATAACCCTTACGGTTTATATACAGGAGTATCGACATTTATATTTGGTTTCTTACATTCAATTTTCCTATTTTATTTGTTGATGGGAAAACGAATGCTTTAGGAAATTAAATATGTTTCCCCAAGAATTATGGAAGGATCGATTTCCAGTTTAATGATACTTTGAAAAGAAAAACCGTTTCATTCACTCTCTCTTTCCGAACATCGATAATTCCCATTCTTACTTCTGATATCGATTTGTTTTCCTTGCGTTTATTGATCTATCTGATCTTGGGTCTATATCTATTTCCCTCTTATTCTTCGTTAAGGTTTACTGTATTGTTTTCAACAATGATTGAATCAGGGTGCCAATACCTTCGATGAATAAGGTAATAAAATTTTCTTATTTTAACACCATCATTTTATGTGGATCCCTTTTTATTTGGGCATTCTTAACGTATATATCATTCTTAACTTTGGTTTATACGTATGGATGCAGGAAGAGACTATTCGACCTCCCCTTCCAGTACTCTTAAAATTTTACTTGATTTTCTTTGGTAGGTTACTGTATTAACCCTTCTTTCATTTTCTTTGAATGTATAGGATATATTTTTTTTCTTCTTGCTTAATTTCTATGAAATCCAAGCTATCCTGTTGAGAATAGGAACTATACCATGTTTCTCGAACATTCTTGGATTTCGAACAGAACTATTGTTTTGAATATTCTATGCATATATGAATTTCTTTTAAATATTTAAAATTTTGTATCAAGACCTTCTGTTCTGAAGAGACTGGAGACAAATCTGAACATTTAATGTTAGCATTTCATATTTCGGGTTTACTGCCCAAACTCAATTAAATCTTTTCCATTTTTTTCAAACTTCTCATATATATATCTATATTCATTACCTTAGACAACAAGTATATCAATTTTTATTTTTAAATTAAATTTCTATTAACATACTTTAGGGTAACAATAACACATATTGTATAAACCTTTACATATGCCTGTAGCTAAATTTTCCATTTACAAACTTTAATTCTTCCGATTTTGGTAGATATACTTCTCATAATTTATAAATTTATTTTTGGTTCACGAATATTGTAGAAATACCCAGATATGTAGAGTATGAAAATAATATACGTAAAAGTAAAATTTTTATTTTCACTCTTACATAAATTTTTCTGGTATATTTCAACATATCTAGAGGTTGATATAATTTCTGAAGGTTTTCAATTCCTTAAGTTAGTATTGCTTCATTTGCTTCAGTTTAATTTTACCACAAAATATCTTCAGAATTAATAATAATATATGAAAACTGAGAAAATTTCTAAATAATTAGTTTTTGATCTGGATTAGATCCTTAGAAAGTCTCAGCTTTATACACCATTCTCTTATATACCACCAGTGATATCAAAATTTCAATTCAATTTAATTAGGAAAGAAATTCCGGTATACTACAGCTATATTTTAATTCTTATATATATATATATATATATATATATATATATATATATATATATCATAAATAATTGGATATATTACTGTTCAATTATTTTCTATGTAATTCTGTAAGTTTTCCACTCCATGTTCAAATTCCAATGTTGTGGATAGAAATTTTCTATTAACTAATACTATTCTGGCTTATAATTTATGTTGTATACTCATTTGAATTAATAGAATACAATCTTCTCAACAAGTTTTTATAGCACTCCATAATAGAGTTTAATTATCCAGTTAGGTAAAAGAGATCTAAGAATTTTTTACTTCACTTTGTAACTTTCTCTTATACATACAAATAGAAATTAATTTCAAACAATTATAGTTTTCTCTCTTCACACTATTGCTTGTTTGTCATAGCTAACAAAGCATGATTTAGTTAGCCATTTTATATGTTTACTGTATTTTCACCATATTTTTCTGTTGAAATTTATAATTCTTTAAAATAAATATATATTTTATCAACTCCTTGTCTTAGACAGAATGTAAACGTTGATAACAAGTCTAAACAAAATATCAGATTTCCTATCCCCAGCTCCAAACCATTTTATAGGTTTTGAAATTCTAGAAGATGGTTACTGAAATTATTCTACCATGCTACTAAACTTGTTGGATTTTATCTATTGAATCTTGTCAATTAAATGCATGGGTTATTGCAATACTAATTATTCTAACTTTTTGGTAAACAAAAACCATAACACAGCCCTTTTTTTTATTTTTTTTGAAATCATAAAAAATTTACTAAACCATTTCAAAGGAACTTTTTGTGTTAGGCATGCATACCAAAATTGTGCGACCAGTCCTCCCAAATATAGAGTTTTCTTTTCTCCAGAACTCACCCCCAAGCTGAGATCCTCTAGGAGAGAGTAACTCCGGTATGTTCTGGAGCAGCTTACTTAAGCAACGCTTTCCCCAAGCCTGTTTCTAAATTCTGCATCCAGAATTTCAGGATGCTTTCTTCCTGTTTTTCCTAGGCTTCCCTCAATGAGGTACTTTAAAGTTGCTTTCTCTACTTTTCCAACTCTTTTCACCTCTTCCTAATTACTTTCCTCTTAAATCTAATTTAGCATTATTCTTTTCAAGGCTTTTTGAAAGGTTTTGGGAAAGTCTTAGCCTTATCCATATCCTCATGGATCAGGCTTATGATCTCCAATATCATCTAGTCATAGTGCACACATAAATATTCCATTTATTTTTCATTAATAAAATTTAAATAAATCCACATAATAACTCTCCATTGGGGTCCAACCCCCTTTTGGATTTCTTTGCATGTCAATTAAAAAGCATAGAACTAGGGGTGTTACAGATAGTTCTGGAAACATGTTGATAGGAAAACACGCTTAATAACCCATTCCTTGGTAGAAAAGAGGTTGTCTACACTTTTTAAGAATTGGTCTCTGCTCCAGGGGAGCTATCGAGAGAAATCTCAAGGTTTTGTGGCTAATAGTCTTTGCAAAATTGGTATGCACAAGTAATTTAATTATGTTTTACGAAATGATGGTGATTGTGAAAGCTAGAGTAATGATGATTCGTATAGAATAAGTATAAATTATATTTCTATATTAAATGATGATTCAGATGGAAAAGGTGGAAGTGATATGTTCTGAATTATTAATTTCTATAAAATTTTAAATTATATAGTTTGATGTGTTTAACAAAATCTACTGTACTAGATATAGTTAGCTCTATATAGTTACATCGACACTTGAAATTAGAAAAAAAACACATAGAATGTATAAACCTAAGTAGTGGGGTTTAATTCTGTTGTTAGTTTGTAAACATCTAATTATTATACACAGAAATTATATTAATACATGTGGAAAGGAGGTAAGAATAATGTATTTAACTAATGTGTAATAAACCAGTGATCATAAATATATTTACAGTAACATATAAGTTTCATTCTCATGGTAAGTAGTATTCTAAAACTTAAACACTCTACTGTATATTACCCAGAGAGTTACATTTATTCATTCATTCTTTATTGAATAATAAATTAAATGCGCAATACATAATCAAAGTACTAGAGGATAGTACAAGAAAAATAATACCACAAAGTAGAAAATTTCATATACCAACAATGTAAAATAATGAATGATTATTATTGTAAATGTAACATACAGTTTGTATTATCAATGATAGAAATTATCATTTTAAATTGCCATAAAATATTTGACAAAGTCCATTGTACTATACAATTAATTACATGAATTATAAATAGGGAATTATCCCTAAATTCAGAGGAGTGAATTATGTATATGATATGGACCAACCTGTAATTAGAAGAAAAATACACTGTCAAAGACTGACAAAATGATCATTCAAACTGAGGAACAGTAAAAAGTGAGTAGGGAAATACCTGCACAAAACAACATATACAAGGCTTAGTATATGTATATATTAAGTGAAATAATTCAATAAAACATGAACATTTTATGAGGGTAATTGAATTAGGAAAATTACCTTGTTGGTCAATTTTAAGAAATGGAACTAGCCTTGTACATACGTAAGAGAAAAATGTATAAGCTCATGCATTTAATTGCACAAGAAGATTAAGTTGGAAATTGTATAAAAAGATAAAAAGGAAATGAGCTGTATTCTAGCTGATAGGGTAGATACTAAGCATTTGAAGTGATCTTAGCAGATGAATAAGAAGTTTCTTGTACAGACAATTTTTTTTTAATTTGAGGAAATTATTAAAATAAGAAATTCTAATTAAGGGAAAATTTTCAAATTATCTTAGTAAATAAAATTATAAACAAGTAATAGAAATTCGATAAATTGAAGAGAGAATGTGATTCTGAAACATTACAATGATATGACTGTATATAAATAATGATGAAGAAATTCCAAACATAGGAACACCATTTTAGTCAAAATGAGAAGGATATAAATTAGTGTAGAAGGGAGAGAATTAATTATTTATATAATAAAATTGAAATTCATTCCCCTTGAATTAGGGTTATTGTGTAAATTCAAAAGTCGAATTTCATAAAGGAAAAACAATGTACTAAGTTGTAAAGGAAAATGACTGTAGTCATTCTAAATCCCAATGAAGGAAGTCAATCGATATAAAGTATTCATAGTGGAGGAAAAACAAACCTTAATGGCACATACATAAAATAAAATTTCATTCACGAAGCATATTTAAATTCAGATAAATCAAACCCTTCATAGGTTTCAATTATAAATACAAATCAGATTGTAGAATAAATTTTAATTGAATTAAGCCAAATACAGGGGAACGCAAATCAATTTCCTTCATAGGAATGAAATCCAAATAAGTATTTGAAGTAACCGAAGAAATTGGAGAAAATCAAATGCAAAATCCAACGATTGAGATCACTATATAATGAAGATACACAATAGTAAGTGAAAAAAAATTGTTTAATTGAGGAACTGTAATGAAATACAACGAAAGCCATGACATACCCCAAAATCTCATCTCCGTATATACATTAAATAAATTGGGGTAAACCAATACTCACAACCATAAATGATTTTACAGGGATAAACCATATAGCTGAATAAAGATTTAATTTACAAAAATCATGTCAGGGTACAAGTGATTTTCTCTGGTAGAAATAAAAACGTAGTTCCATAATTTCTTCAGGAAAATACAACATGAAAGTGAAGGAAGAAAAGTATGGTTATGATTTATTGTAAATACAGTCACGACTTGTATAAAATATGTGAGAAAAATTATTAAAATTAACCGAGGGTTCAGGAAATACTTACCTAGACACTTCCAAAAGGATGTTACCTTAAACCGTCCTGAAGCCAAGACTTATGAGAAGGAAAAAACCCAAGAAAAATGCAAACCCTACAATATTTAAAAGTGAGAAGAAATTAGTTGCAGAGGAGAATTATTTCAAAACAAACAACAATGATAAAACATCTGGAGGCAGAAAGAAATAAACGATGGAAAAATCACTAAAATGATGAAGCATTACCTGGTGGGAGATTCATAATAGTGATTCCAATGGATAGAATACAACAAATCAGACAAAATTTTGTGGAGAACCCGAGTAGAGGCGTTGCCGAAAGGAAAAAAACCAAATGAAAAACTGAATAAGGTAAGTCGTGGAAAATCCAAACGCAGAATATAGAGGGAGATGATACGACAACATCCTCACCGTAAACATGGCCTTCATCCATAGTGCAACTAAATAAATAAAAAAGCCACCGGCCATGTGAAGAATAAATTCATGATGTACGTTGCATTAAAAACTTGATAAACCTCGAACTGAGAAATGAATTCGAAAGGTTATCAATATTTATTGAGAGATATGATGGATTCCCCAGTTAGATTTCCATATCCATATATTTAAACCTTAGGATAATATATCATGGGAAATAAAACGATAAATAGGAAGCTTTAAATTTAACCCTCAACATAAGGCTAACATGAGGATAAAACTATATAAAATATATAGTATTAAAACCTCATAAATCTTACATGTATATAGGTAACGTTAAGGTATAAGTTAGAATTTAGGATAAGTGGTAGAACTAAAACTAAATTGGAATA
Organism: Pinus albicaulis; assembly: GCA_034641835.2. NCBI lineage: Eukaryota > Viridiplantae > Streptophyta > Pinopsida > Pinales > Pinaceae > Pinus > Pinus albicaulis. The sequence goes on from CM076570.1 coordinate 1,092,274,451, forward strand.
ATTCTCTAAGATAGAGTATGGGTAGAATAATTGAATATTGAATGATATTAATGGTATTCATATACAATTTTAATAATTATCATACCTAAATTAATAACTGGGGTGAAGAGCTAAGTCCATATTGGATAGATAGCCTTGACATTAGTTCTCAAAATGAGATTAAGAAGGTATGAGAAAAAGGAGGAAAAATAATTAGAAGGAATCCTTACAGGATATTTAAAATATTAGAATATAAGTAAAAATTATAATATAAAAATTAAAATGATTATGGCAATAACAATTTTAATAAATGGATAATATTATGAAGATATGAATCATTAGAAAAATAAGTTATAAGTTTAATTCGAGTATGAACTGTATAGAAATGTCACCATGAAAATCAAGACTGGAATAAAATGGTGTAATCATTGAATGATGGTATGAAAATCATTAACAATAGAAGTTAATTATGTTCAAAAATAACTATGTCATTAGTAAAAATATAATGACAGAAAGTATACATATGTTGAAACATCACAATATGATTTAATGTAATAAAGTCAAATGACGATAGCGCAACATAGAGAGTATAAATAGTTTTTTTTTTTTTTGGGGGGTAAGTGGAGTTGTTACAAATGGTATCAGAGCTCATGTTGAAAACACTAGACCTATGTGTCCTCTCACAGAAAAATAAAAAACCCAAATTATGTTGTTGTAAATTAATTATAATTTTGAAAACATTGTTGCACTAATTTGATTCCGTGTACAATGATTTAGTGCAGAAAGGTACAACTGTTATTATGAGTGACGAAGGAGGGTTTTATGTGGATCTGGGTGGTGAGGGAGATCCACCAGATGAAACTGCTCATTTGTGGGATATGTTCAGGGATATGCAACGAGAATTTATTCAGTTGAGAACTATCAATGAACGATTGTTGCAAGCTAGTGAAGAGCAAGAGAGGTTGATCAAGGAATTAACCTCAAGGTCTAGTTACAAAAGTGAAGACCCTCGGAAAAAAAGGAAAGAAGTTGAAACCAATTCAGAAGGATTTGAGGATGGTGAAGCATCCAGACAACAGTCTAGAAAGAAAAAGGAATTTCATGGAGAATTCTGAAAACTCAAACCTCAAGGTCAAGGAATTAGCTCAAACGTCCCACTTATGATGCACTAATTTGATTATGTGTACGATTATTTAGTGCAAAAAGGTAGAACTGTTATTATGAGTGACGAAGGAGGGTTTTACGTGGATCTGGGTGGTGAGGGAGATCCACCAGATGAAAATGCTCATTTGTGGGATATGTTCAGGGATATGAAACAAGAATTTATTCAGCTGAGAACTAGCAATGAACGATTGTTGCAAGCTAGCGAAGATCAAGAGAGGTTGATTAAGGAATTAACCTCAAGGTCTAGTTACAAAAGTGAAGACCCTCGGAAAAAAAGGAAATAAGTTGAAACCAATTCAAAAGGTTTTGAGGATGGTGAAGCATCCAGACATCAGTCCAGAAAGAAAAAGGAATTTCATGGAGAATTCTAAAAACTCAAACCTCCCACTTATGATGGTGAAAAGGAGGAGGATGCGTAAGCTTTCATTTTGAACATGGTGAAATACTTTCAATTTTATGAGTATGGAAGTAACCTGAAAGCTAGATTGGCCATTTACCAACTATAGGATAAAGCTACCTTATGGTGGGAATCAACCAAAATGGTACATGTATTGGATGAGAAAACTATTACTTGGGAAGACTTCAAACCAAATTCAATTCTAGATATTGGAATGAGAGATATTATGATGAAAAATCCAAATAATTTCATGACCTGAGATTAGGACAACTCACTATTGACGAGTTTGTTACCAAATTCAATAACTTGCTTTGTTATGTGCCTTATATCAGAGAGGAAAAGGCCAAGTACAATGATTTTTAAACTACCTACCTACTATCTATAAGGAGAGAATATAATTTGATAATCCAAATACAATGGAGGAAGTTGTTCGCAAAGAAAGACTGTGTTATCAGCAGTTCAAAGGCAGAAACAATCAGCTGAAAAATTGGCAAAAAAAAAAGAAAGGGAAAGGTGACTCTATTGTAAAAAGAGTCAAACCAGCATACTTGAAATTTTTTGGGAAAAACCATCAAAGGAATAACCTTAACGAAACGAGAGAAAATCAACTAGCACAATCATAGACTGGGTCTAAGTAGATGGATGCAAACAAAAAAAAGGAAGGGGTCGTAAAAATGAAAGAACCATTAAAGTGTTGGGGATGTAGAGAATCTCACATGTTACGTGACTGTCCTCATATAGCAGTTCAAAAAATTCAAGTGTCATGAGAGACAACTACTATAAATGAAATTGCTAGAAACATTCCAAGGATCAGTGTTGCACTTGAGGATCACCAAGATGAAGACCAATAAACCATGATAGAAATCGAATTTATGATTACTGAATAACCTGTTTATGTTTTGATATATCCAGGAGAAAATTTAAGTGATATAAGTCCGCAGATGGTGAAAAATTGCAAATTAAAATCAGAAAAATTTCATCAAGCATGGTTAGTTCAGTTAGCTACTAGAAAAAAAAAAGAAAAGTTACCCATAAACTTATAAAAGATACTGTAAATTTAAATGGGTATGAAACTGAAATAAATTTAAATATTTTACATCTAGGCTCATATGATGTGTTAGTGGGAATGGACTGGTTAGAGAAGAAAAAAGAAATATTTAATTGCTTAGATAAAACAGTTCACTATATAGATGGTGAGGGAAAACTTGTGATAGTAACAGGGAAACCAAGAGCAATATCAATAAGCTATATTTATGCACTACAATTAAAAATGACAGTAATAAAAGGCTTTCAATTTTATGATGCACAAGTAGAGAAATTTGGAAAGTGAGCTAAAGAATAAGATTTAGAAAATTTACCAGTAATTAGAGAGTACAAAGATGTATTTCCAGAGGAAATCCCCCATCTACCCCCTAACAGAGAAATTGACTTCTCAATTGAATTAGTACTAGGAACTACACCTATTTCTAGAGCACCATACAGAATGAGTATTCATGAATTGTTAAAACTAAATTCATAACTACAATAGTTATTAGATAGAGGATACATCAGACCAAGTGTGTCTCCTTGGGGAGCACCGGTACTATTTGTGAAAAAGAAAGATGTACCCTTCAGAATGTGCATAGACTACAACAATTGAATAAATTGTCCATAACGAATAGATATCCTCTGCCTAGGATATGGGACTTATTTTATCAAGTGAGAGATGCCACAAACCAATATCTTCTCAAAATTTGATTTAAGAACATGATATCATCGACTGAGAATCAAAGATGAGAACATCAATAAAGCAACATTTAGGACTTGAAATGGACACTACTAATTCTTAGTTCTACCTTTTTCGACTGGCTAATGCACCTTCTACATTCATGTGTTTAATGAATAGTGTGTTACACAAGTATATATACAAATTTGTTCTACTGCTAATTGATCACATTCTGGTATAGTCCAAAAATTAAGAAGAACACAAAGAACATCTCAGGATTGTCCTATAAACGCATGGAGAAAATAAATTATATGCCAAACTCAGTAAGTGTGAATTTCAGAGGGACAAAATTTATTATTTGGGTCATGTGATTTCAGAGGAGGGATTAGCAGTAGACCCAGAGAAAATACCAGAAATTATGGATTGGTCTGTACCTAGTGATGTCCCAACCGTAAGATCCTTCATGGGTATTTTTGGATACTACCGGAGGTTTGTACAAGGATTTTTAGGCTTAGCCTATCTTATTACTTCTTTAAAAAAAAGGGAGTTAAGTTTTAGTGGACAGAAAAGTGTCAACATAGTTTTGAATAGCTAAAAATTAAACTAAAAACTGCTCCTATTTTGAAGATTGCTGATCCAAACAAAGAATTTGTGGTATGTACAAATGCATGTGCAGAAGGATTAGGAGGATAATTGCTACAAGAAAACTCACTCATAGCATTTGAGTCAAGAAAATTAAATAAACATGAACATAATTATAATCTATATGAATTAGAATTAACTATTGTGATACATGCATTGAAGACGTGGAGATATTATTTGTTAGGAAAGAAGTTCATACTCATTATAGATCACATAAATTTGAAACATTTCTTCACACAACCTGATTTAAATGCTAGATAAGATACATGGTTATCTTTCCTTAGTGTGTTTGATATGGAAATTAAACATATTAAAGGAAAGGAAAATAATATTGCAGATGCCTTGAGTAGGAACGCTTATCAAATTTTGAATAATGTTGGAAGTAGTGTGAAATTTGACATACAAATATTAATACAAGAAGTGGTGAGGTAAGATCCAAACTATGAGAAACTACAATAAAAGATGTAGGAAACTGAAATATTGCGATATATTCAAAATCAGAAAGGACTGATTTACCATAAAAAAAATTGTATGCTCCAAATGTGACATCATTAAAAAGAAGAAATTTTAGATGGGTATAATAAAATACCTTATGCAAAACATCCTAGTTATTAAAAACCAATTTGAACATTGATAAAGAACATGTTTTGGCCAGGTATGAATAAATATGTTGTTTATTATCTAGATAGATGTCTATAATGTCAGTAGGTAAAAGTGGAACATCAACATCTAGTAGAATTTTTGAATCCTTTACCTATTCCAGAATGGAAATGGGAAGTGATTTCCATAGATTTCATTAGTGTATTTCCTAGAACTAAATATCAACATGACTCTATAATGGTGCTTGTAGAGACATTGACTAAAGCTGTACACTTTTTACCAGTGCAATCTACTTTTGGTACAACTCAAGTAGCTAATGTATTCATGAAAGAAACTATGAAGCTACACATCGTCCCTAAAATGATTATATTAGGTAGATATGAAAAGTTTACTTCAACCTTTGGGAAGACTTTGTTTGGAGGAATTCTTACCAAATTGAACTTTAGTACAACATACTACCCTCAAACAGATGGAAAAACTAAAAGCACCAACTAGATTTTGGAAGACATGCTACCCATGTATGTCATGGACAGACCTACAAGATGAGAATATTTTCTGCATCTAGTAGAATTTTCATATAATAATAGTTATCTGGCTTCAATAAAAATGTGTCCTTTCAAATAATTGTATGGCAAAAAGTGCCACACTCTGCTTAGTTGTAGTCAGCCAGAAGATAAGTTAATTCTTCGACTTGATGCATTCCAAGAGATGGAAATAATTGTGAAGAAAATTCAACAAAATATTAAAACAACTCAAGACTGACAAAAGAGCTATGCATACAAAAAGATAATTCAAACTGGGAGACCATGTTTACTTGAGGATAAAGCTGAAAAAGAGTACTTTATATACGGGTAGTTGTGCTAAGTTAGCACCATGCTACTATGGGCCCTTTGAAGTTCTAGAAAGAGTGGGGCCAGTAGCTTATAAATTGGCTCTACCTAGTCACATTAAGGTTCATAATGTTTTTCATGTTTCTTTTTTGAAAAAATATGTACATGATCCTACTCATGTAATTGATTGAACTGTGATACAGGTGGAACTAGAAGGGGAATTTCTTCCACAGCCCCTCCGTATACTGGCATGCGAGCTCTGGAATAGGACAATAGCTAGGGTGAAAGTGCAGTGGAGGAAATTTACACCCGAAGAAGCTACTTGGGAGGGAGAAGAGGAAATGAAAGAGAAATATACATCACTGTTTAAAAAATGAATTGATATTTTATTACACTTAGGACAATGTTTTTTCTTAGAGGGGGGAATATGTAATATCCCTATTTTTATTGCTTTTATTAGATAGCTGAAAATTCTAAAGGTTAAGTTGACCTAAAGTAAAACAAATGTGAAATTTTAATTATTGTGCAAAGAGTAGTGTATATTGGAGACCAGGATTTCAAGTCCGTGAGGTTGGAATTAAATCCAAAGACTTTCCCAAATTCTCCAAAAATCCCTGGAGAAAATAAAATAAATTAAAAATATTATATCAAAGATAAAAATCTAAAAGATACCTTAGTAAAGTGGAAATTTACTGAAAAGAGGTGACATAAAAATAGAAAGAGGAAAAAACTAGTTTTAAAGTACTTTTGTGGAAAAACCAGAAGGAAAGCCTAGGAAAAAAGGAAAACAACTTCCTCATGTAACTGGACATGGTTATGGAAACATCATAAAGGGAAAGAAATCGTAAATAAGACATTCCTTGGTAGAAAAGAGGCTGTCTACACTTTGCAGGAATTGGTCTCTGCTTGGGGGGAGCTGTAGAGAGAAAGCTCAAGGTTGGGTGGCAAATAGTCTTACCAAAATTGGTATACACAAGTAATTTAGTTATATTTTATGAAATTTTTGTGATTATGAAAGTTTGAGTATTGATGATTCATGTAGAAGAAGTAGAAATTATATTTCTGTATTAAATCATGATTCAGGAGTAATAGATGGAAGTTATTTCTTCTAAATTAATAATTTCTGTAAAATTTTAAATTATATAGTCAAATGTATTTAACAAAATCTACTATACTAGATATATTTAGCTCTCTATAGTTACATCGATAGTTGAAATTAGAAAACCAACACACAAAATGTCTAAACCCATGTAGTAGGGTTTAAATCTGCTGTTAGGTTGTAAACATCTAATTATTATGCACAAAATTATATTAATACATGTGGAAAGGATGTAAGAATAATTTATTTAACTAATGTGTAATATATCAGTGAATAGAAATATATTTACTGCAAAATACAGTGACAATATCATAGTAAGTAGGTTTGTACAACTTAAACTTAAACACTCTATTGTATATTAACCAAAGAGTTACATCTAGTCATTCATTCTTTATTCACTAATAAATTAAATGTGCAATACATAATCAAAGTACTAGAGTATAGTACAAGAAAAATAATTCCACCAAGTAGACAATTTCATATACCAAAAATGTAACACAATGAATGATTAATATTATAAATATAACACATAGTTTGTATTATCAATGATAGAAAATATCATTTTAAACTGTCATAACATATTTTACAAAGTCCATTGTAATATAAAATTAATTACATGAATTATAAATAGGGAATTATCCCTGAATTCAGAGGAGTGAATTCTGTAGATGATATGGACCAACCTATAATTAGAAGAAAAATATACTGTTAAAATATTGACAGAATGATCATTCAAACTAAGGAATGGTAAAATGTGAGTAGGGAAATACCTGCACAAAACAACATATACCAGTCTTAGTGTATATATATATATTAAGTGGAAGAATAATTTCATTTGATGCAGGTAACTGAATTAGGAAAATTAACTTGTTGGTCAATTTTAAGAAATGGAACCAGCCCTGTACATAGATAAGAAAAAAATGTATAAGCTCATGCATTTAATTGCACAAGAAGATTAAGATAGAAACTATATGAAAAGGTAAAAAGGAAATTACCTGTATTCTAGACGATAGGGTTGATATTAAGAATTTGATGTGATCTTAGCAAATGAATAAGAAGTTTCCTGTACAAAAAATTATTTTATTAATTTAAGGAAGTTAATAAAATAAAAAAATCTAATTAAGAGAAAAATTTCAAATTATCTTAGAAAATAAAATTATAAACATGTAAGATAAATTCGATAAAATAAAAAAAGAATGTGATTATGGAACGTTACAATGATATGACTATATATAAATAATGATGAAGACATTCCAAACAGAGGAACACTATTTTAGTAAAACTGAGAAGAATATGAATTAGTGTAAAAGGGAGGGAATTACTTATTTATATAAGAATATCGAAATTCATTCCTTTGAATTAGGGTTACTGTGTAAATTCTAAAGTCGACTTTTCTAAAGGAAAAAGGATGTACTAAGTCGTAAAGGAAAATTATTGTAGTCATTCTTAATCCCAACGAAGGAAGTTAATCCATATAAAGAATTCATAGTGGAGGAAAAACAAATCTCAATGGCAGATACAGAAAATAAAATTTCATTCTGCAAACATATTTAAATTGAGACAATTCAAACCCTTCCAGAGGTTTGAATTATAAATAAAAATTAGATTGCAAAAGAGATTGCAATTGAATTAAGCCAATATAGGGGAAAGAAAATAGATTTCCTTCATAGGTATGAAATGAAAATAAATATGTGATGTAACCAAAGAAATTGGAGAAGTTTGAATGCAAAATCCAACGATTCAGATCATTGTATAACGAAGATACACAATAGTAAGTGAAAAAAAATTCATTTAATTGAAGAATGGTAATGAAATATAGAGAATGCCATGACAAAGCCCTAAATATCGTCTATGTATATATATTAAATAAATTGGGGTAAACCAATACCCAACACCATAAACAATTTTACAAGGATAAATCATATAACTGAATAAATATTTAATTTACAAAAGAGAATCTAGGGTACGAGTGACTGTCCCTAGTGGCAATAAAAATATAATTCCATAATTTCTCCAGGAAAATACAACATGAAAGTGAAGGAAGCAAATTATGGTTACGTTGTATTGTAAATATAGTCACTGCGTCATATAAAAGATGAGAGAAACATTAATAAAATTAACCAATGGTTCAATAAATCCTTACCTTGACGCTACCAAAAGGATGTTACCTCAAACCGTGCTGAAGTCGAGACTTATGAGAAGGAAAAGCCCAAAGGAAAATGAAAACCCTTCTATCTTTAAAAGCAAGAAGAACTTAATTGCAGAGGAGAATAATTTCAAAAAAAATAACAATGATAAAACATCCGGAGGCAAAAAGATCTAAATGATGGGAAAATCACTAAAATGATGAAGCATTACCTGATGGGAGAGGCATAATAGTGATGCCAACGGATAGACTGCAACAATGCAGATGGAAATGGGTGGAGAACTAGAGTCAAGGCTTTTCCAAAATGAAAAAATCCACATGAAAAGCTGAATAGGGTAAGTCATTGAAAATCCAAATGCAAAATACAGAGGGAGATGATACTAAAAAATACCCACCATAAACGTGGCCTTCATCCACAGTACAACAAATCAAAAAATAACCATAGGCCATGTGACGAATAAATTCATGATATACATTGCATTAAAAACTTGATAAACCTTGAACAAAGAAATGACTTAGAAATGTTGTCAACAATTATGGAAGGATAAGATGGAATCCCTAGTTATATTTCCATATCCAAACATTTAAACCTTAGGATAATATATCATGGAAAATAAAATGATACATAGGAAGCTTTAAATTTAACCCTCAATGTAAGGTTAACATGAGGATAGAACTATATTAAATATACAATATTAAATCCTCATAAATCTTACACGTTTATAGGTAACATTAAGATATAAGTTATAATTTAGGAGAAGTAGTGGAACTAAAACTAAATTCTAATAATTCTCTAATATAGAGTAAGGGTAGCATAATTGAATACTGTATAATATCAATGCTATCCATATACCATTTTAAGAATTATGGTACCTAAATTAATAATTGGGTTAAGAGCTAAGCCCATATTGGATAGATAACCTTCAAATTAGTTCTCAAAATGAGATTAAGAAGGTATGGGAAAAAGGAGGAAAAATAATTAGAAGGAATCCTTAGAGTCTAGTTAAAATATTATATTATAAGTAAATATTCTAATATAAAAATTAAAATGCTTATGGCAATAACAATGTTGATAAATGCATAATATTATGAAGATATGAATGATTAGAAAAATAAGTTATAAGTTTAATCAGAGTATGAATAGTACAGAAATGTCACCATGACAGTTAATGCTGAAATAAAATGGTGTAATCATTGAACACTGGTACGAAAATCATTAACCAAAGAACTTAATTTTGTTCACAAATAATGATGTCATTAGTAAAAATCTAACGACAGAATGTGTACATATGTCGAAACATCACAATATGATGTAATGTAATAAACTCAAATGAAGACAATGCATCATAGAGAGTATAAATATGGAAAAAAAATTTGGTAAGTGGAGTTGTTACAATTTTATCAGTGATGATGTATGCCTCTATCCATGTTTTTACCTGTAAATGAAAGCATAATGTATCTTTTGTCAAATAGATTGTCTTGCAGCTAATTATGTAAGGGAGAAATGCTTCTTAGTGATTCTCATATAAGTATGACACCCCTATGTTTAAATTTGTTGTTTATACATGTAGAAGAAATGTTTGTGACATGTTTGAAAAAATCACTGTCATGGCTAGGAGGGGTCTAGATGAGTTCCTGATGATGTTTTTTCTTTTTTACCTTTTTTTTAATGTCATTTATCATCTCCTATAGTGTCATGAAGTTTTGGGAAATGACCTCGGCTCTAGGGCTAAAAATTTGGAACAAATTCTTGAGTTGGAGGCAAAGAACTAACCAAACTAGGTTGTGGACACTACCTCTCCTTAGCATGCTTATCGCAATAGGTTTTTGGCCACTACCTTTCCTTGGCATGCTTGAGGCTAAGCCTCAAATTGGTAAAAAAGTTTATCTCCCTTAGGGTTCATGGGTCTAGAAGGGTGGGTTACCTCGTGAGGATCTTTTTGATGTTGTGTAAGGTGTCTTTGTCATGTTTCCATCGACTCCACTTCCTTAAGGTCATCTAGGAGTTTGAATATCATATTAGTATCCTCTCGTCTAATGCTTACCCTAGTTGCCTGGTTACTTAGGTAGATATGGGAAGGGGCTGTTATAGAATGGTACAAGAGCATGGTTCAACCCTTGGACTGGATGAGCGGTGTATAGGTCATGCTTTTCTATTGGTTGCATATGTGTTTTTCATACCTATGGTGTATGTGTTTGTGCATCCATGTTGTGTTAGCCATGGTCGAAGTGGTGTTGCCATGGGAGGACTAATGATGATGTTTTCAACATGTTTTCAGGTGTATATGATTGGTTTTGTTTTTTCTATGCTTATTTATTATCTGAGCACACTTACAGATTGTTACATGTTGCATATGTATTGATTGGTTATGCTAGGTTACATATTGGCCATGCTTGTGTATTTTATATGTATGCTTTCTTGTGTGATGTTATATGTTAAACATGCATTGGCTGGTCATGCTTGGTTACATATCACTTATGCTAGTGTATGGTCTATGCTTTTCATGGTGTGTGGTCAAGTTGCATTGGTATGGTTACTGATTAGGTCATGTTTTGTATTTGGTATGTGCATGCATTGATGACTGGATTCCAACTAGAATGATGATTATGTGCTAATATACCACGTGTTATGAATTTATATGTTGTTATGATTTTGTATATACATGTATTATGTTTGGTTGATATTGTAAGAATTATCCTCCCCAAATTACACTAATGTACATTGGTTTATTATTATTATTTTTATATGGCATATTATTCTTTGCAGGAGAAATATCGACATGGAAAGAAAGATGGTAGACTACAAGGACTCTCGTTATGAGTCATATGAGCAGCATAGTGGGAATTCTTCTGATTTTGTAGACACATTGAGAAGCCTAAAGGAATAAATGAGGAGTTGTAAGGCAGATAATGAAATACTCATACAGGAAAAGGAGAAATAGGAAAAGGCGAATGAAATTCTTCTTCATATATTGTCAAATTTGCAAAAAAAGGGCCACTTATGATCAGCTATGAACAGGAGGAGAAACCTGATGGGGAATATGGTAGCATGTCTCCTAGTAGATACATGTTATATATAGATGATATAGTGAGAGATGGCAGGTTGTTGGACACTCTAGATAGGAGGTTTGATGAGTAAAGGTGCCATCCTAGTTTTGATTCAGATAGACACACTACAAGGAAAAAACCCTCCAGCAGAGGTTATAAAGGAGGTTTTTAGTGTTATAAAATTGGCCAAAATTGTTAAAAAAACATATGCTACCACATCCATTTCTGGGTATGCAGGTTTTGGCATAGATTTTAATGAAAATTCAACACAACTAAAAAAAATGGGCATCCGGAGGTTATTACGAATGTTTTTTCATCGATGTGCTACTCTGGCTTTAATGCACTGGTGCGTACATTCAAAAGGCACCTCGGGGCAATCTGGGGAGAATGCACTGGGCTGTTAATGTATAAAACAACACTAGGCATAGTGTTGGTGATACAATGCAGGGGGCTGTTCTAATTGGTCTTGGGATTTGAGTGGTGCCCATAGGTCATATCAATGCACCGGTGTGTATAACTTATGATCCACCAGTGTGCCATATCATAGAAAGGCACTGATATTTATAACTAGTATTGGCATTCATGCGGTGCACATGGATCATATAAATGCACGGATGCTTATAGATACATAAACACCGTGGTACGAAATATCACACAAACGCATCGATATTTTTAACTGGTATTGGTATTTGTGTGGTTCCCATAGATCATAAATGCACCGATGCATATAGACACTCATGCATATAGGCACTGGTACGTATAGAGACATAAACACACCGGTTGACAGTTACTGACACGCACCAGTTTTCATTTTGTGTTTTTTTAGAAACATTGAGTTGTGACAGTCCAATTATTGTGATTGTTTTAAATTCATTATTCATCAAAAGTTGACACATATTATAACAATATTCATATTAATTACATTTTTATTAATACATTTGAATGTGCTGTTTTGATTAATTTGTTATATCATATTAGAATTATTATGGTTTTTAAAATTCATTATTCATCAAAAGACAACATATATATATCTTATGAAAATATTCATATGAATTAAATTTATATTAGTGAATTTGAGAATGACAATAGAGAACGCAACTGAATAAATTAAAACATACTTTATCATTATATATATAATATATATGAATAAGACAATATTTATCATACAAAATGGGACAGTTAATATTCATATCCCTTTGTCTTTAAATTAGGACACTATGTCCATTACATTAAACAAAATGTATGATTTCACAGACATATTTCAAAAAATAAAACGCCTTTCTTTGATATCCAAACATAGTGATCATCATTCTTCGCTTGAACTGTTGTTACTGCTAGAGCTACTTCCATAGCTTGTGTTATTTTCTGGAATGTCGTGTTCACGACGTTGATTGTTTTCTTTTTCTTCACCTTCCTTCTACAAACATAAAAATAAATTGAAATGAGTGTATATACATTGGTGAGAATAATGAAAATTGAAATATTAAATAATATACATCAATGTAAATCAGAAAGAAAAATGACGTACCATAGCAACAATTGACTCATAAACTATACACATTCTTTCAAAATGATGTACCATGCCATCTTTCAAAATTTCATCTGTTGGCACAGTTCCATACTTTGTTTCCTGTAATTTTTATACCCCATAACAAATCATATATTTAATATAAAAGATGTTTTTGTTCTATTAATTATAGACGGAGATTAGTAAAACAAGATCGATAGATGCTTACAAATTCCACTATTAAATTTTGATATGCCAACATATAATCACAACCCATATTTAACCCAATTTCAACCAATTCGTTTGATGGTCCTTCTTTGTATGTTAGCACCTGTTTGAATACATTCAATGATGATTTTTGTAAAAAAACTTAGAAAATACAAAAATAAAATCTAGTTAAGTTGTTATAAGGAAGTAACAATTACTCACAAACTTAGAGATCAACCATTTTCTTCCTTGTCGTCTTGTTTTATGTACCGAATGGGTTCCATTTTCTTTTCTTTTATGCAGGAAAATTCTTGAAAATTAATATTTAATACTAAATTATTTATTTATTGTACCTAATGATCAAAAAATTCAATGATTACATATTACATTTGAAGCACATTGTTGTTGTTGGAAAGAACATCTATAGATTTGTTCCACTAGATCCCTCAAACTTTTGTAAAATTTCCCCCCCCTTTCATTAACTTCCAGCACCACTCGAGATGAGCTGAGGAGCAATTGATTTTCATTTTCATGTTCTATTTTATTTCTTTTCTTAAAACAACATTCCTTTTCTAAGTTGTTGGTCCCTGTAGAACATTAAACAAATGTGAATTAGTAGACTGTTTGACACATGTTATCTAATAATTTTAAGTATATTATTAATGATAATTAAAAAAAGAAACTCATATTGGATTGATAGTACTTCTTCATTCACCTGATTCATCCTCTTGAAAAATTTCCATTAAACGTTTATGCTCTTCTAGTCCTAGATTAGAAGTAATCATATCAAGCTTCATCATTTTGTGGCTTTGCATGATACAAAGTAAACTATACATATTAGTTAAACTTACATATAGGTCAAAAATAATATTTTTTATAAATAATTTACAAAGAACTTACCTTTTTTCTTTTCTTGATGTGTTAACAGTATTTTTGTTACGTGATATTTTGTCAGACATTTCTTTATCAATCTGAAGCCCATACCATATCATTAATTAATATATTTAAAAATAAATTCCCAACTTTTCAAGTAGAAAATAAATCTCAAGGCACAGGTGCACCTTTCATGAGGTCCGCACTGCAGCCAGTGCGTGGGGATATTAACAACGCACTGAAAAATAGTATAATACACTGTATGGTGTGTTTCATATGATAAAAACACCGAAAAAAATAGTGTAATAGACCTAACGGTGTAAGGGGTATTACAAATGCACTGCAAAAATGGTGTAATACACCATATGGTGCTTGCCTAGTTAAATGGAGCATGAGTGCCCTATTTCAGATTTGGTGCAGGGATTTATAATTTTTTTTTCATTTTTTCTACTATAGTACTTGCATGGTGTGCTGTATAATACACCACACTAGTGCACTAGCATATGCAGGGCGCACCGATAAAGAAAAATCCACTTTTTCAAAAACTCACACAATGGCCGAATGGATTGGGATTCGACTACACAAGTTGTCCCGTAGGTTGGAAGTCAATCTAAAATGAAAAACCCTAATTATGAAATCACAAAAATAGGGAGAAGAAAGGGAAAAAACAAAAAATGAAGGGTTTAGGGTAAAAATGGATAAAACTGCAGAAAAAAAATAAAAAACTGCAAAAAAAAAGTAAAAAAAATAATCAAATTTAATCACGATATGGTTTCAAATTCCATGATAAAGGGTTTGAATCACCAGAAGTTTGGTTTTTTATTGTCTGAATACTTCTGTTCGAACATATTTTGTTGCTCCACATTTCCCTCCTGCTCTCTTGCTCCAGGGCTGTCTCCTGCAAATATCTAGCAAAAAATTTTAGCAAAAATAGCGAAATAATGAAAAGTGTTTAGTATTTAAAGAATTATTTTATGGAATTAGATTTTTGAAAATATTTTTCCGCCCTTTTTTCAAATTGTCACCTTTCTTTTCACTTAAATAAAATAAAATTGCATTTTTTTATTTGCATTTAATCGTTACCAGTGCGGCAGAGTTTTGATGCATCGATGCGTCGTATTAATACGACGCACCGAGGCATTTTAGGAAGATAAGTGCATCAGACAGTATAGAGTTATTTTTTTATGTAAAATCATAATAAAATAATGATAATTATAAAGTACATGAATTTATTTTCATTATTTTCTAAACTTTATAATGTTACAAAAATTCGTATTATTCTAGATTTGTTATTTTACAATTATTTGCAAATTTAGAAATTTAAATATTCTAATAAAATCATTTCACATTAATAAAATTAAAATTTTCACATTAATAGAATTAAAATTTTACAAATATTTTACATACAATTACAATTAAAAGTACAATTACAATTAGAATTAAAATTCCAAGTACAATTTTACATTAATCTCTCATACAGAATTACATTTACAATTACAATTATAATTTTACAAATATTTTACATACAATGCAATTAAAATTATAATTACAAATATAATTACAATTTTAGAAAAAAAAATTCTAATTTAGTTTAAATATATTAATAAGAACAATATATTTCATCGTGGCCGAAGCTGAGTTTGTGCCCAGACAAGTGGCAAAATTGACCAGATAACCAGATAAAAGACTGCCCACAAGGGGAAACCAGTCTCGAACAGTCCTCAATGTTTTGTACTGCCCACACAGGGGTAACAACCATGGATTCCTCTGAAGATTACATATATTATGGACTGTGAAACAAAAGCTATAAACTGATAGATCTAGAGAGTAAAAAACAATCCCATCTAGATGGGACCCGAAACACAAAAACCAGACAAATACACAATGATTAACCATCCAAGGGGGGGGGGGGGGGGTTCCTCAATTATGCGGCCCCTGTATTCTGCCATTTCATCATCCATGTTTGACTGGTCTACTGTGGAAGCATCTCCTTGCGTGGATGGCCCTTGACCACATTGAGCCAGCTCCTCCTCATGACCACGTATGACCTGAACATCCTTGCCTGGAGTCCTGCCCTGTTCCTTATCCAAGTCTTGAGCAGTATCAGAGCTTGGCACTTCCTGATGCCTACCGGGCTCGCCCTCTTGTGCCTCTTCCTTGAAAACAATCAAAATGGAGGCAATTATGTGGGGTTTGTTCAAGGAGAAATTAAAGAAGAAATGAGCAGTTTGGGGCGAGGTAGTGGCCTGAGCAATGGGATTGGTAGGTGCGGAGGAACCCAAATGGTGGCCAACTTCCTGGATTTTGCCCCTCCCACTTCTAGTATTTGGGTAATGACCAGAGAAAAAATCATTGGCTTTTGAAGATGACACAGAGGTGGAGGTTGAGGGAGGGCGCAGGGTATGGCTTCTTGTACTTCCCCTGCGGAAATGCATACACTCACATAGCCTAGGCATGGTTTCAGAAACTACAGAAGGTGAGAGAGGTGAAAAAATATCAATGATGGAAGGGAGCAGGGTAGTGTAGAGTTCCAGAGTGACATAGGTGGACAAACAAAGGCCAAAGTGGGAGAGGTGTAGACTTTCTCCAAAATATATGCAACAATTCAACTGGATTCTCCTCCCAGTAGCAGTGTGATAACTCGAAAGCCTGGTGTTCCGAGAGCACTAAATGTGCAGCGGAGGAGGAGCGCCCAAGTATCTAAAGCCACTCTCCATCTTTAAAACCAGAATAGAGACTCCTCAAGGCTCACCCTGCATTAAAAACACATTAATGAGAGTTAAAGGCCGATTCAATAAGGTCCATACGGAGGTGTGATCGAGAGTTAAGGTTAGATCTTGACCCTTGCAGAGATTAAATGCACTTGAAAAGAATGCATATCGATTCAAGTGATCATTCCTGGTAGCGAATTGGGTGGGCAAGTGTCTCCTCCACTTGCCTAACCCAGGTCCCATACACCATTAACCATCAAGTACACCCACATTCGAGAGTTTTGCATCATTCTGGAACAGAGTATGGCACTCCTGTTTTTTATCATGATCATGTATAATGTCTATAAATCCTGCTAGAAGAGTTTGCTCACTATCCACTCCCAAATTGGCTAGTAGATCAGCGACCTTGTTTCCTTCCATTTTGACATGCTTGAACAAAAGCGCTCGATTGGTGCTGATCCATTGTTCACTTAGTTCCAGTCTAGCCTCTTTTCTGCAGCTATTGGCTAGTTTTTTTGCATGGGCTCCATTGAGAAGTTGATTAGCCATGTTTATGAGAATTTGTGAGTCCCCTTCAATCTCCAGAGGATGAAATCCATGAAGATGGGATAGAATCAAACCCTGCCATAAGCCCTCCAACTCAGCAGAGTTATTCGTGTCCCATCGTATGTTGCCCAAGAAGACTAAGAGAGGTTTACCTTCGTTATCTCTGAAAATACCTCCATAACTTGCTTTGCCAGGGTTACCCTTTGAAGCCCCATCAAATTTGAGTTTGAAGTTACCCTGTGGAGGGGGTATCCATATGTTTTGCCTTGTTGTGTGAATGCTAGAAGATCCCTGATTTTGCTTACCTTGTGGTAGTTTAATGTTCTAGTTCTCCCATATGGTCTTCTCATGAGGAAGAGTCGGAAAATCTTCAGCATGCCAGGATTGGAGTGCCAAGGATTCCTGAATATTAATACAAAGGTTGCTCCAGATTATGTCTAAAGGAGTGCATTGATCTTTGAAGATGCGCTTATTTCTTTCTTTCCAGATTGTCCATAGAAGAAGGCCTGGAATTATTTTCCACAATTGGTTAAGTAACTCGCTTTTGTAAGGAAACTGCTGCCAATTGCGAATGGTATTGATTAGATCCTCTAAAAATCTACATATTTTTTGACATCGAAAGTTGTCTTTCTACCATAATTGGTTGGCAAGAGGACAAGAATCTAGGAGATGTTGTATTTTTTCCTCCTATTGATTGCATTTGGGACATTTGGAAGGTCCATGAAAATTTTGTTTCCTAATATTATCTCATGTGAGGATTCGTTGGTGTCCAAATAGCCAAAGGAACATGGATACCTTAGGCCATATACTAGGCATCCAGATTCTTCTCCATAGAAGATCAAGGGGCATTGGATCATTGCACATTATGCTATACGATTCGTTGGTAGTGAAGGAACCTTTTCGGGTGTAACCCCATCTTAGAATGTCCCTTTTGTCATAGAATCTGATTCTTCGATTTTGTAGTTTAGAGTTTATGGCTTCCTAGATATGCTCGTCTGCGTTCCTGATCAGCTGCGTAGCCTTCTACCATTGTCTATAACCATGTGCTATGTTGGGTGTCCATTGTCGCTGGACAATATCCATTTGTTTCTCATCCCATTCCTGACTAGGAGGAGGTCTGTATATGCTGCATAGCTTAGGTATTTGTTGCCAGAAGTCCATCCAGAACCGTACTGTGTTTCCATTCCTGACTTCCCAAAAACTATGTTGTTGGATTAAGAGAAAGTGTTGTCTAGTAGAATTCCAAATTAATGAGCCATTTTCTGTAGGAGTGAATCTGATTAATTCTTCTAGAGGTCTATGGTTTGCATACTTGGCTGTCCATATAACAGCCCAAGGCTTGTTGGGATCAGAGAGCCATTGCCACCATATTTTTTCACCCATGATAGCATTACTGTGATAAGGATCTCTTAAGCCGATACCTCCTTTTACTTTGGGCTTGCAGACAGTTAACCATTTTACTAAATCCCATTTGCGATTTTGTCCTGTTGCACCCCAGAGAAAGTTGCGTTGCAAGGATTTTATTTTCTTGAGAACCCATTTTGGCACAACCAAGATAGAGAAAAGATAGAATGGCATTGTCTGTAGTACAAATTTTATTAGCACCAGTCTGCTAGCTATATTGAGAGTGCGATAAGTCCAAGATGAGAGATAGGCTTCGAGTTTCTCTAGGAGTAATTTTCAAGAAGCATGTTTGATAATTGAATCAATTAATGGAGCACCCAGATATTTGGAGGGTAGGGATGCAATGGAGAAGCCAAGAATGTGGGCTATAGCATTTTGAGTCAAGCGAGGAGTATGAAAGAAGAAGATCTGGGACTTAGCCGTATTTATGCTAGCCCCCGAGGCTTTAGAGAAATCATTAAGAAGGGATTTATATTTAGAGGCTTCTTGCACTCAGGGATGCCCAAATAAAATGTTATCATTTACAAATTGTTGGTGGGTAATGGTTGGAGAATTGTGGACCGAGATGCCTCTAAGCTGCTGGGAAAGAAGTGCTTGCTTGATATGACGACCTAAACCTTCCACCACTAACACAAAAAGGAAGGGAGAAAGGGGATCCCCTTGTTTTATACCTTGAGAGGGATTGAAAGGTAGGGAGGGAATACCATTGATGAGGATGGAGAAAAAGGTAGAGGAAACCAGACTCATTACCCAACGTACCCAAGTTGGGGAGAAGCCAAAGGCTCTTAGCAAATTTTGAATATAGCTCCAAATTAACTTATGAAACGCTTTGGAAAGATCTATTTTGAGAATCATACCTACCTTTTTGGAGTGCTTGAGGGAGTGGATGATCTCATGGGTGAGGATGATACCATCCAGAATTTTTCTTCCTTCCACGTATCTTGATTGTTCTGGCGAGATGAGTAGAGGCAGAAGCGGTTTCAGCCTTGTGGCTATGACTTTGGAGATGACCTTGTATATGACATTGCACAAGGCAATTGGGAAAAATTTATCGGGCGTGCTTATGTTCTCTTCCTTTGGAATGAGGGCAATAAAGGTCAAATTTAAGGAGGGAAGAAGCCAGTGAAGAGTTTGATATTCTTCCACCACCATCCAGACTTCCTCTTTAATTAGATCCTGGAACTTATGGAAGAAGGTGGTAGTAAAACCATCTGGGCCTAGAGCTTTTCCATCCTTGAGCTATTTCATGGCCATGTCTACTTCCTGAGGCATAAATTGCCTTAGTAGTAGTTGGTTATGTTCCTTTGTGATGATTCTCGGAATATTTTGAGTGATTCTTTCTATGGCTGGTTGTCTATTGATTTGGGGCTCTTGGTTAACCATTTGGAAATGATTGATGAATTCCTGCTCGATCTCTGCATGGTTTTCCACTCTTTCCCCTTGTTGATTTTGGATGTGAGAGATGGTATTATGCATTATCTTTTGTATAGTGGTTCTGTGAAAGAATTTAGTATTTCTTTCACCCTCTCTCAGCCATCTAATTCTGTATTTTTTCTTCCAGAGAATTTCTTCATGCTTTCTTTTGTCCTTCATTTGATTTTGAATTTGCCTCTCTTGAACCATTGTCTCCTTCATATGGCCTTCATTGATGATATTTTGCTAGAGAGCCATCATTTCTCTATTTAGATCTTGCTGAGCATGAAAGATATTTCCAAAGGTGGATTTATTCCAGCTCTTGATATGGGATTTAAGGAATTTCAGTTTCTATTGTAACTGAAAATTTTTTGAGCCTTCTGGTGGTGAGGAATTCTTCCAAATTGTGTTGATCAAGTAGTTGAAAGAGGGGTGGGTGAGCCAAAACTCTTCGAAACAGAAAGGTCTCTGTGTGGAATTGCCCGGTCTTTGCCATTGTAAGGAGATGGGCCAATGATCTAATCTGGATATGGGTAAAATTGAGGCAGACCCCTCCAAGATATTGCATTATCAGAGATTAGGAATCGGTCTAATTTGGAAGCTATTTTCTGCCACCCTGCTGTGTAGTTGCTCCAAGTGTAAGTTCCATTATAGAACTGCAGATCTATTAGCAAGTTATTTTGTATGAAATATTTGAAGTATCCATTTTCATACTCTATTTTGGCTCCTCCCCCCATCTTTTCCTCAAGTTTGGTAATCATATTGAAGTTTCCTCTGATGATCCAAAGAGGATAGAATCTGTTGGATTTGAGCACTGCTATTGTGTCTAACAGGACAGTGTTACTACCAGCTTCCTGAGGGAAATAGACATTTGTAAGATGACCATGTATATTGGTTCCTATTATATGAAAAGTTGCTTGAATAAGATGGTGAGAGGCATGGAAATATGAGAGCATTATGGCCTGTTTATTCCATGCGATAGCCAACCCACCAGAGGCTCCAAATGCATCCACAGCTACTGTTTGGTCTTCAAAATGTCAGAAAAATATCACTCATTACCATACATTTTTCACCTATGCTTCCATTATATCACTCATTATTCACCACCATGTCACTTCATTTTCCCTATTGTTCACCATTAATGGGTCTCATTTATATTTTCCAAATATTATTTATTTTTAAGCATTTTTAAGAGAAATTCTTGATTAAATATTAGAAAATAATATATTTTACTCTATATATGGAAAGTGGATTGTTTTTGTGACATGTGTAGGTGCCAAGGAAGCTTCCAAGACACCTTTATGTGGCCTTGAATGATCAAATTCGAATTTGATAAGATAAACCTCATGGAGAAGATCATGATCTCATTGAGAAGATCAAGGACAAAAGGGGGTTATGTGTCTACATGGTTGAGAGATGTATGGAACTAAAGAGAGATTAGTGGATAATCATTATGAGTTTGTTACTCATCCCATTATATAAATAGGAGTACAATCTCCTCCATTTGTAAGTTTTGTAATCTTAGAATTTTGGAGTATGTAATCTTAGAAGCTTAGAGTTGTAACCTTAGAGTTGGTTTGTAATGGAGATTTTGAAATAAAGAATCATACTTTCATTTTTCCTCTACATATAAGTCTCCTTTGAAGTGGTGTGCTTGTGGAATTATTGAGGGCCCCCATAGCCTCACTTGCATACTTATTTTAGGTATAATTTAATTTATGTTTTTATTTCATTTTAGCTTTCAAGTTTTTGTTAAATGTTCTAATATTGGAAGAGTCTTATTTGAAAGTGTTCTTGTAAGAGAACTGTAAGATCACATAAAATTATTAGGTTCAGATTTATTTCATTTCAGCTTTTAAGTTTTTATTAGATATTCTAATATTGGAGGAGATCCTAAAATTCAAGTGTTCTTGTAAGAGAACCTTAGGATCTTGGCGAATGTTAGATCTAGGTTTATTTCATTTCAGCTTTTAAGTTCTTGTCAGGTGTTCTAATGTTGGAAGAGATCTTGTAGAATATGTTCTTCTAAGAGAACCATAGATCTGTTTATGTGTATATTATAGTAAGATATAAAATAAGTACAATGACGTGGAAGAGGCTATGGCCAGTGTAAAACAATATTATACCTCATTGGAAAATCTGGAGTGATGACTGGTGCAGAAGAGGCACTGGAAAATAATGATACTAACCTATGCAAGCAAGGGCTGACTGTTAAAAGGGAAACAATTTTTTTGGGTAACTAGGTCCATTCACCGTAAGACGAGAAAATGGTAGCTGGATGTAACTGCATAACATAATGAAATAGATTAGAAATATTAAAATGAAGATAAACTGATAACGAATGATATTCATGTGGAGTCGAACCACATAAGGTAAAACGATATACCTTAGAGAGCTTCTGCCTTCACAGAAACCACGTTTGTAGTCACAACAGTCAAAGTAGAGGTGAGAGGGCGTATTGATGTTAGAAAATAAAAATAAAACGTAGGGATATATTGTGTAAATAAACCCTCGTAAATGTAAATTTAACACAACAGTGTACCTGTGAAAATCAAATGGGTGAAATGAAACCCTTGAACTAGTAGCAAGAAGTTGTAAAAACATTCTTGAAACTTGAGGTTCCCAAAATAAATGTCTGATCAAATTAAGAAATGAACTGGTCCATTGGTGTTGGTTTATTCATCACCAAAGCAAAACATGACAAAGTTAAAATGCTGATGAAAGTGTTGAGGCAAAGAAATATGTGTTACACAATTTACAAATGGTGGGAAAGTCTCAGTGGATAATCCCTAAGTAAATTAAAACCATACAAATGAGAAAGAAATGCGCTCAACCAGACACTAAGATGAATAATAAAATCTGTTATCATAACTACTATTGGAGAAATTGTATTGGTTTAAACTAGGAGGAGACAAAGCGTATTCACTATTGGGTAAAATCCAAAGTCACGCAAGTCTGAGAAGAACGTAGAGAGGTTGCACCCTTTCAGAAGGGAGGCACCTTTGCAATACTTGTGAATAGAGTAAAACAAAAATTTACAGTAAGATTACCTTCCAGGCCACCATGACTGCAAAGAAGAATACACAACTCGATCAAAAAATCAAATGAGAGTAATAGAACCAAAGTACACCATATAAAACATAGAGATTCACCTCCATAATAAATCACATTCATTTGAGAAATAACAGAGAGTGAAAAAAATCATTAACCAAAAGAATAAATATCTCCAGAAATGAAAGTAGTTATAGAGGTGAGAAAAACGATTTACTTGACCAATTCAAATGTGACTTTGGTGTGACTATGTGGTATTCCTTCAGATGAGTGAGAAGGGAGATGCAATAAGCCATCCCCAACAAAAACCAAGAATGAAATTTCAAATGTCACATAAATCTTGAAAGGTCAACTGAAATACATCATGCAGAAACCCTAGCACACAGAGGAATCCACACCATCCACACATCATAAGATGGGAGGAGCAACATTGGACTCGATGAGGTGGAGTTCAGAAATCAAGTTGGAATTCATGTCAATAGTTATAGAAAATTTCGATGGGTAAATCCAAATCTAGGCACTAAAGAGTTGGTACAACGTCAAATGGAATGCGTTGTAAAAAATAATGAGTCTAGTGGTACCTTCTTCTAACAACTACTGAGAAGGTGCCATGAAATACTCTCGTACCCTATGAAGTAAAGGAATGTAAACATTGATGTAAGATAGCATTGATGATATCAAACCCTGATGACAATTAAATGGTGTGTCGTTATGTTGATAGGACCAATATCAAAGCCATACGTAAGGGTTTAATTGCTCAGAGGGGATAGCATTAAATTAGTGAATATATTAATGAGCTACTCATTTGTTAGTGTAAATTCAAATAAGCCCTAATATGATCAACTTCGAAACGATGAGACCAAACCAAATGTAACAAAATAAGTGTGGAAAAAATTAAAATAATGTTGAAGAAGTATTGTATACTTATATAGTATATATGTATAGTGATTAACATGATCGTTACTATATATACTCCTTTAATATATGAGCCCAATTTGAGTGCTAAACTAATGGGTAATGGTATAGGAATAACTAATGATAGGTAACAAGGTATATGGATATAACAAACAAGAAGGTCTCATTTATATGTATACATTATAAAGAGTTATTATAAATAAGGACAGGGAGGTGAACTCTATAAAATTACAATAGATGTGTCAAAATCCTTATTAATGTGAAATCATACAATTGCATCCGTCCAAAGTGGGTTAAAACCAAAGCTAATATTTAGATAAATTCACAAAATACCTCTTTGGAGGAACAATTGAAGTAGGAAACTATGATGGCAATAAATTATATAAGTGTCTTAACTGTTAGTTAATAATGCAATACTAGAGAATATCAATGACATAATTAAGAATGTAAATCATATCTCGTCAACATGTGACGAAAAATAAAAATAAAAAAATTTTGTGAAGTGAGAGGCATTACAAATGGTACTAGTACATTAACTAAAACACTGGGCGAATTATGTGCTCACACAAAAATTGTATGTTGCTGTAAAATTTTTATGGAATTTAAATTTTTCTAATGTTTAATTTCATGTACAGTGAATAGTACTAAGGATACACTTACGAACTATGACTGAAGAGGACGAGCTGTATGTAGATCTGGGTGGTGGAGAAAATATGCTAGATCTAAATGCTCTATTGATGACTATGTTGCACAAAATGCAAATAGAAATGGCGCAAATTAAAAGCCACAATGAAAGGCTAGCTTTAGTTAGTGAGGAGTGTGATAGACTGATAAGGGAATTGACTTCCGAGAGTAATGAAGAAGGTTAATATTCCAAAAGGAATAGAAAAGGAAGAGTCAATTTCTCAGAAGATTTTGAGGAAGATCAATCCTCTAGAGAATAGTCTAGATGGATGAAGGAATTGCAGGGTGAATTCTGGAAAGTCAAACCTCCCTCCTATGATGGAGAGAAGCAGAAATATGTTAAAAAATGGCTTCTGAATATGATAAAGTACTTTTAGGTTTACAAATATGAAAGTAACTTAAGGGTCAAGATGGCTATTTATTAGCTACAAGGTAAGCCTACCTTGTGGTGGGAAGAAACAAAAATGGTTCATGCCATTGATGAGAAAATGGTTACTTAGGAGGGTTTCCAGGTTATGTTTAAAAATATATACTTCAATTAAAGCTATTATGACGATAAAGCTAAAGAGTTTCATGAGCTCAGATTGGGACAACTCACGATTGATGAGTTTGTAACCAAATTCACAAATGTGTTACAATATGTACCCTATATCAAAGAGGACAAGGCAAAGGTAAAACTGTTCTTGAACTGTCTACCCATTATTTACAAGGAAAAAATAGAGTTTGATAAACCTAATACTATGAATGAGGTGGTGCACAAGGAGATATTGTGTTACCAACAATTCAAGGGTAAGAGTGAACAAGTAAATAATTGGTCAAACAAAGGTGACTCCAGCGGAAAGAAAAAAAAACCACCACATTTGAAGAACTTTGGGAGAAACCATCAAAGAAATAAGTTCAAAAAAATGGGTGAAAAACAAAATGTTCAATTGCAAACTGGGTCCAAACAAATCAATGGAAATAATAAAAGAGAGGGGATTGTTAAAATGAAAGAACCTTAGAAGTTTTGGGGTTGTGGAGAACCTCATTTATTGAGGGATTTCCCACACTAGAATATCCAGACTGTACAAGTACTGAGAGAGGAAATGACTATTAATAATGTGGGAAAGAACATCCCAAAAATCAACGCTACTTTATAATATCATCAATAAGAACACCAATCCACTATGGTTGACGTAGAAGGTATGAATGCTGACTAATCTTTTACTGTTTTAATAGATCCAGGTGCATCTTTAAGTTATATCAGTCCTCAAATAGTAGAAAAATGTAACTTAAAGTCAGAAAAGTTTTAGTAGTCTTGGTTAGTTCAGTTAGCCACTAGTACAAAATGGAAAGTAACTCATAAGTTACCCCAAACAGGCATAAATTTGAATGGATACCAGACAAAATTAAATTCAAATATTTTTCCATTAGAGTCTTATGATGTACTTGTAGGCATGGTTTGGTTAGAAAAACATAAGGCCATGTTGAGTTGTTTAGAAAAAACCTTATACAACATTGACATGGAGGGAAAACATGTAATAGTAAAAATAAATTCTAAGCCCATATCTGTGAGACAAATTTCAGCACTTTAGTTGAAGAGAATTGCTAGAAAAGGTTATCAAGTGTATTTTGTTCATGTAGAGGAATTGGGACAGCAAGCAAAGGAAAATATTTTGGAAACATTACCGGTAATAAGAGAATTTAAATATGTTTTTCCAGATGAAATTCCTCATTTTCCCCATAGGAGCGAGATTGATTTTTCAATTGACTTAGTACCAGGAGCAACTCTAGTTTCTAGAGCCCTATATATAATGAGTACGCCAGAATTAATGGAGTTAGAAATGCAACTATGAGAGTTGTTGGAGAGATGTTACATTAGACCAAGTGTATCCCCATGGGGAGCACCAGTTCTTTTTGTGAAAAATAAAGACGATACTTTTAGAATGTGTATTGATTGCTGTCAATTAAACAATTTGACAATAAAAAACATATATCCATTACCTAGGATAGATGACTTCTTTGACTAGGCTAGAGGGGCAGTTGTTTTTTCAACAATTGATTTAAGGATAGATTACCACCAATTAAGGATTAAAGATTAAAATATAAGTAAAACAACATTTATAACCATGTATGGACACTATGAGTTTGTGGTCCTACCGTTTGGGTTGACCAATGCACCCGCCACTTTTATGTGCTTAATGAATAGTATCTTAAATAAATACTTACACAAATTTGTAATAGTATTTATTGATGACATTTTGACTTATTCTAAGAGTGAAGCTGAGCATAAAGAACATCTTAGAACTATTTTACAAAATCTCAGGGAAAACAAATTATATGCTATGTTTAGCAAATGTAAATTTTTTAAAGATAAAATTCAATACTTAGGGCATATAATTTCAGAACAAGGGTTTGCAGCAAACCTAGAAAAGATAAAATCAATAAGAGAGTGGCTTGTACCTACTGATGTGTCTATTGTGATATTTTTATGGGAATTTTAGGATACTATCAAAGGTTTGTAGAGATATTTTTAGGCTTAGCGAACCCCATTACATCCTTACAAAGGAAAGGAGTTAATTTTGAGTGGACTGAAAAATGTCAAAACAGCTTTGAGCAACTCAAACTGAAACTTACTACAACACCTATTTTAAAGATTTTTAAACGATATCAGGAATTTATAGTGTGCACAAATGCTCGTGGAGAAGGATTAGGGGGAGAACTACTACAATAAAATTCTATTATAGCCTATGAATCCAGAAAAATTAAGAAACGTGAACTTAATTATAGTGGTTATGATCCTAAATTAGCTGTTGTAATACATGCCCTCAAGATGTAGAGACATTACCATTTCAGGAAAAACAAATCACATTAGCCTAAAGTATTTCTTCACTCAAACAGATTTGAATACTAGGCAAGCTAAATGTTTGTCTTTCCTTAGTGAGTTTGACATAGAGATCAAACATATTAAAGTTAAGGAAAACAAGATTGTAGGTGCATTAAGCATAAATGCTTGGCAAAGTGTGAGTAATATTGGAAGTAGTGCCAATTTTTACTTGGAGGGACTAATAAAAGAGGTAGTGAACCAAGACCAAAACTATGAAAAGGTTAAGGCACAAATGCTAAAAAAAGAAATGAAGGGGTATAACCAAAATAAAAAAGGGCTAATTTGTTACAAATATAGATTGTACATTCTTGATCTGGACTCCCTAAACAAATAAATTCTTGATGAGTATCATAAAATACTCTATGCTGGACATCCTGGATACCAGAAATTACTCACAGCTTTAAGAAAGAACCTGTTTTGGCCTGGCATGAAAAAGGACGTGGAAAATTACTTGGCTAGATGTATTGAATTTCAATAAGTAAATATTTAACATCAACATCCAACTGAGTTGCTGAATCCTTTACCCATTCCAGAATGGAAGTGGGAGACTACTTCCATGGATTTTATTACTGTTTTAGCAAGAACCAAATATCGGCATGACTCTATTATGGTTGTAGTGGATAATTTGACTAAAGCTACTCATTTTATACCTGTACAGTCTACCTTTGGTACAACCCAAGTAGAAAATGTGTTTATGAAGGAGATTGTAAGGTTACATGGTGTTCATAAAATGATAATTTTAGATAGAGACGTAAAATTTACCGCAGCTTTTTGGAAGAGTTTGTTTGGAGGCATATGTATGAAATTAAATTTTAGTACTACTTACCATCTCCAAACTAATGGTCAAACCGAAAGAACAAACCAGATTCTAGAGGATATCTTAAGAATGTATGTTATGGATAGGCCAATCAAGTGGGAAGACTATTTACACTTAGAAAAATTTGCCCACAACAATAGCTACGAAGCTTCCATAAAGATGAGCCCTTTTGAAGCACTTTATGGCAGAAAGTGCCATACCCCCCTATGTTGGAGTCAACCTAAAGATAAACTGATACTTGGACCAGAGGCTTTACAAGAAATGGAAAAGGTTGTGAAATAGATTCAGCGAAATATCAAAACAGCACATGACAATGCAGATAAAAAGAGAATTCATAGAGAATTGAGTGTGAGTGATCATGTATATCTGAGGATTAAGCCTAAGAAGAGTACTTTGCACACAAGAAGTTGTGAAAAATTAGCTCCATGATATTGTGGACATTTTGAAGTGTTGGAAATAGTGGGACGAGTTGTCTATAAGCTGGCTTTACCCATTCACATTAAAGTTCATGATGTATTTCATGTTTCATTAGTAAAAAAATATGTACATGAGTATTCTCATGTTATTGATTGGAATGTGATTCAGGTGGAACCAGAAGGAGAATTCCTTCCAGAGTCACTTCAATCTTGGAGTAGGAAGAAATTGAATTTCAGAACCGGACAAAGGCCAGGGTGGAAGTGCAATGGAGGTAATTTACACCCGAAGAGGATACCTGGGAGCAGGAGGCTGACATGATGGAAAAATGTCCATCATGGTTTTCATAGTGATTTACTTAATTATTTTCTCAACACCAAGGATGGTGCTTGTTTTTAGAAGGGGAATATGTAATACCTTGAGTTTCTATGTTTTTAATTTGACAATTGAACAAGTCCAAAGGGGAAAGTGGACCCCAATGGAGAACTATTATGTGGTGTTTTTTTTTTTTTTTAATAAAAAAAAATGGAAAACTGTGTGTGCAATGACTAGATTAAGAATTGAGATCTGAAAAACCTAATCCATGAGGATGGATAAGGTGATAAGACTTTCCCACAACTTCTAGAAATCCTTGGAAGTAATAAAACAAGTTTCTAAAAAAGAATTAGATTTGGATATAAATATCTAATTTCCCCAAAAAAGAGAAAAGTATTGGGAAGAGGTGGGAAAAAGCTGGAAAAGTGGAAAAGACAACTTTTAAAGTACCTCTGTGGAAGAAATAGAAGGAAATCCTTGGAAAAATAGGAAGAAAGCATCCTAAATTTACTAGACGTAGTAAATGGAAACATGCTAGGGAAAGAAAAGCTTAAATAATTTGTTGCAGGATAGACAAAGGGTTGTTTGTCACAGGAGCTAAGGTCTTTGCTTATGGGTGAGTTACAGAGAGAGAACTCTATGGTTGGGTGGAAACTAGTTATAGCTAACTGGTATGCACACTAAACTAGAAATGGACTATTTGATTTTAATTTATGATGTGTGATGCTTGGCACCTGGTGCCAAGAAAAATTAAGATAAATGTGAAATTGCTTAAGTTAAATTTGTGGAATATACATATATGTAATTAGTATTGGTTATACAGATTTAGAAAAGGCCCATACATTTAACAGATTTTTCTACAATATTAATACTGAAATCTGTATGGTTGTATGGATAAAGTCTATTTAGATCCAACTCCCAGAGTGTCCAAACCCGGTGACAGGTTTAAATCTGGGTTAGGTATCTAAGATGGAATTTCTTTATTCTAGTTAAACAAATAAACTAGAATCTCAAAGAGAAAATATCATGTTTAGATTTTATATCTGATGTATATAATTCTACATAGTTATAGGTGGAGGCTCTTATACAAATACATATATACATGTATAGAAATTAATGTGCCGCAAGTAAACCTTAAGTGCTAATAGGAAATAAATGAATTCTTTACAGTATGATTCTAGTCTACTTTACTGCTATATATATTTCTGTCCTAAGTAGTTTAAAATTTATTCAAAGTTGCAGATTAGAGAAATGTGAATATACTCGAAGACTAGTCTAGAGTAATACATTATATATATGAACTCTTTATATGACAACATTATATGCCTATTTCAATGACATACTAAACTAACAATGGGTAAATTTGAGCATATTAGATATATATGTGGAGATAGAAAACAATTTCTATGCTCTGTGCTACAGCAAGTTAATGATAACATATGTACATATTATGATCTTGGGAATACAAAAATAGTGATACCTTCACCAAGATAACTATTATAAGACATTAAACAATAGTCCATGATCATAACTACCTGCAAACGAGAAAAAAACTGCTCTATTGATAACGATAGAGTAAACATAAAGGTAGCAGCCATTTCAATAATATCAAATATACATATAGGTAATGAATATATATATATATATATATATATATATATATATATATATATATATATATTGTCTCGAATTTCACCAGAAGGCTCATGCCTTAAACCATAAGTGTGGATGCAAATAAATAATGACAACAAATGATCACAATAGAAGTGAAAGAGGAACACTTATTTAAAAGTTTAACACAGTCCAACCTTGTGTTATAAACCCAACAGTGTGTATGTGTATATTAAAATAAGATATAAACTAAGTACAATGACGTGGTAGAGGCTATGGTCACTGTAAAACAATATTATACCTCATTGGAAAATTTGGAGCGATGACTTGTGTAGAAGAGGCACTCAAAAATAACGATACTAACCTGTGCAAGAAAGGGCTCATTGTTAAAAATGAAACAATTTTTTTGGGTAACCAGGTCCATTCACCATAATACGAGAAAATGGTAATTAGATGTACCTTCATAACACAAATAAATAGATTATAAATATTAAAATGAAAATAAACTAATAACAAATGATATTCATGTGGAGTCGAACCACATAACGTAAAATGATATACCTTAGGGAGCTTCTGCCTTCACGAAAATGACACCTATAGTCACAACAATCAAAGTAGAGGTGATAGGGTGTATTGATGTTAGAAAATAAAAATAAAATGTAGGGATATATTTTGTAAAGAAACCCCCATAAACGTAAATTTAACACAGTAGCGTACCTGTGGAAATCAAATGGGTGAAACGAAACCCTTGATCTAGTAGCAACAAGTTGTAATGACATTCTTGAAACTTGAGGTTCCCAAAATAAACGATTGAGCAAATTAAGGGATGAACTGGTCAATCGGTGTTGTTTTATTCATCACCAAATCAAAACATGACAAATTTAAAATGCTGAGGAAAGTGCTGAGGCAAATAAATATGTGTTACACGATTTAAAAATGGTGGGAGAGTCTTAGTGGAGAATCCCTGAGTAAATTAAAAGCATAAAAACGAGAAAGAAATTCATTGAGCTAGATACTGAAACCAATAATCAAATCTGTTCTCATAACTACTATTCGAGAAATTGTATTGGTTTAAACTAGGAGGAGACATAGCGTATTGAATATTGGGTAAAATCCAAAGTCACGCAAGTCTGAGAAGAACATAGAGGGGCCACACCCTTTCACAAGGGAGGTGCCTTTACAATACTTGTGAACAGAGTAAAATCAAAATTTACACTAATATTCCCTTCCAAACCACAATTATCGCAAAGAAGAATACACAACTCTATCACGTTCACCTCCATAATAAATCATGTTCATTTTAGAAATAGTAGAGAGTGACAAAAGTCATTAACCAAAAGAATAAAGATCTCCAAAATGAAAGAAGCTATAGAGGTGAGAAAAATTATTTATCTGAACAATGCAAATGTGACTAAGGTGTGACTGTGTTGTATTCCTTTGAATGAGCGAGAACGGAGATGCAATACACCATCCCCAACAAAAATCAAGAATGGAAGTTCAAATGCTGCTTAAAACGTGAATGTTCAACTGAAATACATCACGCATAAACCCTAGCGTGCAGAGGAATCCACACTTTCCATGCATCATAAGATGAGAGGAGGAATGTTTTCCTCGATGAGGTGGAGTTCCGAAATCGAGTCAGAATTCACGTAAATAGGTGTAGAAAATCCTGATGGGTAAACCCAAATCTACACATAAAAGAGTTGGTAAAACGTCACATGGACTACATTGTAAAAATTAATGAGTTCGGTGGTACCTTCTTCTAACAACTACCAAGAAGGTGCCAAGAAATACTCTCGTACCCTGAGAAGTAAAGGAATGAAAAAGTTGATGTAAGCTAGCATTGAAGATCTCAAACCCCGATGAAAATTAAATGTTGTGCCATTATCTGATAGGACTAATATGAAAGCCATACGTAACAGTTTAATTGCTCAGAGGGGATATCATTGACTTAACAAATATATTAATGAGCTACTCATTCGTTAGGGTAAATTAAAATAATCCCTAAGACGATCGACTTCGAAACGATGAGACCAAACCAAATGTAACATAATAAGTGTCGAAAATTTTAAAATAAGGTTGAAGAAGTACTATATGCTTATATAGTATATATGTATAGTGTTAAACCTGATCGATACTATATATATACTCCTTCAATAAATGGGTCCAAAGTGAGTGATAAATTAATAGGTTATTATATAGGAATAAGTAATGGTAGGTAAGGATAGGGAGATGAAATCTATAAAATTATAATAGATGTGTCAAAATCCTTAATAAGGTGAAATCATGCAATTGCATCCATTCTAAGTGGGTTAAAACAAAGTTAAGATTTAGATAAATTCACAAAATACGTCTTTGGAGGAACAATTCAAGTAGGAAATTATGATGGCAATAAATTATACAAGTGTTTTAATTGTTAGGTAATAATGCAATACTGGAGCATATCAATGATGTAGTTAAGAATGTAAATAAAATCTCATCAACATGTGACAAAAAAAAAATTTGTGAAGTGAGAGGCATTACAAATGGTATCAGAGCATTAGCTAAAACAGTGGGTGAATTATGTGCTCACACAGAAATTGCATGCTGCTGTAAATTTTTTATGGAATTAAAATTTTTCTAATGTTTAATTCAGGTACTATGAACAGTAATGAGGATAAACATGCGAAATATGACTGAAGAGGATGAGCAGTATGTAGATCTAGGTGGTGAAGAATACAAACCAGATCTAAATGCTCCATTGATGGCAATGTTACATAGAATTCAAAGAGAAATGGCACAGCTTAAAAGCCACAATGAAAGGCTAGCTTTCGCCAGTGAGGAGCAGCATAAACTAATAAGAGAATTGAATTCCCGTAATAGTCAAGAAATTGATGATTCTGGAAGGAAGAGAAAGGGAAGCGTCAATTTCTCAAAAGATTCTAAGGAAGATGACAACTCTAGACAACAGTCTAGTCAGACAAAGGAATTGCAGGGTGAATTCCGAAAAATCAAACCTCCCTCCTATGATGGAGAGAAGGAGGAAGATGCTAAAGCATGGCTTCTGAACATGATAAAGTACTTTTAGGTTTATGAATATGAAAGTAACTTAAAATCCTGGCTGGCTATTTATCAGTTGCAAGGTAAGGCTAACTTGGGGTGAGAAGAAACAAAAACGGTTCATGCCATTGATGAGAAAATGGTTACTTGGGAGGATTTCCAAGTCAAGTTTAAAAATCGATACTTGAATGAACACTATTATGACGATAAAGCTAAATATTTTCATTAAATCATATTGGGACAGCTCACGATTGATTATTTTGTAACCAAATTCACAAAGATGTTACGATATGTATCTTATATCAGAGAGGAGAAGGCAAAGGTACAGTGGTTCTTGAACTATCTTCCTACTATTTAAAAGGAAAAAGTAGAGTTTTATGGCCCTAAGAGTATGGATGAGGTGGTGCGCAAGGAAAGATTGTGTTACCAGCAATTCAAAGGTAAGAGTGAACAAGTAAAGAATTGGTTAAACAAAGGTGACTCCAACAAAAAGAAAACAAAACCACCATATTTGAAGAACTTTGGGAGAAACCACCAAAGAAAGAAGTTCATAAAAATGGGTGAAAATAAAACTGCTCAATCACAAACTAGGTCCAAATAAATTAATGGAAATAATAAAAGAGAGGGGATTGTTAAAATGATAGAACCTTAGAAGTGTTAGGGTTGTGGAGAACCTCATTTATTGAGGGATTGCCCACACCGGAATATCCATACTATACAAATACTGAGAGAGGTAATGACTGTTAATGATGTGGCAAGGAACACCCCCAAAATCAGCACTACTCTAGAAGATCATCAAGAATAACACCAATCCAGTATGGTTGAAGTAGAAGGTAAGATTTTTGACCAATATTTTACTATTTTAAAAGGTCCAGGTTCATATTTAAGTTAAATGGTAGAAAAATGTAACTTAAAGTCAGAAAATTTTCAGCAGTCTCGGTTAGTTCGCTAAGCCACTGGTACAAAACAGAAAGTAACTCATAAGTTACTCCAAACATGCTTAAATCTGAATGGATACCAAACATAATTAAATTTAAATATTCTGCCATTAGGGTCTTATGATGTACTGGTAGGGATGGTCTCGTTAGAAAAACATAAGGTCATGTTGAATTTTTTAGACAAAAACTTACACTGCATTGATAAGGAGGGAAAATCTGTTGTAGTAAAAGGAAAGCCTAAGCCCATATTTGTGAGACAAATTTTAGCACTTCAGTTGAAGAGAATTTCTAGAAAAGGTTATCAAGTGTATTATGTTCATGTAGAGGAATTAGGACAAGAGGCAGAGGAAAATATTTTGGAAACAATACCAATAAGAATATAATTCAAAGATGATTTTCCAGATGAAATTCCTCATTTTCCCCCTAGGAGAGAGATTTATTTTTCAATTGACTTAGTGTCAGGAGCAACTCCAGTTTCTAGAGCCCCATAGAGAATGAGTACTCCATAATTAATGGAGTTGAAAATGCAACTACGAGAGTTGTTGGATAGAGGTTACATTAGACCAAGTGTATCCCCA
Source organism: Pinus albicaulis (assembly GCA_034641835.2). NCBI lineage: Eukaryota > Viridiplantae > Streptophyta > Pinopsida > Pinales > Pinaceae > Pinus > Pinus albicaulis. Next base: position 1,092,309,950 of record CM076570.1, read on the forward strand.
TGAGGAGCACCAGTGCTGTTTGTGAAAAAGAAAGATGGTACTTTTAGAATGTGTATTGATTGCCATCAATTAAACAAGCTGACAGTCAAAAACATATATCTGTTACCTAGGATAGATGACCTCTTTGACTAGGTTAGAGGGGCAACCATTTTTTAAAAATTGATTTAAGGACAGGTTACCATCAGTTAAGGATTAAAGATGAAGATATAAGTAAAGAGCATTTAAAACTAGGTATGGACACTATGAGATTGTGGTCCTACCATTTGGGTTGACCAATACACCCGCCACTTTTATGTGCTTAATGAATAGTGTCTTAAATAAATACTTGGAAAAAATTGTATTAACATTTATTTATGACATTCAAATTTATTCTAAGAGTGAAGCTGAGCATAAAGAACATCTTAGAACTGTTTTACAAATGCTTAGGGAAAACAAATTGTATGCTAAGTTTAGCAAATGTGAACTTTTCAAAGATAAAATTCAATACTTAGGGCATATAATTTTAGATCATGGATTTGCAGTAGACCCACCAGAGAGTAGCCTATACCTATTGATGTGTCTATTGTGAGATCCTTTATGGGAATTGTAGAATACTATAGAAGGTTTGTAAAGAGATTTTCAGCCTTAGCCTACCCCATTACATCCTTACAGAGGAAAGGAGTTATGTTTGAATGAACTAAAAAATGTCAAAAAAACTTTGAGAAGCTCAAACTGACACTTACTACAGCACCTATTTTAGAGATTGCTGACCGAGATCAGGAATTTGTAGTGTGCACAGATGCTTGTGGAGAAGGATTAGGGGGAGTACTACTACAAGAAAATTCTGTTATAGCTTATGAATCCAGAAAACCCAAGAAACATGAACATAATTATAGTGGTTATGATCTTGAATTAGTTTTTGTAATACACGCCCTCAAGATGTGGATACATTACCTTTTAGGGAAAAAGTTTGTGTTTATGACAACACATTAGCCTAAAGTATTTCTTCACCTAAAGAGGTTTGAATTCTGAGTGAGCTAGATGGTTGTCTTTCATTAATGAGTTTGACATGGAGATCAAACATATTAAAGGTAAGAAAAACAAGATTGCAGATGCATTAAGCATAAATGCTTGGAAAAGTGTTAGTAATATTGGAATTAGTGCCAATTTTGACTTGGAGGGACTAACACAAGAGGTAGTGAATGAAGACCAAAACTATGAAAAGCTTCAGGCACAAATGCTAAAAGAAGAAATGAAAGGGTATAACCAAAATAAAAAAGGGTTAATTTTTTACAGATATAGATTGTAAATTCTTGATGTAGACTCCCTAAAGAAAGAAATTCTGGATGAGTATCATAAAAGACCCTATGCTGGACATCTTGGATTCCAAAAATTACTCACAATTGTAAGAAAGAACCCGTTTTAGCCTGGTATGAAAAAGGATGTGGAAAATTACTTGGCTAGATGTATTGAATGTCAAAAGGTAAATATTGAACATCAACATCGAGATGGGTTGTTGAACCCTTTACCCATTCTAGAATGGAAGTGGAAGACTGCTTCCATGGATTTTATTGATGTTTTACCAAGAACCAAATATCAACATGACTCTATTATGGTTGTAGTGGATACTTTGACTAAAGCTACTTATTTTCTACTTGTACAACCTATCTTTGGTATAGCCCAAGTAGAAAATGTGCTTAAGAGGGAGATTGTAAGGTTACATGGTGTTTCTAAAATGATCATTTCAGATAGAGATGCAAAATTTACTGCAGCTTTTTTGAGGAGTTTTTTTGGAGGCATGGGTACAAAATTAAATTTTAGTACTGCCTACCATCCCCAAAATGATGGTCAAACGAAAAGAAAAAACCATATTCTAGAGGATATGTTAAGAATGTATGTTATAGATAGGCCATCCAAGTAGGAAGACTCTTTACACTTAGCAGAATTTGCATACAACAATACCTACGAAGCTTCCATAAAGATGAACCCTTTTGAAGCACTTTATGGGAGAAATTTCCACACCCCCCTATGTTGGAGTCAACCTGAAGATAAACTGATACTTGGACCAGAGGCTTTACAAGAAATGGAAAAGGTTGTGAAATAGATTCAGCGAAATATCAAAATAATGCATGACAATATAGAAAAAAAGAGAATTCATAGAGAATTCAGTGTGAGTGATCATCTATATCTAAGGATTAAGCCTAAGAAGAGTACTTTGCACACCAGAAGTTGTGAAAAATTAGCTCCATGATATTGTGGACCTTTTGAAGTGGTGGAATTAGTGGGACCAGTTGCCTATAAGCTGGCCTTACCCATTCACATTAAGGTTCATGATGTATTTCATGTTTCGTTATTAAAAAGATATGTACATGATTATTCTCACATTATTGATTGGAATGTGATTCAGGTGGACCCAGAAGGGGAATTCCTTCCAGAGCCGATTCAAATCTTAGAGCAAAGAGAAATTGAATTTCAGAACCAGACAGTGACCAAGGGGAAAGTGCAGTGGAGCCACTTTACACCTAAAGAGGCTACTTAGGAGTGAGAGGCTGATATGATGGAAAAATATCCATCACTTTTTACACAGTGATTTAGTTAATTATTTTGTCAACACTAAGGACAGTGTTTGTTTTAGAGGGGGAATATGTAATACCCCAAGTTTCTATGTTTTTAATTTGAAAATTGAACAAGTCAAAAGGGGAAAGTGGACCCCAATGGAGAACTATTTTTTGGTTTTATTTTATATTTTTATTTAATAAAATAAAATGGAAAATTGTGTGTGTAATGACTAGATTGAGAATTGAGATCTGAAAAACCTAATCCATGATGATGGATAAGGTGATAAGACTTACCCACAACTTCCATAAATACTTGGAAGTAATAAAACAAGTTACTAAAAAAAAAGAAGATTTGGAGATAAATATCTAATTTCTCAATAAAGAGAAAAGTATCGGGAATAGGTGCGAAAAAGCTGAAAAAGCGGAAAAGATAACTTTTAAAGTACCTTTGTGGAAGAAACAGAGGGAAAGCCTAGAAAAATAGGAAGAAATCATCCTTAATTTACTGGACGTAATAAATGGAAACAGTCAAGGGAAAACAAAGCTTAAATAAGTTGTTCCAGGATAGACAAAGGGTTGTCTATCACTGGAGCTAAGGTCTCTAATCGGGGGTGAGTTATGGAGAGAGAACTCTATGGTTGAGTGGAAACTAGTCAGAGCTAACTGGTATGCACACTAAATTAGAAATGGACTGTTTGATTTTAAATTCTCATGTGTGATGCTTGGCACCTAGTTAGGGAACAGTTAAGATAAATGTGAAATTTCCTAAGTTAAATTTTTAGAACACACATATATGTAATTAGTATTGGGTATAGGGATTTATAAAAGGCTCATACATTTAACAGATTTTTCTACAGTATTAATACTGAAATCTATATGGTTGTATGGATAAATTCTATTTAGATCCAATTCCAAGAGTGTCTAAACCCAGTGACAAGTTTAAATCTGGGGTTAGGTATCTAACAGGGAATTTCTTTACTCTAGTTAAACAAATGAACTGTTATTATTACTTGACTATAATCTCAAAGAGAAAATATCACTAAGTGTAATTTACATTTCAGATCTAATTTATATAATTCTACATAGTTATAGGTGGAGGGTATGGTACAAATACATATACACATGTATAGAAATTAATGTGTTGCAAGTAAATTTTAAGTGCTCATAGGAAATACGTGAATTATTTATAGTATGATTCTAGTCCACTTTAGTGCTATATATATTTCTATCCTAAGCAGTTTAGCATTTATTCAACGTTATAGATTAGGGAAATGTACATATATACAAATATTTGTCTAGAGTAGTACATTAGAAATCTGAACCCTTTATATGAAAACACTATATTCCTATTGCAATGACATACTAAAATAACAATAGGTAAATTTGAGCACATGAGATACATTTCTAGAAATAGAAAAACATTTCTATGTTATGTGCTACAGCAAGTTAATGATAACAGATGTATATATAATGATCTTAGGAATACAAAAAGAGTGATACCATTAGCAAAATAATTATTATAAGACATTAAATAATATTCCATGATCATAACTACTTTCAAACCAGAAAAAACTACTCTATTGATAACAGTAGAGTAAACATAAAGGTGGCAGCGATTTCAATAATATGAAAGATATATATAGGTGTTGAAGCTATATATATATATATATATATATATACTTTCTATAATTTCACCAGAAGGCTCATTCCTTAAACCATAAGTGTGGATGAAAATAAATAATGACAGAAAACAGTCATAATAGAAATGAATGAGTAACATTTATATAAAATTTCAACACAGTCCAATCTTGGGTTATAAACCCAGAAATGTTTATGTGTATATTACAGTAAGATATAAACTAATTACAGTGACATGGCAGAGGCTATGGTCACTGTAAAAAAATATTATATCTCATTGGAAAATCTGGAGTGATGACTAATGTAGAAGAAGCACTAAAAAATAATGATACCAACCTGTGCAAGCAAGGGCTCACTGTTAAAAAGGAAACAAGTAGTTTGGGTAACCAGGTCCTTTGATCGTAACACGAGAAAATCGTAGCTCAATGTGGCTACAACCACCATTATAGAGTCATGTTGATATTTAGTTCTAGGAAATCTAGTGGTGAAGTCTATGGAAACCACTTCCCATTTCCATTTTGGAATAGGTAAAGGGTTCAACAATCATGATTGATGCTAATGTTCCACTTTTACCTGCTGACATTCTAGACACCTAGCTAGATAATCAGCCACATCATTCTTCATACCTGGCTAAAACATGTTATTTCTTAATGTTGAAATCAGTTTTTGATAACCAGGATGTCATGCATAAGGTTTTTTATGATACTCATCTAAAATTTTCTATTTTAATGAGGTCACATTTGTACTATAAAATCTATTTTTACAGTAAATTAGCCCCTTCTAATTTTGAGTATATCCCAATATTTCAGTGTTCTGTATTTTTTCTTGTAATTTCTCATAGTTTGGATCTTGACTCACTACTTCTTGTATCAATCCTTCTATATCGAATTTCACACTACTTCCAGAACTATTGAAAATTTGATGAGCATTCCTACTCAAAACATCTGCAATCTTATTTCCATATCAAAATCACTAATGAAAGACAACCATCTAGCTTATCTATCATTTAAATCAGGTTATGTGAAAAATTATTTCAAACTTATATGATTTTTCATCACTATGAGCTTCTTTCCTAACAGATAATGTCTCCACATCTTCAAAGCATGTATCACGTTAGCTAATTCTAAGTCATATACAATGTAATTATGTTCATGTTTCTTTAATTTTCTCGACTCATATGCTATGATTGAGTTTTCCTGTAATAATACCCCTCCTAATCCTTCTTTACATGCATCTATACATACCACAAATTATTTGTTTGGATTAGCGATTTTCAAAATAGGAGAAGTTGTTTAAGTTTTAATTGTTCACAACTATGTTGACACTTTGTTTTCCACTCAAACTTTACTCCATTTTTTTGTAAAGAAGTGATAGGATATGCTAAGGCTAAAAATAATTATACAAATCTTTGGCAGTATCATGCAATACCCATGTGTGATCTTATGGCCAGGACATTAGTAGGTATAGGCCAATCCATGATAGCTTGCATTTTCTCTTTGTCTATTGCCAATCCATCCTCTGAAATTACATGACCCAAATTCTCAATTTTGTCCTTGAAAAGTTCACACTTGATAAGTTTGACATATAAATTATGTTCTCTGAGCGTTTGTAAGACAATTCTAAGATGTTCTTTCTGTTCTTCTTCATTTTCAAATATACGAGAATTTCATCAATGAACACTATTTTATTTTGTCTAGATACTTGTGTAACACACTATTAATTAAGCACATGAATTTAACAGGTGCATTAGTCAATCCAAAAGGAAGAACTATAAATTCATAGTGTCCATAACTATTCCTGAATGTTGTTTTGTTGATTTCCTCATCCTTGATTCTTAGTTGATGATATCCTATTCTTAGATTAATCTTTGAGAAGATAGTATCTCCTCTCACTTGATCAAATAAGTCATATTTTCTGGTTAGAGAATATCTATTATTGATGGTCAATTTATTTAGTTTTCTGTAGTCTATAGACATGTTGAATGTGCCATCTTTCTTTTTAACAAATTGTAGAGGTGCTCCCCAAGGAGACACACCTCATCTAATGTAACCTCTATCTAATAACTCTTGTATTTGCAATTTTAGTTCTAACAAATCATGAGTACTCATTACATATGGTACTCTAGAAATAAGTGTAGCTCCTAGTACCAATTCAATTGAGAAATCAATTTCTCTTTTAGGCGGTAGATGGGAGATTTCCTTTGGGAATACATCTTTGAACTCTCTAATTGATGGTAAATTTTCTACAGCTTGTTTTTTAGTTTTTTGTCCCAATTCATCCACCTGTACAACATACACTTGACAACCTTTTATTGTTTTCATTTTTAGTTGTAGTGCAGAAATCTGCTTGATTGATATGGGTCTTGGTTTTTCTTTCACTATCACAGGTTTTCCCTTGCGATCTATACAATATTTATCTAAGAAATTAAGTATTTATTTATGTTTCTCTAACCAATCCATTTCGACTAACACATCATATGAGCCTAGAGGAAAAATATTTTTAAATTCAGTTCTATTTCATACCCATTTAAATTTATAGAAATTTTTGGAAGTTTATGGGTCACTTTTCTTTTTGTTCCAGTAGCGAACTGAAATAACCATTCTTGCTAAAGTTTTTCTAATTTTAAATTTTGGTTTTCTAAAATATGAGGACTTATATAGCTTAAATTTTCTCATGAATCTATCAAAACAAAATCAGGCTGTTAAAAAATCATACCTTCAATTTTGATCATGGTTTATTCGTGTTACCTTGCCAATCCTCAAGTCCAACACTAATGCTTGGAATATTTCTAGCAATGTCATTTATAATAGTCGTCTCTCATAATACTTGAATATTCTAAATTGTTTTGTGAGGAAAATCACGTAACAGGTGGGGTTCTCCACAACCCCAACAGTTTAATGGTTCCTTCATTTTTACAACCCCTTCCTTTTTGTTAATTCCATCCATTTGCTTAGATCCCATCTATGATTGTGCTACTTATTTTTATCCAGTTTTGTTAAACTTATTCCTTTGATGGTTTTTCCCAAATTTTTTCAAGTATGATGGTTTTACTCTTTTTCCACTACAGTCACCTTTCCCTTTTTCTTTGTTTAGCCAATTTTTCAGCTGATTGTTTCTACCATTGAACTGTTGATAACACTATCCTACTTTGCAAACAACTTCATCCATTGTCTTGGGATTTTCAAATTATATTCTCTCATAAATAGCAGGTTGGAAGTTTAAAAATCATTGTACTTTGGCCTTTTCTTGTATGATATAAGGCACATAACGAAGGAATTTAGTGAGTTTGGTAACAAGATCATCAAAGTGAGATGTCCCAATATCAGCACATGAAATTATTTGGCTTTGTCATCATAATAACTCTCATTTAGATATCTAGATTTGAATTTGGTTTGAAAGTATTCCCAAGTAACAGTTTTCTCATCCAGTATGTACCATTTTTGTTTTTTCCCACCACAGGGTAGCTTTACCTTGTAGTTGGTAAATATCCAATCTGGCTTTCAAGTTAGTTCCATATTCATAGACTTGAAAGTATTTTACCATGTTCAGAAGCTAAGATTTTACATCTTCCTCCATTTCACCATCATAAGTGGGAGGCTTAATATTTCGGAATTCTCCTTGCAATTCCTTTTTCTTTCTAGACCGTTGTCCAACTCCTTCACCATCATCAGATCCTTCTCAATTAGTTTCAGCTTATTTTCTCTTTCTTTCAGGGTCTTCACTTTCGTGACTAGACCTTGAGGTTAATTCCTTAATCAACATCTCGTTCTCTTCGCTAGCTTGCAACAATCATTCATTGCTGGTTCTCAGTTGAATTAATTCTCATTGCATATCCCTGACTGTATCTAGCAACTGAGAATTTTGATCTGGTGGATTTCCCTCACCACCCAGATCCACGTACGACCCTCCTCCTTCACTCATAATAACAAATGTACCTTTCTGCACTAAATAATTGTACACAGAAAATAAATTAGTACAATAATATTAAAAAAAAATGTAATTAATTTACAACAGCATAATTTTTTGTTTTGATTTTTTTGTGTAAGGACACATATAGGCCCAGTGTTTTCAACATGGGCTCTGACACGATTTGTAACAACTCCAATTACCAAAAAAAAATCTATTTATGTCATAATTTATATTTTGTCGTCAATGAATTTAATACATTTCATCATATCACTATGTTTCCATTGAAGTGTACTTTTTGTTGTTAAATTTTCTCTAAAAACTTATAGTTTTTATTAACAAAATAAATTTATGTGATTTATGCTACTTTGAACATGTTAACGATTTTTTATTTGACCTTCAACATTAATCATCCTTGAATGAAAATTCTTCAAGTTCTTACTTCTATCATAATAGAAATCTTATTTTACTCTTAATCTCTTTCCTCATAATTTTAGGCTTATTTTACCCTTTTTTGTTAAAAAAAATATTTCATCTTTATATTACAATATTTAAATATATTTTAGGATTAAACTTATCCTAACCACTGTTACCATTCTATATATTTTCTTCATCACTTATTCCACTTATATCCTACGTTGCAACCCTTAATAATCTACAAGAGTTATGATTGGAATTTATTTACCCATAGGTGAACCTAGAACATTAGATTCAACTTTGAAATTTTATCACCTAATCCATATAAAATAATATGCATAGTGTTATTAATGAATAGATTATGATCTTCCACTATACTTATAATACTTGCACATTAGAGTATTATCCAAAGTTTACTTTTCATTTTACACTTAGCCACCTCTCCAATATATGAAATGCCATTTAGGACTTAGACTAAATTTTTATTTCGTAATTAGAAGTCCTCATATACATATGTTTATGAAGTTTTTTTTATAAATTTTCATCGTTGTCATATACCTACCTAGGACATGAATCAAAGTCCTACATTAAACTTGTCACGTTATATATATTTCTTGGATAATTTATTACTTTGGTCTACACATTAAAATGTCATTATTTAATATCTTAATGCATTAACCTATAGTTAATGTATTGAAATTTATCAATCATTTTTTGGATTCAATTTTATTATAGCCATATCTTAAGGACCGAGGATTTATTATGTTTATTTTTTCGAGAAGTCACTTATTAATGAAGGTACTTTTGATCATTAACCCGATCACATTGCCTTTGGGACATTCTGATCTACTTGTGGATTGGACCCTTGGCACTTTTACGGTTAAGATGATATCATATATCTCTTTCAATATTTCGCTTTGGTAATTTTGATGACTTACCCTCTTTCCAAAATTTCATTTTCGTTGTGCATTTCGGAAACCCTCGACTATGGTTCTCCACACAGGCCCATTTATTTGGCTGGAGTCTATGTGTTGGAATAAACGTTATATCTCTTCCCTCAGGTAATGCTACATCATTTCAACGATTATTCCATCGTTTAGTTGTTCTACCTCTATATATTTTATCATTATTATTTGTTTACAATTTTTTTTCCTCTGCCATTAACTTCTTCTTGATTTATGATTGCAAGGTTTACATTTTACTTGGTTTTTTGGCATTGTCATACTTCACGGTTTCCTGATGCAGTGAGGTAAATTCCTTGTTACAACATCCAAGTAAGGATTTCCTGAACCCTCGGTTAGTGTTAATACTATTTCTTCTCGTATTCATACTAGACCATGACTCTAATTACTTCGTAGCATAACCATAGTTTTATTCCCTACTTTTCATATTGTATTTTCCTGAAGAGCTTATTATAAATTAAATATATGTTCGGCTATTTCTTTTATCTCTGTAAACTATTATGGTATTGAGTACGATTACTTTATTTCTGTTAATGTATATACAAAGCTGAGAGTTTTCCTTTTGGCATGGCTTTCTCTGTATCTCATTACCATTCCCCAAGTAAATGATTTTGATTTTTCTTTTCCACTTACTATTTTGTACAGAGATCTGAATATTGGGGTTTTACATTAAATTTACTTTATTCCTTGGGTTATTGCAGAGATTAATTTTCGTTTCACTTCTAAGAAATAAATAAATGTATGTTCCCTTGTATTGGGCTTAACTTCCTTACGAATTATTCTACCATCGAACTCATGTGTATAATTGAAACCTCTCGAAGTGTTTGATGTATCAAATTTTAATTATGTTTTTAAAATGAAATTTCATTGTCAGCATTTATCATTCCATTTTGTTTTTCCTATACTATGAATACATTATTTGATTTAATTCCTTCATTAGAAATTAATATTACTACATTCGTTTTTCCATCATGAAATTCGACTCTTGAATTTACACAATAACCCTCGTTCAAGGAGAATGAATTTCGTTTTTATTATATACTTAATTCTCTCCATTTATATTGATTCGTATTATTCTATGTAAATTGAATTAACGTTCTTCATACTAAAATATCTTCATCTTTATTTATATACAAAAATATCATTGCAATGTTGCAAAATCCACTTCTCAGTTGAATTCGTTGAAATTTTGTTTGTAAATTTAATTACTAAGATAATTTGAAATTTTTCTCAACAGAATCTCTTAATTCATTTATTTCCTCAAATTAATAAAATAAAGGTTTATACATGGACCTCATGTTCATCTCTTAAGATCATTTCATATTTTTAGTATTTACCCAGTCGATGATAATAAGGTAATTTCCTTTTTCTTGTTATAGACTATTTCTAGTTTAGTGTTCAGTACAATTAAATGTAATAGTTTATACATTTTTTATTTATCTATGTACAAGGTTGGCTTCACTTATTAAAACTGAACAATTAAGGTAATTTTCCAATTTCAATTACCCTTGTCAATTATTTATATGTTATTTAAATTATGTCAATATATATATATATATATATATATACACACACACACACACACACACACAAAGTCTTGTGTATATTGTTTTTTGCAGGTATTCCACTATTCTCAATTTACTATTCCTCAGTTTGAATGATCATTTTGTCAATATTTGATAGTATGTTTTTCTTCTAATCACAGGTTGGTCCATATCATCTACAAAACTCACTCTCCTGAATCAGAGCTATGCTCACATTTATAATCTTGTTCTAATTATTTATGTAGGACTATGGACTTTGTCAAGAATTTATGACATATTGTAATGGAAATTCTATCGTGAATAATATAATGGTTATGTTGTATTTTTAATGATGCATAGTCATTTATTATCATTATTTTCAAATATACTTATTTACTTCATTACACTAGATTGTTCTTCTACTATCCTCTAGTACTTTATGTTGTACATAATTTTTAAATTTCCGTGTCAGTGCAAGAATGAATGACTATATGTAACCCTATGGTTACTACATAGCGGAATGTTTAATTTAATTTTTTGTAATCATGTTTTATAAGAGAGGGAAAATTTTCTCTTTCTCTACATATTTTTTTGTTCAATGATTTAAGTCCAAAATTGTTAAATACAATAATTTTCCTTCTTTCCATATGTATTTATATATAATTTATGTGTATATAGTTTGGATGTTTACAACCTAACCACATTTTTAAACCCTATTACTATGGTTTAAACATTTTTACTGTTGGTTTATTAGTTGAAAATGTCTATGTAACTGTACAAATTGACTATATCTAATATAGTTTTTTTTTGTTAAATACATAAGACTATCTAAATTAGAATTCTACAGAATTAAATAATTCAGAAAATATAACTTTTCACTTCCTCTAATTGAATCATAATTCAATACATAAAGAAAAATTCTAACTTTCTTACATGAGAACTCATTACTCTAACTGTCATTACCACCACAATTCATAATACTGAATTAAATTACTTGTGCATACCAATTTTGGTAGGACTATGTTGTGAAACCAGGTCCAAAAATAGAAGAAAAGAGATATCAATGCCTTAGAAATAAGCCACTTCGAGGGGGAAACCTCCAATACATTACATGAATGAACAATTCTTGGATGATAGAAATGAAAAAACCTCCTTTCTATATATAGGAGTCCATGGGGCCACAATGTAACCCTAGCCGACCTAACAATAATAATGTAATGGCACAATAATAATAATAATATGGGGGTTATAGTGGTACAACAATAACAATAAGCGGGGCTACACTAACATAATAAGGGACTACACTATTAATATAGGTACTTAACATGCCCCTCTCCTTCAAACAAGTGTTGTCCTGGACGCTTGATTATTTCTTGTTGCTTTTCTATAAAATTCTCATCCTCCCATGTGGAATATTCTATAGGAAAGTTCTTACACTTGTTGAGATACTATGAAATTAATCATACTTGTCGAGTTCTTGTTTCTATGACTTCTTCATAACTTCTTTTGATGTGATGTTGATCTTCTTGTTGTTTCATTAGATTCTGCGCCGAAGTTAAGTTATCCTTTGAGAGTTGGAGAATTTTTTGTTGATGCTCGATGTGATCTTCCACTAATTTATCATCCATATTAGCTATTATTTTATCCTTCAAACCATCCAATTTAGCCTCCATTTCTACTTTTAAACCATATATGTCATCTTCTCTTGCTCTTCGTAAGATCGAAATTTGTTGCACTTGGTACTGTAATTTTGATATCTCATATTGCAATTCTTCCTCTTCATGTGTCATAGTATAGCTTTTTGAGGGCTTAATGGGTACTAAATTATTTTTTGGAGGCATTATAGAACCCTATACTGATAAAAATTTTAAAATATGCCCTTCGAATTACTTCAAACTACTTTTTCAAACAATACTTATGCAATTTGAAAAACAATACACACCTTTTTCCTGAATTTGAGGAGCTCAAAATTGAAACTAAATTATCTCTATACTTGCAGTTCTTAAATATCTGAAATTCATCCCTATATTAGCCCTATGAAGCTGCTTTCAAATGCCACAGGTTTGACTTGATTTTGATTCTTCAAGACAATGTTATGTCCAATATCCCATAATGACCTAATTATGGACTGGTTCAGTAGAGCGAATTTGTACAACTTGCCACATGTCACTGTTTGCTCCTTTGGCTCTAAAATTTATTGATAGGAAACTACAATCTGTCTACCTCCAGTCACTTTTTACATAATTCTAATCTGACACTCATAGATAGATTTATTATGATTTTCCCATGATCACCTCTTTGAGATGAAATTAGGGATCCTGACAAAGACCTAACTTCCACAAATCATATGTCCAAAAATTTTGTGAACCAAGCTCTAAATTGTGAGGATGTTCCTCCAGATCTTGGCTTCACACTCTAACAATTTTAGCTTCTAAACCTTCATAGAAAAAACGTTATAGTGCAAATGCCACGATGACCTGTTTAAGTGAAATTTAGGAGCCTGCAAAAAGCCCTATATTCCATAGATCATATCTCCAAAAATGTTGCTAACAAAGCTCTGAAATTTGGTGACGACGTTCCTCAGGATTTCAGATTTGCGCCCTGAAAATTTCAGCTTTTGAACCTTCATAGAAAAAAATTTATAGCGAAAATACCACGATGACCTATTTGGAGCAGTGAAACCCTAGAATCCAAAGCTCTGATGCCAAATTTTGTGAAACCAACTCCAAAAATAGAAGAAAAGAGATATAAATTCCTTAGAAATAAGCCACTTTGAGGGGGAAACTTCCAATACATTACATGAATGAAAAATTCCTGGATGATACAAATGATAAAACCTCCTTTCTATATATAGGAGTCCATGGGGCAACAATGTAATCCTAGTGGGGCCATAATATAACCCTAGCTGACCTAACAATAATAATGTAACGGCACAATAATTATAATATGGGGGTTACAGGGGTACAAAAATAACAATAAGGGGGGCTACACTAGAATAATAAGGGACTACACTATTAATATATGGACTTAACAGACTATTGGCCACATAACCTTGGAAATTCTCTCCATGGCTCCACCCGAGCATAGACCAATTCCTCCAAAGTGTAGACAACCTATTTTCTACCCAGGAATGACTTATTTAAGATTTCTTCCCCTTCACCATGTTTCCATAATTGCGTCCAGTTAATCAAGATGTTTTTTTCCCTTTTTCCTAAGCTTTACTTTTGTTTTTTCCTCAAAAGTACTCTAAAACTATCTTTTTCATCTTTCTAGTTTTATTTCACCTCTTCTCAGTAAATTTCCACTTTACTGAGGTAGCTTTTAGATTTTTATCTTCAATATAATATTTTTAATTTATTTTACTTTCTCCAAGGATTTTTGGAGAATCTGGGAAAGTCTTTGGATTTAAATCCATCCTCATGGAATTGAAATCATCGTCTTAAATATACTCTAGTATTTGCCCAATAATTTAAATTTCTACATTTATTACAATTAAAAAATATAATATGTCCACAATGATTGTTTTCCTTTAGGTCCACTGAACCTTTAGGATTGTTCAACTGTCTAAAAAATGCAGTGAAAATAGGGATATTACAAAGCATGTCAATCAATGATTGGTTTTCATACCTATACAATTTATTTATTTAATTTTTTTTTTAGATATGAAAGTAAAAATAATACAAATTTGGGGAAGAAGAAATATTCTTCTTCACCAACTTCATATCAATAGTATCTTGAAAAATCTTGAAAAACTCCAGTTTTTTCAATGGCTTATGATAAAACTTTAGTTGATTTCCATTTAGAAGGAGAGGAACCTTTTCTTCATTAATAGTTCTATTCGTGAATGCCCCATTAGAAAATAATCTCTCAATCTCATAAGGCCCAAGTTGATGAGTTTGAAATTTCCCTTGGAAGTCTTTGAAATTTGAGTAAAAAAGAAGTGCCCAATATCCGGCTTGGAATTTTCTTTCTTTAGTGCATTTATCATGCCATCTAGATCTTTGTTGCTAAACTAGGCTGGTCTTTTCAACAACATCTTGTCTTATTTTAGCAATCTAATTGAGTTGCTCCATTCTATGCTTTTGTGCTTCTGAAAAGTCAAGTCCCAATTTAACTATTGTTTTGAAGGTTCTGATTTGGAACTCTATTGGAAGCAAGACTTGCTTCCCATAAACAAGTTCATAGGGAGTATGTCCTGTTTTATTTCTCCATGTAGTCTGGTAGGCCCATAAAGCCTTAGGAAGCCTTTCTGCCTAATCCCTTCTATGCAAGTTTAAAATCTTTGTGAGGATTGCTTCAATCACTTTATTAGTAGATTCCAATTTTAAACTTTCATGTGCATGGTAAGGAGTAAAATTCTTGTGCTTTATTTTGTACACTTTCGCAATCTTTTACATAATTCTCGACGTAAACTGAGTTCCCTGATCTATCACAATTTCCCTTGGGACACCAAAACAAGTAAAAATATCATAAAAAAGAAATGAAACTACAACATTTTCATTAGCAAAGGAAAACGATTTAGCTTCTAATGACTTAGTGACATAATCAGTGCATACAAGAATATACCTCTTTTGTCTTGATGGTTGATTGATTAGCCCAACAAAACATATAGCCTATTTTTTAAAGGGTTTGATGAGTACCTTTCGTTGTAAGAGAATTTATTCTGAAGGAACGAGTTTCCCCATTCTCTGATAGCTGTCACATATTTCAGCATATTCCTTGGCATCCTTGAAAAGGGAAGGCTAATAATATCCTAAAACAAGGATTTTATAAGAAGTCATCTTATCAGCAAATTTTCCTCCACATGGATCATTGTAATATTCCCAAATGGGGAATGCAACAATACAATGCAGAAAGATAGGAAAATAATGCAGATCATCTTTTATATAGTGATAGGCCAATATGGATACCTTTCATTTGTTATTACAACAAGAAAATATGTTTAAGAAGTGGCCCATAAGATGCATAACAAGAAAAGAAATCCTCCAATGAAGAAATCCCTCAATATGAGGTGCTGCAACCATATATAAAGATTGGAAAAGCCTTGTAATGTTATTTTATTGGCTCTGCAATAGTTTTATATTACACATCAAATATATAGCAAATAAGTGCATAAAAAATTAGATCTATATCAGATCCATGCACTATAAAAGCTCCTCTAAAGAACCCCCTTGGGATTTAATGCAAAACACCAAGTACAAGATGTAGATGTGAGATCTAAGACTATACATCTATTGAAATATTCAGATCTAGAAAGTGTGGCTGAACTAATATAGGTAGTAGAATAGCCTCCTCCAATACATTTCCAATGTGAAGGGAAATTCCCCGACACTTAGAAAATCACCTCTCCAATGATGTGCTAAACCACCCTGCAACTGCACCTACAGGAATATTGTAGATCTAGATCTATACTACACTGTAGGGATAAAAACATGGTTTTCCTGATGCCAAGATATGAAAATGAGGCTCAGTGCCTTCAATGCTATCCTACCAATGAAGTAGAAACCTTTTCCACTAAAAAGGAGCACTCAAATGGCCTAGATCTCAAAGATCTAGTCTCCACTTGTTGCAACTTGCAAAAACAACAAAACCCTCAACACGATCTATGTTGTAGTTGAAAGAAGAAGCTTGGCCCTAAGCCAGATATTGGACAATGCAATACAAACTCTCCCAAGAGCTACACGATGGGAAGAGGTGGGATTCTTGATCATGAACACCCAATGCTAAAAAAAATTCAATCTCAGCTAAAAAACAAGAGAAATATATATGTTTAAATAGATCATATATTAAGAAAATATGATAAACATCAACCCCTCTAATATTGCCATCCCCTTCCTTTTATAAGACAAGAGCTTGCAAACACTAAACCACTTCCAATGAGATCACTTCTTTCACACAAGATACTTCCATATAAATCTGTGTTGTCCCTCATTGATAGCCACTCCTCCATGACAGTGCTATATATTTGGTCAAGGTTCACCTAGTCAAAATGTTCCAGCCCCTTTCACACGTAAGGGTGCTTGATTTAAAAACCAATATTTAGCCTTTTCATATTTGGCATTGATTTATTCATTGTTAAGGAGTATTATGGACCTCCTTTTATCTTTTATTCTTTAAAAAAAGTAATAAAACAAAAATGAATATTCCAATTAGCTTATGACTAATTTAGGAATATTACAATCCTCCCCTCCCAAGTGTTTCTTGTCCCCAAGCAACTGCAAGGACAAAACTGAAAATGTGGGGAACCTTTATTCCCATATGGAGCTCCAATCTCCAAGCTATCATCCATACAAAATGAAACACCCTCCAGATTGGTAATTCATAGAAAAAAACCTCCCATGTGATAAGCTTCCTTCAAATACATAAGTCAATCATATGGCTCCCTTCATAAGGAAACAAGTAATTTAATGTAGTAGCCATATAATGTCCCATGCTCCCCTTGAAGCATAAAGAAATGGGAAAAGTTTCATCCCCAATGTAAAAATCCAACCAATGTTTCATCCCTCCAATCATGACCCCAACAATAATAAGAACATCATTAACATATGGGATCAAAGCTAGTGATACATAAGCCATCAAATACAATGATGGAGGTGGATCATAGTCCCACATGTGGAACCAGTGTAGTATATCTCCTAACTGCATTAGATAGTGATATGGTAAGTGGTTTCCCCACCACTTAGTTGTTGTCCAAGTCATCTCACTATTGTTGAAAGTGTGAGATATATTTGGTGCCTTAGGAATGCACCCATCACGAAAAAAAATATCCCTTTGTCTTCCAAGGGAGTGGCCATGTTCAGAAATTTTTGTGGATCAAAGTTGGACATGAAGTTTATAAGGTATGGTACTCCTTCTTGGAGCTATATCATGTATAAACATAGTAAATAATGCATATGTTCATCAAATAAAATAGTAGTTACACAAACATGTCTTTCAGCAAAGCTCCTCCTCAAACAAATGGACTGGTGCATAGATCTATCTTCTTTCTCACAAGAAGAAAGAGATGGTTGAATTAACTCTTTTATAGAGCCATTTTTTTGTCCCATGTCCACACGGTTCATGCATATTTGAAAATTCTTATATAGTTCTCCTTCAAAGCCCTTACAAGTGTAGCTTCTCATGACGGTGTTGTAGAATCTCATGGAATATGTGTGGCTGAAACAAAACTCTTCATAGGCCCTTTTTAGCAACCTCTCCTTGAGCTTGGAGGCTCTAGATAAGAATATCCTACCATGATAATAGATTAATCATTCTTGGACTGAATAGCCCTCCTCATGTGGCTGTCATCAAGTATCATGCATGTGAAAAGATCCTTTGAATAATCTACCAATGGCTAGGATTTCCAAAATGGATCAATCTCCCATAGTGACAACGCTGATGATCTATCATAAAGAGTGTCTATCATATGGTTCCCTTATCCTTGACATCTCCCATGCCAAAGGTATATTTTGGAAGGTTGTTATCCTTCCCTTGCTTCTCCTCCCACAGTGCAGAATATGAAATGGGTGTGGGTGAAGAAAATGTTGTGAGAATGTCTCCCTCCTCCTGGAGTCTGCCCAAGACTCTCAACGTTGTATCATGGTCCCTCAATGCTCCTTCATGAGCCAAATATATCAATGTTGCATCATGCTGAGATAACTCTTTCTTTATTTCCCAATCAGGGGGTCTCCCTGGTGGAATGCCTCCATGTAATGAAACAACAAGTCTTAGAGCATGCTGCATATGTGAAACAACTGATTTGTCCCTTATTTCACTACAAAAATCATCCTCCTTCTTCTGTGCATAAACCTCCTAAAAAGGATGGGTGTGTATGTTCTTCATCACTTGATGTTGGCCCTCCTTCTCATCTTCTCCTACCTTTTGCAAGTCATCATAGTCTAAGGTGTCTTATTTAGATGTTATCAACCCATGTACACCCAAATCTCCTTGCTGTCAAGAGTCTTGATCACAAAGGAATGATCTGTCATAGTGTGTGTTCCTAACACTTTGTTCAATGTTGGAACACACTTCCTCCATTTTTTTTAATCATTGCCTATCAACATAGACACATGCTTCTCATGATATTCATAGGTAGGATCCCTTGGAACTTCTTGCAAAGATACAAGAGCTCCTCTAGTTGAAGCAATTGTTGCAACTCCATATCCAAATAGAATTAGATCTCCTCTTTCTCTTACAATGATGGAGGATATTTCTATCTCTTCCTCCTCCTTCTCTTCATCAATGGAGAATACCTGATCATTAAGATATCCTTTGACTTAATCTCCTTTTCAAAAAGGAATCCTCATGCCCTCCTCTTGAGAAGAAAGATCTTGTCGTAGTGGGGCCTTTACCCTTGGCAAAGCATGTTGCAGATCTTTAACCCCCTAAACAATGTTCTAAAATGAATTTGGTTTCATGGATCCTTTTAACTCATGGAAAGATTTTGATTTCTTGGGTTTGGTTTGCTTTCCCAAGGAAGTTTTAGATTATTTCAGATCAAATCTTTTCACTAACCTCCTACTGAACTTTGCATAAGTAGATATATTTACATTTCTTAATGAAGAAGATTCAAATAACCACTAGGCATAATCCTTACCTTCAAGATGTAGTTCTACTACTCTAATGGCTTATTCTTCTTAAACTTGATACAATTTGAAATATGTGTCTAGCTTCCTTACCGAAGACTTGGCAGTGCGCTTGGGTGACCCATCAAAAGTAGGTAAAAAGAATCTACCCTAAGTGTGTTGCATGCACCCTCTTCTTCTATTGGAGTTGTTGGGTCTTATTTCTTCTTTAAGTTGACAGAACCCTTGGAAGCTTAGATGCCCAATGAATATTTCAAACTGAGATTCATATTCTTGGAGATAGTCACCAAGAGTCTCCTCCTTTATTTTTTCTCTTTTAGCTTATTCTCTTGCCAAGAATGTAGGCATGGTATAACATTGTAGATTTGATCGTGTGGATAAATTCTCACACACATAATATGAAGAACTGGGGCTTTCTTCATGTGAAAATATTCTTGAGGGATCTTCATGTCTTTCCCTCCTCATTCCCTTGATTTCTCTGCTAATGCTTTGCAGAGTTTGAAGAAGAAGGTATGAGAAATCCTTTCCTCCAGATACTAAGTCTTTGCCCTTACCTCTTCTGCACATCTTCTCCTCCCTATGAGAATCCTCCTTAGATGACATATTACTCTTATAATGCACAGGCTGTGCCAAGATGATGCTCTGAAACCATTGTAATATTCCCAAATGGGGAATGCAGCAATACAATGTAGAAAGATAGGCAAATAATAGAGATAATCTTTTATATAGAAAGTGGACAATATGGAGACAACAAGAAAATATGTTTAAGAAGTGGCCCATAATATGCATAACAAGAAAATAAAGCTTCCAACGAAAGAAATCCCTCAATATGAGGTGTTGCAACCATATATAAAGACTGGAAAAGCCTTACAACATTATTTTGTTGGATTTGCAATAGTTGTAGATTACGCATCATATATAGAGAAAATAAGTGCATAAAAAGTTAGATCTATATTAGATCCATGCACTATACAAGCTCCTCTAATGAACTCCCTTGGGGTTTTCACCAAAACACCAAGTACAAGATATAGATCTGAGATGTAAGACTTTAGATCTAGAAAGTGTGGTTGAACTGATATAGGCAATAGAATAGCCTCCTCCAATAGATATCCAAAGTGAAGGGAAGATCCCCAACACCTCTAAAATCACCTCTCCAATGGTGTGTTGAACCACCATGCAACTGTACCTACAGGAACAACGTAGATCTGGATCTATACTGTGCTTTAGGGATCAAAACATGGTTGGCTTGATGCCAAGATCTGAAAATGAGGATCAATGCCTTCAATATTGTGTTCCCAATGAAGTATAAACCTCTTCCACTTAAAATGAGTACTAAAGTGGCCTAGATCTGAAAGATATAGTCACCACTTGTTGCAACTTGCAAAAAAAACCAAACCCTCAACATGATCTGTGATGTAGTTAAAAGAAGAGGCTTGGGCCTAAGCCAAATAGTGGAAAATGCAATACAAAATCTCCCAAGAGCTACTCGATGGGAAGAGGTGGGATTCCCGATCAGGAACACCCAATGCTAAACATCATTCAATCTCAGCTAAACAGCAAGAGAAAGATATATGATTAAATATACTATATATTCAGAAAATTTGATAAACATCAACCCCTCTAATGCTGCCATTCCCTTCATTTTATAAGAGAAGAGCTTTCAAACCCTAACCCACTTCCAATGAGATCACTTCTTTCACACAAGTCACCTCCATCTAAAATTATGTTGTCCCTCATTGATGGCTACTCCTACATGACAGCACTGTAGATTTGGTCAAGGTGACCCAGTCAAAATGTTCCAGCCCCTTTCACACCTAAGGGTGCTTTATTTAACAACTAAGATTTAACATTTTCATATTTGGCATTGATTTATTCATTTTTAAGGAGTATTATGGACCTCCTTTGCTCTTTTATTATTTAAAGAAAGTAATAAAACAAAAATGAATATTCCTATTAGCTTATGAATAATTTAGGAATATTACAATTGTCATGGAATTATTTCACTATTTTAGTAATTTCATCTTCTCGTACACATCTTCTAATGATGATATCTCAACTTGTCTTGAAAAATTCCTCGTTTGTCCATGGATATGACGCACTCGTTTAAATTTTCTTTTCTCTAGGAAAAAATATGATGGTAGTTTTCTTGTGGCTAAGTAATTGGCAATGTCTGCAAACCATGTAGATTTAATAGATATTTCAAAAATATATTCATCAGGAAAACTATCTTCTATTGGTGTATCATTATTATCATTTTGAATTATAGATAAAAAGTGAGAAACTGTATTTGTTTTCTAGGTCGGTTTAAAATGGCAATATTATATTCTTGCAATAGTAGAAACCATCTTGTGATTCTGCCATTTGTGATAGATTTATTCATTAGATATCTAATTGAAGAATGATATATGTTAATGAAGGCTTCATAGCCACTGATGTAATTTCCAAAATTTTAATTCCATGGACAACAAACGGAAACTCATTTTTAGAAAAAATATAATTTAACCGAGCAGGAGTTGAATTCTTACTTGTATAGTATATCGCATAAGGGGTTAAGCCTTTTCTTCCTAATACAACTCGCAGAGCTGTATCTAAAACAACAGTAGAGCTGTAATTTCTAGTTTGGTCCTCTTAAAATGGGTGGTTTAGACATCTTTGCTTTCAATGTTTCAAATGCCTTTTGGAACTTAGGGTTCCAGCTAAATTCATAATCCTTTGCGATAAATTTAAAGGGTGGAGGTGCAATTTTTGTGAAGTTTTCTATAAACCTTCTATAATATCCTTTAAAAGCAAGAAAAATCCTAACATATTTTTGACAATTTGGGATTTCTAATTTGGAAATAACTTCAAATTTAGATGAGTCCACCTTAATTCCATTCCCAAAAATATGGTGTCCTAAAAAAATTCCTTCAGTAAACCTCATAAAACATTTTTCATGAATTAATGAGAGATTTTCTTCCTTACAACTTATGAGAACTTTTTCAAAGTTTTCAAGGGATTCTTAAAAATAATTTCCATAGATTATAAAATCATCCATATACACTTCCACATAGTCATGAATTAAATAAGATAAAATACCTAATACTGCTCTTTGGAATGTTGCAGTTGCATTTCATAATCCAAAATGAAGTACTCGGTAAGCATAAGTTCCCCATGGACAGGTAAATGTGGTTTTGTCTTGGTCTTTGGGTTCTACCTAAAATTTATTATACCCACTAAAATTTTCCAAGAATGAAAAATATTTCTCCTCTGCTAATGTATCTAAAACTTTATCTATGAAAGGTAATGGAAAATTACACTTTAAATTAGATTTGTTCAACTCCTTATAGTCAATACACACCCTCTATTTTCCATTATTTTTAGGGACAATTACTAAATGTGAAACCCACTGATTGTCTGATATTGGATAAAAAAAGTTTACATTCAACAATTTTTATAGTTCTTCTTGTACAATTTCCATAAGATTTGGATTCATTCTTCTTTGAGGTTGTTTGATTGATCTATAATTTTCCTCAACATAGATATGATGTATGCAAGTTTCATGATTGATTCCTTTCATGTCAATCTATTCCCATGCATATGGTGAAGAATGTTTTTGCAATGTTTTGATTAAGTCTTCTTTTCAAAATTCTTCTAGGTTTTTGTTTATGCTTAAAGTTTAACCACGAAATATTTCAATTTAAAAACCAAATTCTTCCATAGAATATAAATAAATTTCTCTGGATGAGAAGTATTCAATATTACATTGTTCTTGAAAATTTTGACTATTCTCACATTGTGAAGATGATTCATGATTTTCTATTGAATTTAGAATATGAATTTCTTCACTAAAAATAGGTTGTCTATCATTGTCATAATCCATCCATTCTTCATTTTCTACTTCTATCATTGCTTTTGTTGGAGGATATAAAGTGAATTTCTTTGTTGAACTTCCATCAAATATAAACATATGACTAGATCTAAAATTGATGAAACCATCAATTGTAGCTAACCAAGGTCTTCCTAATATCAATGGATGTCCTCCTAAGTTATTCTTGTCAGTTAATATCATAAATTCAGTTGGATATTCCAAATAATTTAAGGATACATAAATTTTTTCTAATACACCGTTTGGTTTGATTATTGATTTGTGTGCGAGTTGTGGTAATGTTGGTCTATATTGATAATTTGAAATTTTTTGTTGTTCCATGTTTTGATACGCATGATGTTTATGGATACTTCTAAGTCAATTAATGTATTTGGGATATAAATACCATTGATGTGTGTTTTTACAATAGGACTTCCTGGATCCAAATATTTCTATATGGATGTTTTTCCCACCATGATATCTGTTATTTTTTCCACTAATTATATTCTTTTTTACTTCATTTTTTTCTTCCAGATTTATTTATACTTAACTCTCTTATTGTTTTTGCAATTATTGGAATTTCATTAATGGATTGTAACAAAGGATTTTTGATACAAACATTCTTCAATTCATATAATATATCATAATTAGGCAACATGATTTATTTTTCTATGCCTCTCTCAATTTGTAATCTTTCAAGGAAAGGAGGTTTAGATAATGAAGGTTGCTCTATGATAGGAGTTGAGTTTATTGGATTTTATTGAATATAATTTTGAAAAATTTGATACCCATTAATAGATATTCGTTCCCCCGAATGATTGTTTTTATTTTAAAGATTTTTTATCTGATGAAGAGAAATTTCATCATTTAGGTGATTATATTTTCCTCGAATAACAACAGAGGGATTTTTATTTTCTAATATCCTAGCAGATATAAGTTGAACATTGGTAAGATCTAGTGGGGTTATCATATAAGTCTGAAATTTTTTCCCTCCATGTTATAAATAGATTGTGCATTTTTATTCTTTGGGTTTGGGCATGGCTGAGCAGGTAGTTTGTTTGGTATTTGTGGAAATGTCAATGAAAATTTTGGATTATGACTCAAAAATTGAAGTTGTTGACTATTTTGAGGAAAATGTTGTGGAGGATAGTTCAGATAAGATTGTGAATATTGGTGATATTGAGAATATCTACCATAAGGATTTTCCATTCATTTTCCCCAAAGTTGAGGTTGAGACCAAGATTTCTTACATTGCATTAATGAATTATAATTATTCTATGGGGGCTTAGAATACATTTGAGTGTTGAAACCTTGACCTTCTGGCCTTTGCCTTGTTCTTCTAGAAACAAAAAAAAAAAGGATCTACTTGGTGTGGGGCTATTTACTCTTGGAAAGCAACCTTAAGACCTGGTATAGAAGGAAATTTATTTGTTTCATGATCTATGTACATATGGCATAGGTCTCTATGATTTTTAAATCAAGAGGACATTCACATAAGGCATGTTTCTTCTTGCATTTAGGACAAAAGATAGGTTACGCATCACTTTTTACTCTTTACTTATTTTGTAATTTTAAGTTGTATATTTTCTCACTTAGAGCCCCTAAAATATCTATTTTGAATTCATCAAGAAAATTTCCTATTTCATCCCTACTTACCATTCCAACTACAGATTTATTGACTCTAGAGAGAGTGGGATCTCTTGGAGTTCTCCCAATTCTTGAATTTCCTCTTGAAAGATGTATGCATAATTCAAAGATCTCATGTAATGGTAGTAGAGAGATGTATCCCTTAATATCTAATAGCTTTGAAAATGAGATGTTTTGAAATATCTTCATCTAAATTTTCCATCCTAGCCATTTTCAGGTTGTAACTAAATCTTTCAGTTAGGTCCTCTAAGTTTTCATCTTCTCTTTTCATCATATTAAAAGAAAAATCTTTCGAACTATTAGGTGTGCAATAATCCTTGTATTTTTGTAAGAATGCACTTTTCATTTCTTCCCATCTCCTAATATAATGTGCTATTAAGCCCATGGACCATTTTAATGTTGCATCCTTAAAGTTGCAGGAAACAATTTCAACTTTTGAGAATCATGTAAGTAGTTATATGATCTACGTGAAACCTCAAATTAAAATAGAAATGTTTCAGGATCTTCACTGCTTAATCCATGAAAATTGGGAAGGATGGAGGGTGAGATATTATTCATTGTAGCAGTTGTTTCCTCATCTAATATATAATATCCAACATGGTCTAATTATTCTCTATTTTCTTCATCTCTTCCTCTTCCTCCATCTCTTCCTCCATTTCGTCCACCTCCTCATCCACCTCCTTGTCCTTCATCTCCATTCCTTGGTCTTCCTCCTCATAGTCTTAATTGGGAATCATTTATATTTTGTACTTGTCATTCTTTTCTCCATGCATTTTAGATTCCTTAAAACCGATATAGGTTTCTAAATTTGGAATTGTCTATTCCTCTTATGATTCTTCTGGTTCCTTTATCAATGGTAGATTAAAAAATACTTCTTCCTCTTCTCCATTTGGAATTTCTAGCTCTTGGGATAAGAGTTTTTGTCCAGTAGAGGTTAAAAATATTACTCCTTTTGTTGGGGATGTAAGATCTTCTTCTTCGTTAACTACTTCAGTTGACGAAGTTTAAGAATTTATAGGCGTAATTTATGACCTTAAGGCCTCATGAAGTCTAAGTATTACTGCTACAAATGGAATATGAGTTTGAGCTGATAGTTTGGCACTACAACGTCTTGATGGAGTGAGTGGTATTGTTGAGATCAAACTTCTACCTCTAGCTACAAATCTACCTCTAGAGTCTCTTTCTCTACACATATATTGTTTTTAGATTTAAGAGACAAGGCTTTTAATTACACTTCCTTGGAAATGACGCAAAAATGTTTAGTCAATTTAATGTCTTAAATTTCTATCATCAATTGTCGACCAGAGTTAGTAATATTATGAAATGTGGGTGCACTATATATGCTAGAATCCTTTTTTTAGTTAATTTTTTGTGTTGGTTTTATGTGTTGTTTTAAGTATTTTGTGTATATCTAGAATGAAATTGAGAGACTAAGAACTGATGTGTGAAAATGAAATCCAAATTTAACTATCAAAATCTTTGATGAGAATTCTACTTTAGCTTATCTAAGAAAATGAATGATTAACTTCAAGGAAACCAGAAACAAGAAGAAACTTCAATATTTTTGTATGTTTTCGAGTTTTTATGTAAATGAAACTAAAAGCAAGAAATCACTAGAAAGAAATCACACTTAAAGAAGAATTTTAATGATTGAAAAATAAAACTAAGAAGGAAGAAAATGAAATGTTTAATATTAATCTAAGAAAGGAATTTAATGTATAATTTACCCTTAAAGAAGATATTTTAATGATTAAAACATAACACTTACAAGAAGGAATAAAAGGAAATGTTCATTTGAGAATGAAAATTAATCTGTGATAAATGTATATTCCATCGAAATAAATTAATATAAGTGATAAATTTTAAGCTATCAAATCAACCTATGCCGGAAACTATGATAAATTATCATAAAAACATATATGTAAACCATTTCTAAAACTATTCAATCAAATGACAAAACATCTATCTAAATTACTTCTAAATCTATTCAATTATAAACAAAACATCAAATCAAATTTTTTATAAATCTAGCAAAGCATACATGTAAACTATCTCCAAATCTATTCAATTATAAAGCAAAGAATCTATCTAAAGTATCTCTATAAATCATAGTACGTATTTGAATTAACTCTAAACCTATTCAACTATGAGACAAAAGCATCTATTCTAATCATAACAAAATTATGCAAATGAAAATAAGAAACATATTGTATTAAATCTAAATAACTATGCTAAGGAATTTTAGAAATTGTTTCAAATGGGGAAAGAAAATAGAGTATGTATCTCTTGTGGAAAAATAGAATGAATATATAATCAATGAAACAAGAAAAGGAAGCATGTATCTATTGTGCAAGGGAATGAAAGAAAGGTTTCAATCTACGAAATGAAAATGCTAACATAGTTATGCTATTAATACGTTAAGGAAATCAAAGCAAACATAAAAAATAACTATGTGGAAAATACAACAAAAAGCATGAGGAATTTAAACTATGAAATAATAGAAAAATAAACTACTAAAACTCTTTTTTCCACAACAGAACCGTTCCAAATTCACTTTCAACTAATCAAGCATTAGTGATTCTGAAAACGCCTTCTTCTTGGATTGATAAAACATAGTTTTAATGTATAACAACATTACAATAAAAATCAAACTTTTTTTTGGTTTACACAGGCCGATATTTATAACAGATTCTAATTGATTTTTTAGGTCATCTTGCCCAAATAATAATTAAACTAGGAATAGAACTCTAAATATAAATGCTATCTCCATAGCTTTCACGATTTTCTACGTGGAGAGAAAATCGTGAAGCTGTCTCGCTCGCTTGTCCTGATTCTCTGATTTGACTGAACCTTTGACCATGATTTTAGGCGCTATCCTTCTCAATATTGGACATGTATGTAGGATAAAATCCATGAGTGTATCATTTACAAACTTCCCATGAACGTTGCTCCTCTATTCTTTCTTTCGAACTTGTTAAACAATGTCGGTAGCTGCAAAAATGGAGATTAGCTACAGAATTGCATGAATTATGCAGTGAAATATATATTTTATTCAAATAATAAGAAACATATTAAAATATGAAAATGTATCATTTAGATACCTTGGCAGACTATAAATGTGAAAACCAACATTGATTTAACTTATGGAGTTTGAAAAAAAGGAGGAAAAGGTAGTTAAATAGATGTCAAAATAGAGACAATCTTGAGGCTCAACAATGCCCTTGTTGATTCTTTCAGTTTGAGTCCCAAATTCATGCTTGGAATATTGAATGGAGGTGATTCATTGAAGAGAGTTTTGGCTCAGCTAATCTATGGTCGGGTGGAAGGTGGAAGTCCCATCTCGAGTTGGTTTTTATATTTGTTAATGAAAAATTCATTCCTTTGATATTGATCCCTAATTGTAGTAGTTATTATGTGGATTTTTTTTTTTTTTAATCCTTGGTATTTATGTTGTTATTATGCTGGTTATAAGCATGTATTTTATCAGTGATGATGTATAGATCTATCCAATTTTTTCCTTGAAAATGAATCCACACTATGTCTTTGGTCAAATATACTTTTTTGCAACTTACAATGTAAGGGAGCAATGCTTCTTAGTGATTAACAGATAAGTATGAGACCTTTATGTTTAAATCTATTATTTATACCTATAGAGGCTATGTCTATGACATGTTTAACGAAATTTATGTCATGTCTAGGAGTGGTGTGGATGATTTCCTGATGATCCAGGTGGATATTGGTGGCCACCCACCTATTCCACTTGGCTCCCCACCATTGTCTCTTTCAGTTTCTGAGTTTCGGCACAACTTACAATTTTTAGCAGTTTTTCTAGTCCTGAACTTCCGCAACCATTTTGAGGCGCTAATTTTTTTTTTTTGGGGAAAATCTGGAGTAACATGGGTACACATCAAACAGAAATCATAAGCCAAAGTTACGTCCTCAAGAAGTTGAAACACCAATTTACCCAAACGGGGCCCATAGTTTTGGCGCTTCATCTCCTAAGGTTAGGGTTTTGGATGTTTAGGGTTTTGCATTGTTTCTAAATAATAAATAGGCCCTCGAGCCTCATTGGAACATAGTTCAGAGGTTTGTAGACACCACATATCTTCTCAGTGATAAGCTACGAGCGACCTAGCTAGTTTATTTCCATTTTGTCTATAAGCAAATTTCATTTCTTTGATATTAATGAAATGAAGTGTTATTTCCATTGCAACTTTGTATTTATGGTTATATGTGTATTTTTTTATGTTCCTGTGTAAATATCTATCCATGGTATAAGAGAAGTCTGCATTTTCTCGATCCTTCTTTGCATGTCCCCAACAAGGTTGGGGTATAAGGAGTCAGGGCTCAATCTGGTTGAACCTTTACAAGATCAGTAGAGTATAGAGGCCTTGCTTCTTGATGGTTGGTTTGGTAATGGTGTAATCAGTGCACGATCTGATGTACTTCTCGACATCTAGTTGAAGGCTTGGCCAATAGAAATACTTTTGCAGTATTGTCATTTTTTTATCGACCCCGAAATTCCCAACGACTTAACTATAGTGTGTTTCCCATATCATCATATCATCTTGGCACGCTTTATTTAAGGAACACAAAGGTGTACTAGGTAACATAACATTGCATCTTGGAGGTGAAAATTTGAAACTTTCGTGTGCCCCAAGAGGACCTTTTATGTGTGACAGAATTCTGGATCACTCTTGTAGAGAAGTGGCCAATCAAAAATCTCATGCCCACAAAAGTTGAGAATGGTGGTTAGCACCATGATTGGTGGTTGCTTGAGGTAGTCTGGAACATTATTGGTGCTACCCTTCTTATACTTGATGCTCAAATGGAACTGTTGCAGATATCTGGACCACTTCTGACGGCGATCGTTCTGCAACTTCCCTTGTGTTTGTATGAACTATAGGGGTTGGTGGTCTGTGTGGATGATTATTTCCTTCTCCAAAATATAATGCTTCCATTGTCGACAAGCCTGCACAATGTAATTTATTTCTTTGTCATAAGTGGGATACTTGTGGAATGTGTCAAACAATGTGTCACTGTGATATGCCACTAGATGCCCTTGTTGAGTAACAACTGCCTCAATAACATACAAAGAGGCATTTGTCTAGATATCAAATAGTTTTTTCAAGTCTGGTAATGTCAGCACTGGTGCAGAAAAAAGGTGATGTTTCAATTCTACGAATTCCTTTTGATGTGATTTTGACCAAAATAATTTTGCTTTCACTCCTCCATTGGTGACTTTACTCCAGGGTAAAATGATATGGAAGAAGCCCAACACAAACTTGTGGTAGAAATTAGCAAGACCCAGAAAGTTGTGAAGCTCTATTAGACTGGTTGGTGCTGGCCAATCCCGAATGACTTGGATCTTTCTTGGATCTTCATGCACCTCCCTTTCATCAATAATGTATCCCAGATGTTGAACCTAGGTCATGCCAAAAGTGCACTTCTCCAAATTACGATACAACTTGTGTTGCCGCAGTGTTTGGAGGACTTGTCAAATGTGTTGGAGGTGCTCTTCCCAAATCTGGTTGAGGATTAGAATGCCATCCAACTACACTACTACAAATGAGTTGGTGAATGGATGTAAGATGTCATCCATCAACCTCATGAAGGTTGGGGGAGAATTTTTCAACCTAAAGCCATGAAAAAACATTTGAAAAGGCCCTCCTTGGCTTTGAAGGAAGTCTTCCACACATTGGAGGGTTCGATTGGTACCTGGTGATACCTAGACTTCAAGTCGATATTGCTAAAATATTTCTCCCCTTTGAGTTGGTCCAGAAGGTCATCAATCTGGGGGATTGGCTACCTATTCTAGAGAGTGATCTTGTTTAGCGCCTGGTAGTCAATACAAAGTCTCCAAGTCCCATCCTTTTTTTGTACCAACATGATCGAGCTCCCACAAGGTGATGAACTCGGTCGGATTTGAACTTCTTGCAATATCTCTTGAATCTACCTCTTGATTTAATCGTTCTCAAGAAAAGAGCACCGATATATCAGTCCATTGGGTAGCAGTGCACCTGGGGTTAGATCAATGGGGTGCTTGACCTGAAAGTGCAGAGGCACCCCTGTGGGTGAGGTGAAGATGTCCCCGTACTCCTCCAAAACCTTGTCCATATGTTGTTTTTGTGCAGAGGAGCCTTGTCTGGAGGTCGTGGCCACAGTATTCTTCTTTCCGTTGGGGCGGATCATTTGGAAAGAAATTTCATGGTTTTGGAAATGAGTTTACTGCATTTTTTTGAAGTAACAAAAGAGATAGCGGTGGGAGGTGGTACCTCTGCTATCCTCTACAACTTATTTCCCAAAGTAACAATAACAGCGCGAGGTCAGGACTCATATAAAACATGTCGCTTCCATAAGTAGCTTGGCCTATTATTGCATCACAAACATCAAGAGGATAAATGTCACATAATATCTCATCTGTGAAGGGCTTGATGTTGTAGGGAAGGTGGCACTTTTGGCTGACGCGGAGATCCCATCCTTGGTGAAGTGAACCAATGGTGTATGTTTGTGGGTGTGTTGTAGTCTGCAAGCCCAACCACTTCACAACGTCTACTGAAATGAGGTTCCTTTGGCTCCATTATCGACAATGAACTGTAGCGCGAAACCCTTTACCCACATATGGGAGTGGAAGAGACTCTCCTCCTCCTATCGATCTTCTAGTTCCTCCCTCTAGATCTTCTAGTTCCTCCTTCTGGATCTTCATTGTGGCAACAGTGGCATTGGGCTCTGCATCAATAATCTGTTTCCCTTTTTCATTCACCTTGTCAAGTTCTAATTGAGGTTCAGAGCATGCATCTAATTCAGAATCCCTCATCTCGGCCACCAGTGATTTCTTGGCCCGAAACTCACTTGTGTGTGAGTGGAGCTCTTATGGAACTCTCACCACTTTCTTGTGTCCTTATTTGGCTTGATGGTGTTATTATTTGCCTGTGGCTTTGAAAGGTTATCTTGGGCCACCATGCCTTGGCTTTGTCCTTTGCCTTGGGCCTCAATCTTGGTAGCATATTGGTTTTCCGTACTAAGCGAGAAGATTTCGAGGAACTCCATTTCCTCCTGAATATATGTATGCAGACAACCACGATAATTTAGCACCAAATTTTTCTCCAAATATATGATACCCAACTTTGTGCATAGGGTATGGAATAGATTCTTCATCTCATGCACATCATGATCCCTTTGTTGTCGCAATGTGCTCCATTGTATGTGCTTGTCCTCATAACTCCCTACGGGATAGTATTGTTCCTTCATGGCGTCTTGGAAAGAATTCCATGTGGGTACAACTAAGAGTAGATAGGGTTCTGTCTCATCCTTTTTATCAAATTAGGTTTCCCACTAGTCCTTCAGATGGGGGGTAGCTTTGAGGAGTGAAAAAATAATCTTCTCTTGGTCGGAAAAGTCATGAACCGAGAAATATCCTTCTAATAGATTCAACCTTCTATATATGGCATCTGCATCTATTTTACCCTCAAATATGGTAATGTAAAATTTTACTTGTACCTTAAATGGATTCGTGCCTCTAGAGTGGTTGTTGGATGCAGATACATTGCCAGTGGGCAATTGTTAAAGGATCTAGGAAAAGTTATCCATCATCGCATTCCTTTATTTTTTGAGGGCCTCCTTGAGCAATATTTTGATAGGATATCCTACTCCCTCATCTTTATTTTCGTCCCCCATGGGTGGCCATTAGGGTTTCTGAGGTTGATCTTGCAAAGGTTCAACCAGATCGAGCCCTAACTCCTTATACCTTGACCTCGTTGGGGACATGAAAAGAAGGATCAATAAAATAAACACCTCTCTGATTCCACTGATATGGATTTATGCAAGAACGTAATAGAATACACATATAACCATAAATATAAAGATGCAATAGAAATAACACTTCATTTCATTAATATCAAAGAACTGAATTGTGCTGATAGACGGAAGGGAAATAATATAGCTCGGGCGTGGATAGCTTATCTCTGAGAAGAGATGTGGCGGCTACATGCCTTTGAACTCTATGTTGTAATGAGGCTCCAAGGCCTATATAATATTGAGAAACAATGGAAAACCCTAAACATCCAAAAACCTAACCCTAGGAAATGAAACGCCGGACTATGGGCCACGTTGGGGTAAATTGGTACATCAATTTTCCAGGGTCGTAACATTGGCATACTATCTTTGTTTAATGCACATGATACATTATTAGAAAAATCTATCCGAGGACTACAACTGCTGACTACAAATGCAGGTTTTAGAACAGAATCAAATTCGTCAGAAAAACAATGCCCCAAAAACATCGTTTAGTGCCTCAAAATGGCTCTGGAAGTTCAGGACCTAAAAAAACTACTAAAAATAGTAAGTTGTGCTGAAACTGAAAAACTGAAAGAGAAAATGGTGGGGCCCCAAGTGGAATAGGTGGGTGGCCACCAATATCCATAGGGATCAATGCTGCAGAAAATTCACATCCAGCCAAGTCCATCGCCCTGTGGGAGCCTAATTCTGTTGGTATAGAAGAAGGATGTCACTTTCCAACACAATATTGACTATCGGAAGCTGAACAAGATCGTTGTCCAAAATAGGCACTTGTTCCCATGGATTGATGACCTTCTAGAACAACTCAAAGGTGCAAAATATTTTAGCAAGATTGAATTGAAGAATAGGTATCACCAGGTACCAATTGAACACTATGATGTGTGGAAAACTGCCTTCAAAGCCCAGGAGGGCCTTTTCAAATGGTTGGTCATGCCTTTCAGGTTGACGAATGCTCTCACAACCTTCATGAGGTTGATGGATGAAATCTTGCAGCCATTCACCAACTCATTTGTAGTGGTGTCCTTAGATGAAATTCTAATCTTCAACCAGACTTGGGAAGAGCACCTCCACCACATCCGACACGTCCTCCAAACATTACATCAACACAAGTTATGTGCCAATTTGGAGAAGTGAGCTTTTGGCATGACCCATGTTCAATATTTGGGATACATTATTGATGAAAAGGGAGTGCATGTGGATCCAACTAAGATCCAAGTCATTCGGGATTGACCAGCCCTAACCACTCTAACAAATCTTCACAACTTTCATGGTCTTGCTAATTTCTACCGCACGTTCGTGTTGGGCTTCTCTCATATCACATTTCCCTTAAGTCAAGTCACCAAGGGAGGAGTGAAAGAAAATTCATTTTGCTTGGAATCTCAACAGAAGGCGTTCGTAGAATTGAAACATCGCCTTTGTTTTGTCCAAGTGCTCACATTACTAGACTTGCAACAACCATTTGAGATTGAGACAAATGCCTCTGACTATGCTATTGGGGCAGTTCTTACTCAATAGAGGCATCCAATGTCATATCACATTGAGATATTTTCTGACATAGTTTGCAAGTATCCCACTTCTAACAAAGAAATGTATTCCATTGTGCAGGCTTGTCAAAAATGAAAGCATTACAATTTCGGGAAGGAAAAAATCATCCACACAGACCACCGACCACTGTAGATCATACAGACACAAGGGAAGTTTTAGAACGATCACCATCAAAATTGGTCCACATATCTATAACAGTTTCATTTGAACTTCAAGTACAAGAAGGGTAGCACCAATAATGTTGCAAACTGCCTCAGCTGACCACCGATTGTAGTGTTAACCACCATTCTCAACTCTTGTGGGCATGAGAATTTTGATTGGCCACTTCTCTACAAGAGCGATCCAAGATTTGGTCACACATAGAAGGCACACTTGGGGAGTATGCAAGTTCCAAATTTTCACCTCCAAGATGCATTGTTATGTCACCTGGGACACCTTTATGTTCCTTCAAGTGAGCATGCCAAGATGATATGGGAAGTGCACTATAGTCGAGTCGTTGGGCATTTTTGAGTCGAGAAAACAGTGGTAGTACTGCAGAAGTATTTCTATTGGACGAACCTTCGAGAGGATGTGAGGAAGTACATCATATCCTACATTTCTTGTGCTATTGCGAAACCAACAATCAAGAAGGAAGGCCTATACACTCTACTACTTACCCCTAGTTGACCTTGGGAATCCATATTAATGGATTACATGTTGGGCCTTCTTTCTACTAAGCATGGAAATGACTGTGTTTTCATGGTTGTCGACAGATTCTCGAAGATGGCCATTATGGCAGCCTACAAGAAGAATATCACAGCATAAGCAACTGCTAAAATCTACTTTGAACGAGTGTGAGTGCACTTTGGGATCCCATAGTATATCATATCAGATCGAGACAAAAAGTTCCTCAACAAATTTTGGTCCAGCCTTTGGTCAATGATGGAAACCAAGCTAACCAAGTCCACAGCTTTCCATCCCCAAATTGATGTCCAGACAGACGTTGTCAACAAGATGATTGTACACATTCTAGATATGTACAATTCAAAACATTCATGTACATGGAATGGGAGCCTCCCCTATGTACAACACAGTTATAACCGGGCTCTCCACAACTCAACTAGCCATACCCCTTTCAGGTGGACTCGAGATTTGAGCCACTATGTCCCATTGACGTAGCCATGCCATTTTCATCTATTGAGGTCGATTTGGCTCATGTCCAGTCTGAAGATGAAAAAGCGAAAAACTTTGTGAAGAAAATTCAGCACATACGCCAAAAGGTTAATAACATATTGGACAAAGCAATGCTAGGTACAAGCAATGACATAATCAACATCGAGTACCACACAACTTCTAGGTGGGTGAACAAGTGTGGCTACATTTTCAGAAGGAGTGCCTCATAGGACCCCATCGCAAGCTTAACCAGCTCTGATATGGGTCATACATCATCACCAAGGCTGTAGGGAACAATTCCTTCAAGCTCATTATTTGATCTTTTCTTTTTCTACACCTAGTATTCAATGTGGACCACCTTCATCTCTACTTCCCACCTTTACTCGACACCTCTGACATTGCAGAATAACTCACACCAACAGATATAAACCCAGAGTACATAGAACAGGCCACCACAGATTGTATCATGGACATGCAAATCAAGAACACTCGTCAACAGAAGATCCAGTTATATCAGGTTGTCAAAGCTAGAAAACTCCTACACTAAGGCAAGTGGTTCACTAGGGACCAAGTTCAACAGAATTTTCCTCATCTTATGGAGGAACTCAATGCAATGGGAACCATTTCTTCCTAAGGAGGGAGGAATGATCCAGGTGGATATTGGTGGCCACCTGGCTATTCGACTTAGGGCCCCACCATTGTCAATTTCAATTTTTCAGTTTCAACACAACTTACTATTTTTAGCAGTTTTTCGGTCCTGAACTTCCAGAGTCATTTTAAAGCCCTCAACTACGATTTTTGGGAAAACCGTGAGCAACATGGGACCGCATCAAATAAAGATTGTATGCCAAATTTATGTCCCCGGGAAGTTGAAACACCAATTTACCCAAAAGGGGTCCATAGTTTTGGTGCTTCATCTCCCAAGGTTAGGTTTTGGATGTTTAGGGTTTTTCATTGTTTCTAAATAATAAATAGGCCCTTGAGCCTCATTATAACACATTTCAGAGGCCTATAGGTGCCGCATATCTTCTCAGAGATAAGCTACCAGCGCCCTAGCTAGTTTATTTCCATTTTGTCCGTAAGAAAATTTAAGTTTTTTTATATTGATGAAATGAAGTGTTATTTCCAATGCATCTTTGTATTTATGGTTATATGTGAATTATGTTGCGTTCCTGCATAAATCTGGATCACCTAATGATGTGATTTATTTTGTACCTTTGTTTTAATGTTATTTATCATCTCGTAAAGTGTCAGGAAGTTCTGGGTAGTGACCTAGGCTCTTGGGCTAAAATAGTGGCAAAAATCCGAGAGTTGTAGACACAAAACTGACCAAACCGGGCCCTTGGCGCTTCCTTTCCTTGTCATTCCTATGACTATAGGCTTTTGGACACTACTTTGCCCTGGCATGCCTCTTGATAAGGCTCAAATTGATCAAAAAATCAATATGCCTCATGTTTGAGGGGCCTCGAAGGTTTTTCTATCTCTTGAGGATGTTTCTCATCTTGTGTAAGGTGTGCTTGTCATGTTTCTATCGGTTCCACTTCCTTAAGGTCATCTAAGAGGTGGAATCTAACATTAGTAGCTTCTGGTTGCATGTTTACCTTAGTTGTTCAGTTACTTGGGTATATGTGGGAAGGGGATGACTATACCAGCCTTGGAATTAAATCAATAATAGATCCATGTTTATAATGTTCTTATTCTAAATATATTAAATCTCTGTAAATTTATAGTATAATATTAAAATAGAGTTCGAAGAAAGAAATTGTGGTATCATAAAGAGCAGAATACACTACATTGATAGTGGGTGAACATTGAAAAAATTATGGTAAGGATGACCAATTAAAAATGGGCATCGTTAATTTCACCTACACGTTATTTTAATCATAACCTGATAGTTATCATTAAATAATTAGGTAAAATAATAGTTGCACCAGTGAGAAAATCATATCCAAACTATAAAAAGTTCCTTCTTAATTGATATTTTAGTATGAGCAATGTTGAAAGAAAGATACCATTATTTACCTTGAATTTTATAAATGAGTCATATTTATGATAATGTACATAGCCTCCGGTTTATTAAATTATTATATATTAATGGTGCTCACCTTATTTGCTACATTTAAATAGTATGTTGAATGCAGTTGAAAGTTATAAACATATTTCAACATATATGTTCGAAAAGGTGCGTCCTAGTTGAGTCAACCCCCACTCCAAAAAAAAAAAATATAGTCTGTGGAACACAATGAAACACCATCACATATATCGTTAGAAAAGAAGTACATCGTAGCTTCCATCTAATTGATTGGAAACTGTTACAAAAGAAGTACATGGTAGCTTCCATCTTTTTTCTTTCCATCTGATTGATTGGATAAATCCAGCTCTGGAATTGAGTTGTTGCTCGCATGGAAGAGAGAAGATGGAAAGAGGAAAATTTATTCAACAAGATTTCAGGAAAAATAAGAAGGAAATATCTCTTTAGTTACTGTCATCTTGTTTGGGTTAGATTGGTGAAAAATTTATGAAAATTATTGGATCAATGATGTAAATGAAAAATTATTAATAAATAAATAGTGTATATATTTGGAAATGAGACAACTAGAAATGAAATTCTTGTTTTATATATATATATATATATATATATATATAGTTTTATAGGTAAATAAGATTGAAAAATTCTTATGATAATTCTAGATAACATTTTAGATAATCTGACAGAAAGATCCATTAATTCCCTTATAGAAAAAATTTAAGCTTAGGAAAAATAACATAAAATAATTGCGAGAAAGAAAAGCCAGCTTTTATGAAAAATCCTAGGAAAATGGATTAAAAAGTGCAAAGAAACTTTATCGTCAAATACAAATATTAAATACTTGAAAAAAAATATGAAAGAGGGGTTGGGGGTTGTTTATCCCTTGGCAAGAGATTCAGTGGAGGAAACAACTCTTGGCTAGCAGGTGTGAATTTCCTAGTACCCTGCTGATAGTTTTATTTAAGATGACTATGCTTTAATTCTGTCAATTGAAATGAAAATATGTATTTGATACAATTTATATATTAATCTGATATAGCGTAAATTCGTCTAGGGTACGAAGGTATACTGGTGATACAACTAATTTGAAGCAAGGATTTTGTGATGAGTTCATGAGATGGTACACGTATGCATATGGTTATGAATGAAGAGAAGTATAATTCGGGTTTAGTATTTCCATGCATTCAATATTTGCAAATAAATTCCATTAACTTTAATTTGCATTCAATCTCTGCAAATATATTCCATTAACTATAGTGTATTGTTGTATAATACAATTATAGTTTTAATACATACAAAATATGTCTGGATAACTTCTGATAATTATGAATTTAATACTATAGCTCTCTCAATATATAGACAGGCCTTGTTTTTACAGTTCATGCGCATGAGAGGAAAATGTTAAGATTGTTGGGACTAGGATGATTCGTTATGCATGAGTGAAAGTAATAAATGTACTTGATAGTAGATTTTATTATTGAAGATTCAAGTACATAAACTTGAAACCTTCCTCATTTTCATTTAATATAGATATTTGAAAAGATATTTTGTTTCGAAATTTATTGTATTATATGGCATACTTGCGAGTGTTTCGTCATCGGATTCACTAGTTGACGAGGAAATTAACTTGCTACAGTGCATGCTAGTTCTACTGGAAATCCAAACTGCACTAATGGAAAGAGTGGACATGTCATTTGGGATCTAAATATTATTTGCGTAGGCAGACAAGGGTTTGACACTGGAATGATACCGAGATTTACTATAGTAACAATACTTCTCGAGTTTGGTGACAATAGTGAGTAATGAGTTTAGTAAAATGAATCGGGTAAGGTAATTATAGTATAACCTCAAGTAGGATCTCTCAATAAATAAATAAAACCATTATTGGAATAGTAGTATTAATCCTACTAATCATGGAACAAAAAAAATTCAGCCAAGGGACTAGTATCCTCTTGTCCCAGTAAAGAGGGATTGAAAACAAACGAAAACAATATATAAATCATCCAGTTTATCACTGAATGTAGCTGGAACTCATAAACCAGGAGGTTAATTAATAAAAATGGATGTACATCGGACAACCATATTATTCACATATTGACGCGGTAATTAAAACATTAATGGGAGACAAAATAGACACATGTTATGGTAGATGATAATCCACAAATATCTATTATGGGAACAAAATATCAGAATCAAAAATCAATTGAAATCAAGTAACCAAAGAACTTAAAAATCAAGTAAGCACATGCTTAACATAGTTGAGTCAATTCAATCTTGAGAAAGATATTTTTTTTAGGATTTTATGATATATGAGAAATAATCGTGCAAATTACTATTTCAACGTTTGAGTATTTGCCATTTAATATAAAGAAAAAAAACTAGAATCCTGCACACCGTTAGTGATGGGCTAATTTTCTAACCAAATAGAGTAATTAAGACATTTACACTTGAATTTAAAATGATGGTTTGGGAGAGGAAACGAAATTCGTAGATCAAACCCTTCATTCCAAAAAGAGTTTCTCAGAATTGTGCATTGTTAACCCTCAAAGGACATCAATAGAGGATGTGGAAGGAAAATGATCATGAGAATGGGCAGAAGCGAAAGAAGCATAAAGTGAAATACCTAGAGTATAGCATGGATTAAATATGTTTATTGTTAAGTACTAGCACTGTGAAAAAATACTTATGGATTTCATAGCTTGTAGGCAACCAAGAAATGCAGAATTATATAAAATAAACGTCGCTTATACATATACATAACTGATGACATTAGTAACTATGTTCGCCATAGGGACAAAATAATTATTAAAGATGTTCAATCAACCTGACCATATATATATTAGCAAAGAAGTATTCACTTTACAGTCAAACTTAAATTTAAAGGCCTATTTAAAATAGTGGTAACATATATAGAGGGCGAATCAACGCTTCATAAATCGAAAACTACCAGCGTGAGTGTTGGAAAATGTGTCCAGATTAAGTAATTTCAAGTGTTCTTAGCACCCTTGACAAGAATCTACTCCTGAGTAAATTGGAATGATTGCACCAACCTGAAACAAGTGAGGACAACTATCAAAACTGTTGAATGTTGATCACTGGCCAAAAGCCCAATATTCTAACCAGGGAAACAAGATTTCCTACAGAAAGGGCCAAAAGAGGCAACTAACCATTATATATTCTAACCCTTGGTAATGATTGGTGAAGAAATAAAGCAGGAAAAGGGGGGGTGAGGGAGAAAATTTAGATAGTCATCTTTATTACCTCTCATAGTTAAAGGGAGTTTATCATCGACGTGAGGTCTCCTGCTGCATACGAAAATAAAACAAGATAAATAACTGTGAGGGACATAGTAGTTATAAAAACTTTCGCATATTAAAATCTGTGGAATAATTACAAACCTATATTAAGGATAGTGTATTACCTTGAAATAGGTTCATGGAAAGTTATACACGGAATACCCATACATAAAATGGCCGACACTGTAAAGTTTCAGAGGATGGAATTCGAATTTAGTGTCCTCTCTCCTAGAGCCTTACATATTTACATAACTATAAAAAAGCCATGCCACTCTGAATAGTTAAGGTGCAACACCTTTATGAGAACCCATCTAGAAAACCTCAATTGAATCATTACGTGGAATCTGGTGAAACCGACTTCGCTTCAGAGATATCTGACATGTGCATAACAACCACTAAGTGGGACATCTGCACAACAACCAAGAAGTTAGAAGTAATGGAACTTGTCTATCAGATTTTAGGGAGAAATACTCTGCTCCATAAACACTAACTGTAAAAAGACAAGTTATTTGTGGCAGTGGAAAAATAGTTTACTTGCAATATGAGAAAAGCGTGAGTTGTGAAAAAGATTAAAGCCAAAGAAACACATCAAAGTCTTGGAAGGCCATCCAAGCCACCGAAGCTCCAGGGATAGACACGGGAATTATGACATATTACCGGGCGACTGCAGTGCAGTTGAATGTAGAGGAATGACCTTTCGGTTAAGGGAAATATGGGGTAGGGTTGGGGTGGAGTAATCCCCACCCTTGATCCATAATTTTTTTAATGATGAACGTTAAACAAGACTCAAAGAGCATCAACCGTCCATGTGAAATAAGCAAATGTGGTAACGGTTTGTTGGAATTTCTGAACAATTTCGAACAGAGAGGAATAAAACAATTTTTTTTACAACATAGAGTTTAAAAACAAATGGGGAACAAATAGAGATGGTGAGAAAACACTTCTATTTCATTAAATGTAGAAATGTATTACAAAATGAAATGTTGTCTTCATAACTAAGTTCTTGATTTACAAAAGATTTTTTTCTTCTCTGTCTTTGTCTATTTCAGCCTTCGGACTCTCTCAAAACAATACACTATCTTCTACCATGCACACACGGCATATTACATTACACACACACATATATATAATAAATATTTCATATATATATATATATATATATAACCAAAGTTAAAAACTAAATGCACTAGGATAAATAAAACATTAATTCAAAGTTAAACTTTAAAATCATAATGTGACAAACAAAAATTAAATCAAAACATTTCACAAACATTTTGTCGGGTTATAAAACTTTGCCAATGTCCATTACTTTGCCCCTCCGCAAAGAATTTCATTGGTCCTGAGAAAAGTGACGTCACCTTCTCTCTAGTGTAATTGAAAAACTAGTTTGGGTGTAATTGAACAACTGATTTTTACCGCTGCTGCTGTACTTCTAACTATTCACATCAAAATGTCCGGGGTCTTCGTTAAATGGTGATGAGGCGGGCTATTATAGCACTGATCACAGGTTCAGTGATCACAAGTTCAATTCCCTTCCATGATCGAAGTGATGTATGTGGACATGTTGACGGAAATGTAAAGATGTAATCCTACCAAACTTACACTATATATATAGATGTAGTCCAACCAAACTTCAAAAAAAAGAAGAAAAAAAACCTATTCACATCAAAATCAATGCTACCTCCTTGCCATTTAATTCTTTTGTCCATCTGCTGTGTGCCGGCCGTTGGAATTAATATTCCGTAAGCCGCCACACACACACAGGGAGCTATTAATCGTTTACATCACCGAGGAATTGCACGCTAACTTTCAAAGAGTAAGTGTCACAAATATCAGCGGTGTGATACGTGAGATATAAGGATGGGGTATATGGTTGGGTCTCAAATGTAATTTACGGACTCAGAAAATAGCGTGGAAGAGTTGTTAATATAATATATTAAAAAAAAAAAACAAATCAATAGTTAACTGTCTCTGAGAAGAAATGGTAAAGCATCGTAGTGATAAGATAAGTCCATTCACCATTAAAAATTACCCACATTATATACCAGCCATAAAAATTACCCACATTATATACAAGCCATAGTGCTCACATCAGTTTGAAACAAACCAGGGTAAAAGCCTACGATGAGAACAAAAGCACTAGAAGAATTTCATTATTAACACTAATTCCTAGTCGTATTCACCATTATGATATACAACACCTTATGGTGTCACCCTAAGCCGTGGAAGATTCGTTAGTTGGAGTAAATTATTGTGGAAAATTTTACATGTAATAAGCATTGAACAAATAATCAGGAGTGAATTATAGCATGGTAGATCAATATATAATAGGTGCTACTATACACCTTAGACCAAAGGGTTAGCATATGCTTCTAGATAATACCATAGAATTATATGAGGGATCTCACTTTACCAACATGATACCAGGGCCTATGAGAGTAATATGGTCGTAAGTTGTAAAAGTTATAAATTAATACAGTAAATATATAACTTAAGATCAATATTTAGTTTTGGGCATAGTTAACCAATTTTATACATGATGTCCGATAAAAATGTATGCAAAAGCTTAGTTGAAGTTAGTTGAAGATGTGATCTCTTACTTATATCGTCGTAAGTATATACTGGGCAAAAAAAATGAGCGGTGAGGTCTGTGACAGTTTCAGTCACTCGATGCTAAGGTAATTCAACGTTTACCCAGAATTTTTTTTTTTTCATTAAAGTTATGGCCCATGCATTTTTTTTAAGGCTCGATTTATTTTTCTTAGGGATTGTGTGTTTAATTCTAGGTGCACTTAAGGGTTATGTGAAATAAACCCAAAGTTCTAGGGTTTGAGCTTCGACACTTGAGCCACAACCTAAGTAATCCAATCCTAGAAAATATATCGTTTTTTTTTCCTTCTAAGTACATCCCATTCCAATAATTTTATTCTTATATATAGGGATGATATGTGAAGGATTTGTGTAGCTATAAGTATTGGTGAGCCTTGGTATTGCACCAAGAGTGGTGCAACTCCCAAGGGCTACTCTACTTTACTTTATCAACCCATGGTTCGTACAAACTTTGAGGTGACAATGTTATATAAACAAGAGATGCATTCTACTCATGCCATCCTCTTCTGAGTACTACAAAAGGGTGCTATTGGTAGGGTTTTTGAGTGAAGTTTGTCACACTTTTGAATTATATCTAGAACTACAAATCACTCAAAACCATTATTCTATAAACAATCAAAGGGCTATTCTAAAGCAAGAAGATACATATAGCTATTTTGCAAGAAAGGAAATTTACAATTTAGGCTATTGCGAGAAATAGAAGTAAACTAGGAAACATTCATGAAGTAAA
Source organism: Pinus albicaulis (assembly GCA_034641835.2). Lineage (NCBI taxonomy): Eukaryota > Viridiplantae > Streptophyta > Pinopsida > Pinales > Pinaceae > Pinus > Pinus albicaulis. Next base: position 1,092,354,147 of record CM076570.1, read on the forward strand.
TTGTTGAATTGGAATTGCAGAAAACAAAACTAATCTAATCACACATTGCTGGGCCAAATGGATAAGTAAACTCTAACTATTTATTCTTAACCGCTATGATTTAACAATGCATCTAGTCATGGGCTAGCAATGCTTTTAAAAACATTGTTTTTCAGCAAATGAAGGAGGCGCTAAGGTGGCTTAAGGCGATCTTGGACTCATGTATTCATAATTGAAGGTGTCTTGGAGATTTTGGCTGGGTTAGGTGAGGTAGAAGATGGTTTCTCGACTGAAAGAGAGGCTAACTCGTGCTACTAGAGGATCTGCTACAAGTTTCATGTAGTGCTACATGATGTCCTATAAATGCTACTAGAAACAAGTCAAGGGTGTTTTGAGGCCAAAGTAGATGAGGAAAGGGGTAGGGAAGGTGAAATGAAGGTTTATTTACGTGGATGGAAGGCGGCCAACTCCTTGGACAAGCTCATAACTTCTTTCAAAAATTGTTTTCTACTTCTAGGGTTGCTCTCGGTGTGGTGGTGAAAATCTCAAAAACATGGCCGAGGGAAATTTTGTAAAAAGGAGGTTGGTGAAGGGTGAGAAATGGAGCTAGGGATGCTGGTGGAGTCCTCCTCTACTACTCTACTCAAACCTCCAAAAAAATACATGTTCATGCAAATAACAATGACAGATCTATGATAAGGAAGATGGAAAATATGAGTTGAATTTGATAATAAAAACTACTTATGCATTCAAACATAAACCTAACTCAATATTCTGAACATTTTCATGAAAAATACAAAAACCTATCTATTCATTTGAAGAAATCATAAACTGAAGAGAAATTTTAGGCCTATGGTGAAGATTTGCCCTCCTCAAGCTCCAATGAAAGAGTTGAGAGAGGGAAGCTTTTACACACAACTTTTGGAGTTTATATGCTATTGTACCATGATCCAAAGTATCATGACTACAAAAAATGTGAAATGGAAGCAAACTAAAAATAGTAAAATAAAATGTAAGTGAAATAGCTAAAACTCATGAAGTAAACTAGCTACAATGGCATAAAAATAGACATAAATACACAAGAGAGAGAGGGTGAGGCCAATGGATTGGGACCTAACTCACAAGCTTAGCTCTCTCAAACTAAATCACTGAAGGAAAAAAATAATAATCATTTTATTTTAGAATTAGTCTCATTACATAACCATGAAAGTCTCAAAAGTCTATCATAAGAGCTAAGAGTCTACTATCTTCCTCCAAATTTCATATCCTAATGAGCTCTTTCTCTGCCCTATTTAACCTAAAGGGTAGCTACCAAAAGCTCCCGAAAGAGTAGGCGATGTGTCCCCTTCGATTGCAAGACAAGTGGAGATTTGGTTCACTTTATCTTCTACTTGCTTGGCTGCCTTTGATTTTGAGTTGTTGGAGGGAATCTAGAGGATCCCTTGGCTTCCTTTAGGAGTTAACGAGGTGGACAACCATCCTATAATATCTCCTTGTTGTCTACTCTAAGCTTTGAATTTACAATATTCAACAAAAATGGAATATCTTCGTGATTATCATGCATTTAACCCATATTAGGCATTTGAAGTATGACAAGCCTTAATCACCACCTATACTAAGCAACATATGATCATAATGTAATTAAATATGATAAATAGATACTAATATGGCTAAAAATGTGAAAATTAATCCCTCCAATTATAGCTAATGATGGTGTTGATCATCACCCCCGACCAAATGGTTACTCATCCTCTAAGAAAATTAGTCTTCCTTATTAATTTATTTCGGTGCTCTAGTGGCCCCTCTGACCTCCCAAGGAAGAAGTGAAGGAGTTCCTTCAGGAAGGTGGAATCCAACATTATTTTCTACCTCCTCCCATTCTCTATTTTCCTAATATCAGTCTTTCCCTTCACCTAGTCCCAACAACGAAGGGGGACTGGCTTTCAATCCAAGCCATTGTATTTTCATTGCATTCATAGCCCTCTCGTATTATGGTTCTCATTCTAGCGCACTCCTCAATCTCTCTTGGGTATGATATTCCATGTTTCGGAGAATATGAGGGTGCACATTCCACCTTCTTTGAATTCATATTACTCATTCATCTCCTAATAACCAAGAAATATTATCAAAATGTGTAATGGCTTATTCTTGTTTTCTAAGGCACTGGTCTACAAGGAATCATTCTCTATCATGAAGTGATTGTTGAAGACTCCCCTAGGGTTGAATAGTTCTTCCCTTATGTGTAGAGGTTATCTATTTTCTCTTCTCATCGCGTTATTTATTTTCTCTGCTCTTTCTTCCTCATTTACCATCCAACACGCTAATGCCATTAACTGCATATCTCCCAACCAAGGGTTAGGGTCCCAAATATTTAAGTCTATTAAAATAAGATTGTGCATGTAGAATTATATCAGCTTGGCCTTGTCTCCCATGCTAGACTCATGGCAAAAGTCAATGAATTTCTCGTAGTTATAAAAAGCTAACGACCCATGAGAGGATAATTTCTTCATCTAAAATTGGAGCCACTTTTATTTGAGGTAGATGGCATAGGAGTTTGATGGATATTTGTGTTGAATGGCCTCCATGCACAAATATTCCATGGTGGAATTTTTTTGTCCTTTTGCTGAAGTTGACTCTGCAATATTGCATTCTCTGTATGTGTTTCCTGAACCTACTCTTTCAACATGGATTCTCTGAGTTTAACATCACACAAATCCCTTCCCAACTCAGTTACCTTTTCCTCCATGATCCCTATGTCATGCACACCTTTTGTTCTAACAATTTTCATCCACTAATGAGTGCATGCTCTTTCTTGTTCCAACTGATAAAATAAGGGGAATCCACGCTTTTTAGGAATAATTTTACCCCCTTCAATAAATTTATAGTAAGCACTAATATTTGGCTGAGGGATAGGGTGCGAAACTACTGATATATCTTGAGGAAAGACTTTGGGGTGTCACGCTCCCCCTTTTTCTCCTTCTCTTCCTCCCCTTTAGCATCTTTCCCTTAAACGTGTGCTTCTTTTTCAACTTCTTGGTCCTATTTCCCACCTATGGGTGCCTTTTATCCCTCCCCTAGTGATTCTTACTATGTTTCAAGCAGTGTTGGACTCTTCTGTAGCACACATAGAGTTTCCTGTAGAAAACTCTGTTTTTCCTAAAGCAAACCCTCCCTTACTTTCTGTTCCTTATTTTATGTATTTTTATGGTCTTTGGGGGTTGTTAGATGTGTAGGGGATGCCAACCTAGATGAATGTCTCCTCCTATAGGTCATAGGTATCTTCTCAACTTATGTGACCTCTTGAACTTTCCCTTCTTCCAACCTTATCTCATCATCCTTTTTGGGTGACTCGTCAATTGTTAGAGGGATTTTGGTTGGAGTATGTGGCTTCCCCTCCCTTACGTTAGTACTCTATATAGTCCTAAAGTACATGGATGCTTGTCATTATCTCTTGGCCTTCACTAGTTTTCTCAAAGTGGCTAAGGTAGCAACCACCTCTTTCTCTATTATCTCAGGTGATATGCTTCTCTGTTGAGGAGAGGTATCGATTCCTAGAAAAGGGTATAATATTTCCTCCTCACTTTCCCTCTCTTCCTTCTTCTCCTATGTTTCCTCCTCCTATGTTTCATCTCCGTCTTTTTCCTCTTCTTTTCCTTCCTCTCTTTCTAAGTTATATGTGTTTTCTATTTCAACTTACATCTCTTCTTCTTCCTCATATTATCCTTCTGTTTCTTCAACCTCCCCTTCTTCTTCTTCTTCCATTTCCCTCTCTCCAAGGCTAGATGTAGAGGATTTTCCAGCTTGGGTTGCTATGAAGGCTTCCCTATCCATATCTATGAATCAGGATTAGTGCCCAGGGAGGTTCAATTATTTTAGAGCATAATTCACTATCAACTTGATGAGGACATGGTGAGATAAGTATTGCTGGTTCCTTTCCCTAACCCTTTGGCTCATGTCCCTAATTGAATGCAGGAGGAAATAGGGAATTATCAGTCTTTGTTCAAGAGGGATTTCTCCTTGAAATCTAAGTCCATTCAACAACCTAAACTATTATTCAAAAACCATAGTAATTCTTCCCTCAGCAGAAATGAATTTCATAATGTGGAATGCTACTTCATCCCAAGGGTATGGAAGGCTTTCTCTCCTCACTCCATTTTCGTCTTCAATTATATTGTCACCTCATAGAAAGAGGCTTTTTTTAGCTTAAGCGTTTGACACCCTATCTTCCCTATTCCAATTGACTCCTAGGGAAAAAGTGGTGAATCTCCTAATTAATCTAGGTGTAATTGTGATAGCTAGGCCTCTAACCATATTGGTGGCCCTCACATATAATTTTTATTGTAGGGCCATTGCAAATTCTCAACCTATCTCCTCATCAAAGCTCTTGACGAGCTTGAAGAAACTTAACCACTGGTGGTTCTTGAAAATATCCACCACCTGAGGGTGAAATCTTATCCTTTTGATATTTGTGTGCTCCCTTCTATTAAATTCTCCTTCCATTTTATGGTACTGTTAGTAAGGTGGCTAAATTATTTTGTATGAGATTTATTGGTGAAATGTGGCCCTATATATTTTAGTTTTTAAATAAACTCAAGCTACATTGATTCAACCTCTTAATTTCCAAATTATTGCTGGCTGTGCATAAATTTGATGGAAATTTTACAAGTTTGGGGAGTGGAAACCACTTACCTCTGACCTCTGGTAATTTTTTTTTCTTGCGAGATGGTGGTATTAGGAGTTAAAACCACCTATGACTGGCTTGTACTTTCATTTTTTTCTCATTGTTGAACCTTAAGTGAAGTTTATCGTAGCATCCATAGTTTCATGTAGCATGGTGTTTGAATGCAGAATCGGTCTTGGTGTTTCATTCCGAAATGGATCCTTTGGCTTTACCTCCTCCCATTGCTGTCGAAATGCTAAATGAAATGAGAATAATGAGTGAACATTTCCCTTTATGTCCACTTAACCGAATTTGGAGCGGAGTGATGACTTAGACTGTGGCACGATTTTTCCTCTTCTCGACTGTTGGTCCCGCTCCACTTAATCATTGCATCTACCTTGGAATCACATCCATGTCCTTGTGAAATCCCCATTAGCTGATTGGAATTGCCTAGGAGGCATGCAAACTCAAGTTCTCATTCACTTTAACTTCACGAGGGTGGCCAATTTAACTGTCCACCTTTTGGCCTTTTTAATCTCTAATTCTTAACATTAATTCATTTTGGTCAACATGAGTTCATAGTGAGAGGGTGAAAGGCCATTCCTAAGCCTAACTATTGTTGAGGAGTTGCAGACATCATGTGATGCAGGGAGTTATATTTGGATAGCCATGACGTTTTTTTCCTTTTGCTCTATTTTTTTATACATTTTTTGAGTGTGTTTCTTGACCTTTTCATTTGCTTGTTCTTCTTGGAGGTGTTGCATGGAGGTCGTCAAATGATATTTCTGGTGTGATCATCCTCCTGTAGTCTTATGGTGGTCATTTGAATCCATTTCCATTTATTTCTTCTCAATTTTTGACCTGTTTGTGCCTTATACATGATTGCTATAGGAAGTAATAAAATTCTTGTAGAAGTCCCTTATTTGTTTCACTGGATCTCGAGATTACTAAGAAATGAAGTGAAATGGTGTATGGAGGTTAGGGATGGACCTATTGAGTGAGTGGAGTGATGGAGAGGTGATGGTAGAGGTCCCATGTGCATATATATGTAACCTAGCTATTAGTGGTGATAAATAGGGTTTAGAGAGTGATTACTTATTTATGGAGTGGAGTGAGGGTTAGGAGTGGTAGGTATAGGGAAAAAGTCTATTTTCATGCTTTTATTGAAGTTTATATATCCTTGGGAGATCTTCCTTTGTCGCATGTTGTTTTCCTGTAGTGGTTACATGGTTTCCTGTAGTAGCTAGGACATCCTGTATCAATTGTAGGCAAGAGAAAAAAATGGATTTTCTACTTACTTCAAGGGAGAAATGGGTGGATGAATGCAAGCTAGAATTTTTATGGAGTTGGTAGGTAAAAGAGAGAGAGAATATAGGAAGAAAATTGCTCCTATGTTTCTAAAACCGCCTTTTGTCAACAACCTACAAAACATAAATAAGTGAGTGGATAGGTGTGATATTTATTTTTATATTTTATCTTTTCCCTTTCGTATATTTTTCCTATTTTTTTTTTGAAGATAGGTGGGTGGCCTCTATAGAGGTTTTCAACACACAAGCCTGCCTTGGGTGCCTGAAGGAGGTTTTTCACCCAAGGATATTTTATTTCTTTATTTTTTTTCTTTCTCTGCTCCAAGACCGCCTTATGGAGGTTTTCAACCCTGTAGTTAGACTTGGGCATCTCAGAGAAGTTTTCGCCCATGCCTTTTTATTATTTATTTTTGTTTTGTTTTTCTTAGGAAGGGGGCATCTTGGAAACTAAAGAGTTTCCAATGTCATACACCCCCATATTTATGTAATTTATAAACTCATCCCTAGACAGGGGCTTATTATATACTTCGAACATGTATCCATTAACAAGTAAGGAAATCTCCTCCTCATCTATGGTTGTGATCTGAAATGTGCCATTATAAAATAAATTTTCCACTTTGTAAGGTCCCATCCATATTTTCATTAATTTTCCTTTGAATTCCTTGAACCTTGAGTCATAGAGCAATGCCAAGTCGTCTTCTTAAAAGGTATTTTCCTTAATGTGCTGCTCATGCCAAACCTTACTTTGCAGTTGAATCAGCTCTGTGTGAAGAAGTGCCTGCATCCTGAACTCATCCAAACCATTTAACTAGATCAACCTTTCTTGTTGGGCATTTTTTATATCTATTTCTAAGTCAATTTCCATCCTTAAGGTGTTTTATTCAAATTCAATGGAAATCAATGCTTTCTTCCCATAGACTATGTCATAAGGAGTGAACCATGTGGTTGTCTTCCAAGTGGTATTGTAGGCCCAAGTGGCTTCCACCAATATATCTGCCTAATCTTTCCTACTAATACTTACAATATTGGTGAGTATATTATCCAAGGCTCTATTTTTCGCTTCCATCTGGTCATTTTCTTGAGGATGGTGGGAAATGGAAGTATTATGCTTGATCTTGTGTCGCCTTAGAATATTTTCATTGAGATGAGATGTAAATTGAGGCCCCTAATCAGTGAGTACCACTTTGGGGTATTAAAACTTGTATAACACATTCTCTCCTAGAAAGTCTGCTACCTTCTTCTATGTTTCCACCTTTGTAGCCCTTGTATCAGCCCACTTCGTCAGGTAGCTAGGGCAGACTATGATATACCTCTTCTATCCGAATGGTGGATCAATGGGTCTAATGAAGTCCATGCCCCATTTTTCAAAGGGCTCTATAGCCAAATGAGGGTGCATAGGAATTTCATCCCTCTATGTAGGTCTCCCCATATTTTGGAACTGGTCACACCTACTAGTGTATCTCCTGGCATCTTGGTGGAGGGTATGGAAATAGTGACCTTCCTGGAAAGCTTTGACGGTTTCTCCTTTTACAGTAAGGTGGCCTCCACAACAACTGTCATGACATGCTGAGAAGATATCAAAAACATCTTCCTCCCTCACACATATTCTGAGAATTTGGTAATGGCCCAACTTGAAGAGATTTCCACCTATCCACATGAAACGGGAACTTTTTCTGATGATCTTGCTCTTCTCCCTGGATGAGAGGTTTAGAGGGAATTTTTTAGCAACCAAGTAGTAAGTTATGTTCGAAAAATACAGAGAGAGTGCTAACATAGAAAATAGGTGTTCATCTAGAAGTTTTTCATCCACCATCCCTTCCCCATTTGCAGGTAGAGTTAGTCTAGATAAAAAACATTCAACAACATTCTCCTTATGAGGTTTATCAACAATTGTTAGATCAAACTGTTGTAATAATAAAAACCATCTAATTATTCTATCGTTAACATGAGGTTTATTCATTAAGTACTTGATGGTTGCATGGTCAATGTGTACAAAGGTTTGATAACCAATGATATAATTCCTAAATTTGTTTAAAGCATGGACAATGCATAAAAATTCATTTTTTGGGACAATATAGTTGAGTTCCACCTTAGAAATTTTTTTTGCTAATGAAATAGATTGAATAGGGTAATTTGTCTTCCACCTGACCCAAAGCTACCCTCACACCTTTGGCTGATGCATCAGTGTGGATGTGGGAAGGTAGAGCCCAATTTGGAACTCAGAGAATGGGGGCAGTAGTTAACTTTTCCATAATGAGCTCAAAATCTTCTTGACGAATAATGCACCAGATAAATTCAGAATATTTTCCCAACAAACCAAATAATGGCAAAGCCAATCTACTAAATTATTTTATGAACCTTCTATAGTAGCCAGCTGAACCTAGGAAACTTCTAACATATCTTTACTTTTGAGGAGAAAACATCCTTTTTATGATGGTGATTTTGTTTGGGTCCACCCATATTCCTGCTTGTAATATTGAGTGCTCCATTACTACTCCTGCTATTTTTCAGAATTCACACTTTTCAGACTCAGGGAGAGATGCATCTCAATGCACCTTCTCAACACCTTTCCCAAATTAGAGAGACCTTCTTGGAAGTCATCCCCACAAGGTGTGGAATTGTCTATGTATATTTATACGTAGTCATGGACTAGCTTCGAGAAAATGGTCAAGAGAGGTCTTTGGAAAGTAGCTTAAGCATTTCACAACCCAAAGGGAAGGACTCTATAAGAAAAGGTGCCCCAGAGACATGTAAAAGTCATTTTTTCGTAGATTTTAAGGCTAATTTGGATTTGGTTTCACCCACTGAACCCATCTAGGAAAGAAAATAATTTCTTTCCTGCAAGGCCACCAATAACTTGATCTATATTGGGAAATGGGAAATGGTCCTTCTTGGTGGATTTTTTCAGCTCGCAGTAATCAACACAGATTCAAAATTTTACATTCTTCTTTGGGACTAGGACAAGAGGAGGTACCCACTCACTATCTGATATAGGAGAGATGAAACTTGCATCGAATAATTTATGCAATTATTCCTTTATTATTTATTTTAGAGTTGGGTTCATCCTTATTTGGTGTTGGCACATAGACTTGAACCCTTATTTAATTTAGATATGTTGTGTGCACACTGAGCGATGCACCCCTTTCATGTATTTGTAGTCCAAGGAAAATGCATCAATGTTTTCTTTCAGGAGTTGGCATATTTTCTCTTTTTCTTTAGTTGATAGGGATGAGTTGATTTTCAGATATTTTGATGGGCCAAATTCAATGACCTTGGTGGTTTCAGAAGTGAAACCTACTCATTGTAGTTTCCATCCAAGTGTGGCTCTTAGACTCTTTAAGTATTTCATCAAGTCGATTGTTAGTGGGGAGTTAGGTGTGAATGATTTGATCGATGGGGTCATCCTCATGATATTTCCCCCCTATAAGAACAATGTCTATGGTACAAATGGGGTAGGTTGTAGTGTCATATACTTCATCTTCTTCTTCTTTATGATCCAACCATAAAGGTAGGCCATGGTCAATGGAATTCTCGGGGTGACGATATAATACCATTTGTTTAGATAAAGGCCCATTGTTTATATTCATGTTTTTGGCCCGACAACTAATATAAGAATCAATAGTGGCTAACCAAGGTCTCCCCAAAATAAGAGGAAATCCATTAAGCTTGGATTTTGGGTGGATAACCAGGAAATATGTAGGGTACACCTAAGAGTTGATTGTAACCATAAAATCCTCAACAACTCCTTCTAAAGCTATTGTGGATCGATCTTCAAGTTGCAGAACCATTGTTGTTTTCCTCAAAGTCCCTTAGAGGTTGAGTTTAAGCATATTTTTCTTCGTAATTACATTGATGGCACCCTGTAGATAAATCTGAGTATTGGGGACTATGACACCATCTATGTGTACATCCAAAACTGGACTACTAGGGTCTAGGTACTTCGGGAAGGTCACCCTTCCCAACATTAAGTTGGATAACTATCCTACTACATTTATGGTGGGAGTATATTTCTTCCTTCTACCAAGTTTATTAAAGAAATTTTACTTCATGAACCTATTGTAAATAAGGACATCCTTAATGGCCTTGAAAAGGGGCATTTTTATATAGAATTTTTTCAGTTCTCTCAGAATTTGAGTCTTCTTGGGGGTATTCTAACTAGAGTGGATCAAGCACTCAAGAAAAGGAGGTTGTTGGATTTGAGTGTTACTTTCTTCCTTTTCCTCCTCAAAATCTGCAAGTGGAGATGGAGGATGATTGTTCAGGATTACTCTTCCTGACCTAAGATTGATCTCATGTATCTCCACAATGTAAGTTGGATAGGATGTCTCTCCACTATAAACCTACTCTTCCTACTTGTTGTTTGGGTTCAGATTGGGCTATGCAGGCATATAAGGTATTTTTGGTGAAGAATAAGGAGTGAGATGAGGTTGAGGTTGTGGTGGAGGCAGTAGAGTAGGTTGTTGATTATATTGAGGATGCCACCCTTGTGACAGGTTTCTCCACTAGGGTGGTTGAGGAACATACTGTTGTAATGGTTAGTTCATAGGTTAGGGGTGATATGGAGGGTTGTAGGGGAAAGTAGGAGTTTTATTCTGGGATGGAGGAGTGGAGGTGTACTAGGACTTCATTGGTGCATTTTAATTGTTATGGTATTAGGATTATAGTGCACCTTACATACCCTGTTAATTTTACCTAGGCTCTTGAGGCCTTCTCTGATCTATGAAACTGATTTTCTCTGGTCCTACTTCCCCACCTTGATGTACAACTTGGAGGCCAAGTATGGAGGGACACTTATCTATGGAATGGTTCTCTTCATAGATAAGAAAACCTCTATGACATTCAATTGACATTCATTCTGAGGGTGTTTTCTAGTACATCTAGGGTAGAAGATAGCCAAGGCTCTTTCTTCTTGCTCTTTCTTCCTCTTGATATGAATTATGTCCATTTGCAAAGAAAAGGTGTGAAAAATATCACTCTTGAAATCCTCTAACATATTTCCAGTCTCATACTTGATGGAGGTGGAAGAGGAAGGGATGTTGGTCATACATTGGCTAGCTCTACCTTTATTCCTAGCTACCCTAGAATGGTTCCTAAAGATAGTTTTCATGTCCTAATAATATAGCTAGTAGATATATCCTGCTAATAGTATATTAATGGTTTCTATCACCTCCTCACTAATCCCTCAGAGAATTAGCAATTTAAGTGATCCGGGATCAACGGTGTATTTAGATCATTTATAATTTAATTAGAATGTTTCTTTGTAATCTTCTATGGATTCATCACGCCTTAGAGTCATCCCAAATATTTCCTCTTTAGTTTCCTTGGACCTATAGTAGTACCTATACCTGTTGTTAAAGGTCTCTTATATCTGTGTCCATGTAGTGTTGTTGTTCCCAGGAAGACCCATGAACCAATGCAAGGTTTCATCCTTGAGAGTGGATGGAAATTGCTTCATATTTTTATCATTTGAGGCATAGTCATAGGTCCAACAGACCTAAAAAAATTCAAACATGAAGGTGTGAGGATCCTCAAAGGTATGCCTATGGAATTGTGGAAGGGCTGAGCGACTGATGTTCCTCATCCTAGTTTCACCATCTTTTTCTCTAATGCGAAAGAATCCTGGGGTCCCACTCACAGCCGTGGCTTGGATTGGTGAAGCAGGTTCCTTAGGTGAAGAAAATTCTTCTTCTTCTCGAATATTTTCTTCAATGTGTTCAAGGGAGTCACCTATGGTGTTTTCAACCTCAAATTAACTGAAGAAGAGTAACAGGTTACTGTGTGGGGATGTGAGGCTTTTCGGTAAAAAAAAAAATCCTTGGTTATCGCTACTCCTATGAGGCATAAAAGTTAATTTTTTTTGTTTGTTTCAATATTTTTTGAATTTCATGTAAAAAAATAGAATATAATTCTAAAACATAATCAAATAATCCACTTAATCAGTGATTCACCTCCCCGAAAATGGTGCCAAAAAATTGTGAGCCCTGGTCTTGCACCAAGAGTACTAGAACTCCTAGAGGTTACTCTACTTTAATTTATCAACTTGGGGTTCATGAAAACTTGGAGGTCACAGTGCTATATAGATAACATATGAATTATACTCATGCCATCCTCTTCTGATTCCTACAAAAGGGTGCTATTGCTATGGTTTCTTAATGAAGTTTGTCACACTTCTGAATTAGAACTAGAACTACAAATGACTCAAAACCATTACTCTATCAACAATCAAAGGTTTTAATAAGGTCTTGGACTGATGGATTCAGATATAGAGGTGTCTTTGAGGTTGTCACAGGGTTAGCTGAGGTGGAAAATGAGTTCCGAGCTAACAGAGAGGCTAATTGGCGCTGCTACAGGTTTCCTATAGTGTCACAGGATGTCATGTAAATGATATAGGAAACCAACTGAGGGTGTTTGGAGGAACAAATCAGTGAGGAAAGAGGAAAGGAAGGTGAAACGAAGGTTTATTTTGGTGGATGGATGGTGGCCAAACCCTTTCCCAAGATCATAGCTTCTTTTAAAGTGCGTCGTGCACTTCGAGGGTTCCTCTTTTTGTGGTGGTGAAAATCTCAAAAAAATGGTTGAGGGTGATTTTTTTGAAAGGAGGTTAGAAAAGGGTGAGAAATGGAACTTGGGATGTTGGTGGAGTCCTCCTCCACTACTCTACTAAAACCTACAAGCAAACTACCTGTTCATGCAATAAAAATTGACAATTCAATGATGAAGAATATGGAAAATATGAATTGAATTTGATAATAAAACCTACATATGAATTTATAAATAAACCTAACTCAGTATTCTAAACATGCTCATGAAAACTACAACAATCTATCTATTATTTCCAAGAATCATGATAAACTAAAGAGCGATTTTGGGAGTGTGGTCAACGTCTGCCCTCCTCAATCTCCAATGAAAGAGGTGAGAGAGGGAGTCTTTGACACACAAATTTTGGATTTTATATTCTATTATAACATGTTATAGAATATCCTAACTATAAAAAAATTGAAATGGAAGAAAACCAGAAACAATAAAATGAAATATAACCAAACTAGTTAAAAATCATGAAGTAAACTAGCTACAATGACATAAAAATAAACATAAATGCACAAGAGAGAGAGCCAGAGGCCAATGAATTGGGTCCTAACCTACAAGCTCAACTCTCTAAAACTAAATCAATGAAGGACACACTGAATACTCATTTTATTACAGAAATAGTCTCATTTCATAGCCATAAAAGTCTCAAAAGTCTATCATAAGATCTAAGAGTCTACTAGATTGCTCCGAAATTTGAATCCTAATAATCTCTTGCTTTGACATATTTAACCTAAAGGGTAGCTACCAAAATATCCCTAAAAATTATGTGACGTGTCCCCTTTGATTGCAATATAAGTGGAGCTTCGGTGCACTTGACCTTCCAGTGGCTTGGCGGCCCTTGATTTCGAGTTGATGGAGGGAATTTGGAGGATCCCTTGGCTACCTTTAGGAGTTAAGGAGGTGGAAAACCATCCTATAATATATCCTATATATCTACTCCAATATTTTATTGCACAACCTTCAACAAAAATGGAATATGTTTGTGATTATCGTACATTAACCCATATTAGTCATTCAAAGTATGAGAAGCCTTAATCACCATCTACACCAAGAAAAATATGATCGTAATGTAACTAAATGTGAGAAAGAGAGACTAATAAGGCTAAAAAGGTTACAATTAACCCCTCAATTATACCTAATAATGGTTCTCAGTAGGTAATACCTCCTGGAATTTATTATAAAATTCGCCTGAAGTTTCCCTTTATCCTATTTTTGTTTCTCTTCCTCTATCATTGTTTATATACAATTTTTATTAATGCTTAGTCTGTCAAAATTTTTCCTTCCTTTGTGAATGTAGATATTAAAATACTTTTCCATGTATTTTTTTTCACCATTTCGGTTTAATGTCTCTATTATAATTCTTACTCACCTCTTCGAGGTCATTCCTTGTATGCTCTCAAGGATTAACTCATTTTTCATGGAGCATGGCACATTTCATGCCCTATTGCCCCCAATTGTCTAAGTGGAAGGATTTATTTGATGTACTCCTCTAAATTTTATTTTCTTGTGTTACTCACCCTTTAGTTGGGAGTCTATTTCATAGTTTTATTATGAAATTCCCTGTGATCGGTGTTTGTATAACCTTTTTTTTGTTATGAAATTAGTTAGACTAGTCATCCTTGGTCTCACAACTAGGAGTATTGTATATGATGTTAAATTATCTATACATCAATAAATTCACCATTCTGGAGGGTATTTTATGCACGAGATCTTTAACTACTTTTTTTTTAGAATATATATGGTTATAATGCTTTGTTTTCAATTACTTGATATAATATTTAATAATTCCTTTCTATAAGAACTATGGTTCTACCTCCTATTAAGATTTAATTTAATTGTAATGAATTTTTTATTACCCACATGAGTTATGTTACCTAGGAAGTAACACACGTCAACTCTTGTTTGGGGAAAATTACTCTAACTTGCTCATTCTAATTTCCATGTGTATTTCCAGTTTTTATTTAGCTACATAGGGTGTCCTTATTATTGGAAAATAAAATAAAAATGATGTTCCATAAGAAACTACCCTAGGGTATGGGTTGAGAACCCCAACAAAGCGGAGGGCATACAACAACAGGAATCAATCAAACTGAAAGTCTTAATGCTTAAAATAGAAAGCTTGGGAGAGATGACCTTACCTGTATGCCCAAACTTTGAGGTCATTCTCGCAGGGTTCAAACCCTGTGCTTCTCCATGTGCTACAAAACCTGCAACTCATTCAAGAAAATGCACATAGACTAGTTGTAACAGCATATATGTCCTAGATTTTAGTGGTTAGATCATATAATATTATAGGAAATAGCATTAAATCAACCATTACAAGATTATTGAGAAATACCACCTGAAATGAGACATTTCTCCAGACGAACTCGTCCTCTGGATCCATCCAACATAACCCTCAAAAATATTATTCCATAAAGGTCCACAAGGATGTCACATAAAGGAGATGAACATCTCAAAGAAGGAAAAAAGGGTTTCCTAAACCTAGGAAGTGAAGGAGGCACATAGATAATCAGACTTGATCTAGGAATAATAGGCTATAGTATCAATACCTTTCTATCTCCTCCCTTTACGAATTCCCATGAGGTTTATTTATACTTCCTCAAAGTAGTTTTTTCAGTTGGGAAACAGTTTGGCCATGTGCTGTAGTAGGTGGGCATCCAGTGTAACTCGTAAACCCCGCCAAATGATAGGGAGTTTTATATATTTTTATATATTTTAAATTATATATGTGGGTTATATATGAGTGGACCCACGACTGTACACGTTTTTGATAGGGAAGAGTCTTGTATGGAATTCAAAATATTTTTTTTAAAGTAAAGTAACAATTCTAAATGGAAAGGGTTTCCTAAGGACAATACATAGACCATCAAGTATATAGAGGTGAAAAATGATTCTATAACATATGCCCACTAATATATGAGGTCAAAAGGGTTACATGATGGCCAAAATGTATTATGTTCATAATAAATAATCTTACGAGGACTTGAGAGGACTTAACCATATTTCATCCTACCAAAATGTAGTGAAAGAAATCAGAGAGCTAGCTCATGTCTCCAGCGGGCATGCCCATGCTCAGTGAAAATACACATAAAAAGTATGGAGCAGGTCTAATATGTATACAATTATAGCAAAAATTTTAAAGTACATAGTGAATCATCTGATCACTACCCCAATGTACATATCGAATTTATGACAAAGTATCACATATAGAATACTAATCAATGATGTTGAAGAGATATCCGATCACTAAAGTCACAACTGAATTTCGAAGTACCAAATCATAAGTGGTGGAAAATTGGTACTACACGCAACTCGGGCACCTACATGTAAGATGGTGTTGCAATGAACTGCAACATATAAAGGTGGATTGTATCACTGACAAAAAAATGAAGGATTTGTCAAAGTGAGAAAAAGTATATTGATGCAAACTCGAGGTCTTTAGTGATCATCATGGTACAATTCTACACTATGGGAATAATTGAGCTGAAGTCCACAATGTGAGAAATATTTTGATTACTGGTCATTCATGTATACCATTAACAAATGTAAGACAACTCACCGAAATGATGATGACAGAAAATGTACCCTAGTACAATATAACAAGTTCAAATGAATGAGTTGAATTCGAACACGTGATAAAATTTACCAATCATGAGACATTGATGTATTCTCACAGTCGATAGTGAAGGAGTCTTCCACTAATGAATGCAAACCCTAAGGTACTGACAAAAGGACTATAGACGTTGTTCCAAAAGCAATGTGTCAGATTGAGTGGGAAAATATCTTCTATAAGGAAAAAATTAAGGCATCCCACATCAATCCAGTGCAAGTGTAACCTGCAGGGAATATTTGGAAGGAATCAGACGAAGAAATGTGAAGTAACCAACCCAAAGCACGTTTCCCACATGCAAAAAATGTATCTAACGCGTGGCATAAATTCTCTAAACAACCCAATAATGAAATCTAGCAAAGAGGTGAGGAATCCAATGATAGGTTCAAATGGAAACGAAGCTACTGCATGAATCCTAGGTGTGATAATGAAAGCTGAATTCGAACACAAGGGAAACCACTCAGTCAAAGACCCATGTTGTGATTAAATGCAGAGCATAAGTTCACCTATCGATGATGTAAATAGGGAAAGGGTGCAGCTCTAGGTGTACTCTAAGAGAAATTTTTCAAAGTCGATAAGGGAAAAACCCTCCAAAATGAAGTCAATGGAGACCCTCTCAAACTAGCATGAGAAAAGTACCAAATATCTAATGCGATAGAACAAGACTTTGACAGATCGGCGATGGCCGACGGAAAAAGTATTCAAGAGACACCATAGAAAGGCCAAATCAGGTTTATTTCCCTTAAACAGAAACATGACTCAAGGTGACTATGGCAACATGTGATAAATTTGTATAGGTTTGCCATGAAGGAGGCATGAAGAAACCCTCCATATGATTGGAAGAGATAACGAACTGGGGGAGTACTGACTCGATAACAAGGTTATGTCTCTCCTAAGTCAAACTAAAGCCCATCCCAACGGAGAAAAGGCTTAGTATTTTTGTGCTTTGTTCAAGGGCGACACAACTAAATCTCAGCTGCCATCAAATATGGAAGTAATGTCCCATTCCTGCTATTTTTGGGATATTTGATTTTTTTTGTCTTTTTCATATTGAAAGCTTGAAAAAGAATAAAATAATTCCTATAGTACAATGGATAGAATGAGTGTCAGTAAACGGATGCCGTAGTTCCTGGGATACGAGCAATCCTATGCTTAATGTAAGGTGGTGAAACTGGTAGATGCCACTCAGAGGAATTTTTTGTTGATGGGAAAGGGTGTAAAGTTGCAGATGCTAAGTTATTTCAAGGCTAACTTTGCAGAAGGATATGGTCAAAAAGTCGGCTTATACATGCGTTCAAGTGAAGTAATCTTAAGGCCAAGATGTACAAATGCTCAATATGCAATGTAGTAGAACAACTCAACAAAAGGGAGCTTTTAGGGTATAAAGATAGAAAAATAGAAAAGAAGAAGAAGAATGAAGCTTCGCCTCAAAATTCATGGTGGGACTAAAGAGAAATCCCGAGCCTACATAGTTTTTTAGCATGGCCTTCATAAGCTAGCGATGATCTAATGAGTAATCCCATGTAAAGGATGTCTCTGCCATCATATCATGATTTTATAATTTGGTGAGTGAAAATGGTTTAATCATCTAACATGATGGGGTCGACCTTATGGAAAAATTTTATTATGTATGTTAGAATGCATAAGTTTGATGGAAAGTGAATTTCCCTAACATTTATGCCACTTATAAACACAGTACCTGACATGACCGGTCAACGATCATGGAATCGAAGTGGTAAAAAATCATCTTGAAATTGTCAAATAGTCCTGAAAACAACCTATCCCAGCACTTACAAGCCAAATGGTCATAAAGTATTGGAAAAATAAAAAAAATTTAAAAAAAAATTTATACTAGTGGGTTTCCAAAAAAATTTGAATCTAGGGCATAAGTAGACCCTTTGAACTCACATTTGGTCATTTGTGCATTGGTGAATTTGAGAAAAAAACTGAGTAAGAAATCCCCAACTTCAATCCAGACCAATTCTTGACTAAATCACCTCAAATTTTCCAAGTAATCCTCTTAAACATCTTAGTAATCATTTTTGTTATCAATTCAAGTCTTTTTAGGTCAACTTCAGCATATGAATTAGTTTTTTAGATTAACCCTCTGCATACACGCGGGTTGAAAATATTCAAGCTGCGTATATATGCGACCGTGTGAAAATGAAACCTGCGTATGCCCAGAGTAATTTTTCAAAATGAATATCATTTGGAGAGAGTGGTAGCATAATGCAATAGATGATGACGTTATAGAGGATCATTTTTCCTTGGATGTGCTCCGAGGATGCAAATTGCTCAAATTTTTCAAAATGCCCAATATGAAGACAAATACGAAATCGTTGGAGATGCTTGTAAATTACTGAGACTCGAAGGAAGATTCCTTCACGATCGATAAAATTAATTTGAGAATTGAAACGGAAGACATATATTTCATTACTGGGCTTTCTCGAAGAGGAGAGTAAGTGAATTTGTAGCACATGGCACCAGGATGGATGAATGTAGATGACTACATATGGCTATATTACTAAGAGGATAATAAAAAGGTTAGGACCCAGATCCAAATAAAACATTTACAAGAATTTCATATGAAAATATTTATTTTCACCATAGTACGAGTAGTTGGGTGAACTTCATTACATTAGACCTCACGTGCAACCATGAGTTTGGGAGTTGATTGCCTAGCTACTCAAAATGATTGTTGTGCTACATTGTTGACCAAACTGAAGAAAACATTAACTTCTATCTGGAAGAATAAAACTAAAATTTTCAGATATGGGAATATCTTGTGTATATTATTCTTCGAGATAATACATGGGCTTTGAACCAAAGTGATATCAACCATCAACAACCCACAGGATCCACTATAGCATGATGGGTTGACCTGATGAAGAGACTAGGGTGTGGCAAGGTCCCTAGGACTACCTGGGATGATGAGTTCTTCCTGTGGTGGGGAGAATAGGTCATCACCATAGAGGATTACCCCTATGCAGGTATGGACATTAGGGGAAATCCAGATCTTCCCTTGGGGAGTGATTGTTAAGATCACATTGAAATTATTTTTTGATTATTTTTTTTTTTGGATTTTCGATAAAAATATAAAAATGAAAAAATATTTTTGATTGGAAAAAATATTTACAAAATCATTGATCATGTGACATATGTTGGACTAGTTATACCTGAGGGTCTTCTTAGGCATAGGTAGTATAGAAGAGAGGTATAGAATATCACAGAAGACCCTAGGAGGCTTCGCCACGCCATTCAAAGAAACTTAGAGGGTACGACCCATTAGATCCCTATGGTTGGAGTAGAATACCTCTTTGAGGCTATTCAGAGACCTGTGGTTAGTGTACCACGTGATTGGGAGTGACTATTCTACAGTGTGGCTACTACCAAAGTGTTCTTCCATGATTCTTATCGAGGACAGGGCCCACGCACATACCTTTTAGGATTACTACATGACTTGATCTTTTTTATGATGGACATGATCAGGCATAAACCCTAATTTTTTAGGACATAATTTTCAAATTTTTGTATATTTTTGAACATATGACTCTAATCTATACATTGATTTTATGATGTGACTATCTCATATATACAATTATTATTGATGATTTTTGATATTTTAATGTGATGAATGATTTATATGCCAATTGATTGCTTGATTAGCTAATGAATCAGCAATGCACTTTCTGATCGTGGAATGTGAAAATATGTACTATAATTAAATGATTTTTGTAACAAATTCACTCTCATAAATAAACGATATAAATATGGATCTATGACATGATAGATCTTAATAAACTGAGAAAGCGCTAGTTGTGAGTCCAATTACACTACTAATGAACCAATACCAAGAGACATTTCCTCATAAAGTAGATTGAATACAACAATATATTATGCAACATTGTTCGAAGCAGGACCAATACATACGCCCCTTGAGACTAACAAATGACTGGATGGATAGTAGATTACCCAAGTCACGGAAGCAAGATTCTATGTATGTCGACTAGCATCATCGACAAAGCCTAAATGAATCATATCATCCATAAACACCTGCCAAGGAAGATCAAAAATATCAATGTCACAACAAACTCAATAGACAGATATGCAGAAAAAATGAAATATGTACAACCAACGCAAATTATTAGTAGAATCCTAGGCATAATACTTCTTAATATAAAGCCGATTACTAGGCTTCGCCATATCATTTCCATCAAAGTCAACCAAATCATAAGATCCATTTTTAAGGACTCTTTTGACAGTGAAAGGGTCATACCACATGGATATAAATTTTCATACCCCCAAGGCATCCTTGTCTTGTTTATGGACAAAAATGAGGTCACCCTCAGAGAAAACCCTAGCTTTTATAGCCTTATCATACTAAACCTTGAATCTTTTCTTATAAGCCTCATTCATTGTGGTTGCATTTCTACGTTTCTCATTGATACATTCCAGATAAACAAGGTGTTCTTTGAGACTTGAAGTGTCATGAAGAAGCTCAAAAACTAGCTTAACGGAAGGAATCTCACATTCCATAGGGAAGATTGATTCCAATCCATAAGCCAGTTGAAAAGGAGTAAACCCAGTTGCAGTGTTAACTGAAATTTGGTATGCCCAAAGTGCAGTATACAACATGACATGCTGATTGGATCTAGCCTTATTGATTTTCCTTTGCAGGATAAATTTCAAGTATTTATTCACGACTTCCACCTACCCATTGGCATGAGGATAATATGAGGACAAATGCTACTATTGAAAACCTAATTTAAGAGTCAATTCAACCATCATGGAGTTTTGAAAATGACTTCCATGGTTAGTGACAATATATTTGGGAATACCAAATCGATAAATAACTTGGTTGAATAAAAACAGGGTTGTTATTTCACCATCATTGGAAAAGGTAGGCATATCCTCAACCCACTTCGTAAAGTAGTCCAATGCTACAATAATTTAACTATGACCCCACCAAAAAGGTAGGTTACAAGTATTAAAATCAATTCCACACTTAGTGAATGGATTGACAGTGATAACACGAAAGAGTGGAGTTGGATGAGCGTGCATCTTCCAAGTAGAATCTTGAGAAGGATGACATTTTTTCACCACATCAACACAATCTTTAAAAATAGAGGGCCAGAAATATTTGGCATGAAAAATATTTTGTGGTGTAGCAAGCCCAAATAAATGTGAGACACCTATACTCCTTGGTGTCATCTGCATGCTTGTCATGAGTGTCATCAACCGCATTCTCAGGGACATTGGTGGTGCGTGCGCTTCCTGTATCTCCATCGTCGCCCGACCAATCCTTACTGCTATTGTCGAAGATTTTGATTCTGCTGCTGGAGGTAGGAGCACCCTGCATGACTACGAATGGATAAACCTAGACTACCCCCTTACCAGTAAGTTGCTGAGTTGCAGAGTTTGAGATAGACTTCTTATGCAATTTTCTGGGACGTAGGCTTTCAGCACTGAGAGCTTCCTCTTTGAAGCTAATGGTGATAATGGCCATAATGCGAGGTTGGTCCATGGTGCAGGTATAATGGAATTATGTAGAATGGGCGAGCAGCAGAGAGGACATCCTCTCCAGGAAAGTTAGCAACAGGCGAGAATTGGTGGAGGGAGGATTCAGCGGTGGGGAACGAGACCTTCTTGAAGCCCAGTCTCGACAATGACCATTGTCGGTGGTAGGGTAACGCCAAAATGAATTATCCAACAATGAGGAAGAGGTATTAGAGTGAGCAGAAATTGGAGGTTTAGATGCTCTGCCTTAGCTACTGTCTCTTCGGCATTGCATACGATGGCGACGGGGCATGGTGGAGCTAGGAGAGATACAATGGTGAGGTTGAGACCATAGAGGCGGAGGAGCAGCAGAGTGTGAGGCCAGAGGAGCAAAGGGCCAATGAGTTGAAGGCCGATGAGGTGCAGAGACGAAGTTCAGACTACAGTGAAGGCTATGAGAGAAATTCAAGCCATAGACAAATTCAATGCAACAAAGGAGACTACAGCACCTCCCTGTAGGCATTCGGGAGCTCGGCTCCGAGAGTTCAGGGGAAAAATGCAGCTTGAAAACAGAGGAAATGGAGGGAGACTGCCATGCGAATTCATTTTGAAGGGCAGGTGAGTACATCGACAGGCGAGCGAAGTAAATGAGCACCTGTGGGTGCAATTAGGGTGATTAAGTGCCTGCGGCAAGAGCCCATGGGTGGCCATGTGTCTGGGCCACATGCCACCCCATGAGCTCGTCGTACGAATGTCCTTAGAAATCACCCACATCCGGGAATCATATTCCAAACTTGATTCATATCCTTTAAATTATTTATATTCCTCAACGTCTTTGTGCTTGAATATTAAGAATGAAATTTTTTGACTAGCATTAACAATCCTCTTCATTTATCAAGCATTCACAAGAGATAAAACCAATTTCTTGCTATGTGCTCTAATAATGTGCTCAATCCCATTTTTGAATAAATGATATTTACTCTCATGGAGATGAAAAATGGATGTCCTATCATATATATATATATGGGCTTCCGAAAGCAATACCAAATATATCAAGTGGAACTACATCAAGTTCAATCTTATCAAGAAAGTTTGCGGCGATGGAAAATATAAGTATGCATTTTCTTGTCACTTGTGATTTTGCATTATGACATACCCAACCTAGAGGATAAGGTTTAGGATGAGGAATAAATTCTTGACAATGTATTATGAGGTAAGGTTTTCTTGTGATCCACTATCAAACAATGTATCTATATTGGTATGTCTTGGAATAACTCTAATGTGGAAAATCTCTATTCGTGTTTTTTCATATTGAGTTTCATTGAGACTATTTGAAGAAATCATACTTGAAGTGTCCATACCTTTCAATCCCATGGTTGTGATAATTTTTTCATCCCCAGAATCAAATCCTAAATATTGTTGTATAATTGCAACAACCTTTTCTTTCTCCCTTTTTTTTTAAGTCTCTAGATTTCATCCGAGGATGAATTTTCCAGCAATGATCTTCATCATGGCCCTCTTTGGGAAAATGTTTGCATGTGATTTTTTATTTTTTTCCATCTTGAAGGCAACATTATTCTTCCATTTTCCTTTGAAATTACCTTTTATTTTGAACTTACCCTTTCCTTTGTCTGTATACTCAAAGGAATTCTCACTTTTTTCATCAGAAACATTTTTCCCTCTTACTTCTAGATGTGTTTCATGTACACAAAATTCATCTAAATTTGTAGGATTAAACATGAGAATTGTGTCTCTAAAGTAGCTATGTAAACTCCGATGTATTTGAGTAAAGTTTCTTGAGAGGGTAAATCTACACCCAAAATAAATGCTCTCCTTTTAAACTCTTGGGTATATCATTGCACACTTTGACCATTTAAATGCTTAAAGTTTTTCCAATCCTTGATAAATTTATGCATGTATGCTAAAGGATAAAATTTTCTTCTTAATGAAAAAAAATAAACTATTCCAAGGGGATAAACCTTACCATGTTTCTTCATGCCCTCTTGATTTTTGGCTTCCCACCAAATAAGTGTTTCACTTTCCAGCCTTAATGAAGTAAGATGAATCTAAAAAAATCTTGGTATCATGATCTTTGATCCTTTTTATCATGCTATACATTCAAGTTGATGAACCCAATTATCTGATTTCTCACCATTTACCTCTCCATTCTATATAGTCAATTCAAAATTTATGCCAAGTTTCAAAAAGGAGTTTTACCATGTCCCTTTGGAGCATGTGGATGTGTTTGTGAAGCGGTTGATGTATATGATGATGATGGTTAATATGAGGGTGAAGATGGAGGTGAATATAAAGTCAAAGTTAGAGATGGAATTTCAGTATTACCTCCATTCCCTTTTGGAGTATTTCCCCCATCTCCTCCATTTCCTTTTGGAGGATTTGAGCTCTCACGTTGCAACCTTGAATTCCTCACATTGTAGAGAACTTTCACTGTCTCAGTGATGTAAAATAATTCTTTCCTAAAAATTTTCTCATCCTTAGTCATATTCTCAAGCTCTCCTTGATGTGCCATGACTGGTGAGGCTTTTGGTGAAACTCGAGGTGAAACTGGTAGTGGATATTGTGACAAAATCTCTCCTTGAACTAGCTTTAGAACTTGTTCCCACAAGTTTTCCTTCTCCTCTTTTGAGTTTCAACCTTATAAGCATAAGGAAAACTTGCAACAAAACTAATCACTAAAAAAACCCAAGAACCAAAGTTGTAATACCAAATTGATCTCTATATGGAAACTTGAAGGTTTATGGTAAAATTTGCAAGACAAATTTTAGTTTTTTTATGAAATTTAACAAGTTACAATAGATCATTAAACTTAGAACTATACAGAAAATAATGGAGACAAGAATTCCATAAAAACAAACATAAGACGAAAAATGATGAAGGAGTTCACCCCTCCTGGATACATCTCCTCATCCATCTTCACTAGTAAAAAATGATGAAATTAATGACTAGGTGACTAAAAATGTTAGTCACCACAATTATTTCAAGTGAATTACTACTAAATTTGAGCAATTTTAAGTGACCGAACTAAAAATGACTAACTTAAATGACTAATTTAGTCTTGGAATAAAATATACGACTAGATAATAAGTGACTAAACTAAAATCGACTAACTTAAACGACTAATTTAGTCCAGGGATAAAATATATGACTAGATAATAAGTGACTAAAGTAAAAATGACTAACTTAAATGACTAATTTAGTCTAGGATTAAAATATATGACTAGATAATAAGTGACAAAATTAATAATGATTAATGTAAATGACTATTATAGTCCAAGAATAAAAATATGGACAAATAACAAGTACAACAAGTATATGAATTACTCATTTATGTCATTAATTTTTAATTGTCACTCCATATATGGAAAATTTCAATTTTGGTACCGAAGTGTTACATTTCACTATAGGTGTCTCTGAATCCATTTGTAGTGTTACAATTTAGAGACAAAGGGGTCTCTGAATTCAATGTTAAAATTATGAATACCCTTTTGTCTCTAAAGTTTAACAGTGCATATGGATTCATCTACAATTAACATAATTGCATGTATCATCTATCAACTTTACATCAATGCCTTCATTATAATTTTATTACAGGTAATATTAATTAGATAGCTAAATTTATATTTATATTTATTATATTTAATATTTGGCCATAAAGTTTAATTTTTAAGCTTCATAGATTTATGTTTAAAGTGTGAGTTGTTTTAAATCTAAGGTTTCTTCATATTTACATTTAATAACGAGATAAATATAGCATTTCCTATGTTAAACATGTGAGTTCACGAGTTAAATCTGGTATTAAATCATCATATTTACATTTAATAAATACTAAATAGATAAACCTACAATATATATTTATAGACCTATTTAGTAAATAGGTATGAACATTTGTTAATTTAAGTATGAAACTTAATTAATTTTTAATGATGTATGAACCTTTGTTTTTTTGTAAGTCAGCGTTATATTCATGTAGGAAAAAAGGAGTACATATAGAAAAGCAGGTGGTCTCACCTCGACTAGATTTGTTGACAAAAATTTGCAGTACCAGATGCAAAATAATGCAAAAGAGGGACTAGGGACATTGTCCATAAACGGTTGGGCCAGAGGCACCAAAACACATATAAAACATAAATAACACCAAATAGCATACTAATCGTCCAACGTGATGGATGCAGGGTTGTCCGAGGTTGTTCCTAAATGCGGTGGAGGACAAAAGTCACACTAACCATGCCCTTCAAAGTGCGCCAACCAAGTCTCCAGCTTTTCTACTTTCTCAGTGAGTTGATTTTGGCCTCACCAAATAACTACCAGTCTCTCCCGAACCTGGCACTGTAAATAGTGCATTTAGTGCAATGTTTCCATTTGCTCTGCATGCTCCTCATGACAAAATCTCTTAGTTGTGCCCACTCTTTCCATTAGGTTGTTGATAAGTGCACGACCATTCTCTAGGCAACAATGTTGGATAACCTACCCCTCTTTTACCTCAAATTAATCAAACCCATGATTCCCCTTGCTACCACGGCCTCCTTCTGTTGAAAATGCAACAAGATGATGGAGCTTAGTGAAAAGAATTCACCTTCACTAAGTGGGCCCGCAGGCTATTTTTGGCTCAAAGTCTATTTTTAGACATATGGATCATGGTCTATGAGTTGCAGGATGCTATTTATGGATGATTGGTCGAGTTGGTAAAAATAGATGGACCTATATTTTTAGACATTGGGCGGTTTCTATTTTTAGACTCTCGAGCTAAAAATAGAACAGTCAAATATTATTAACCCTTAATAATATTTAGACTATAAAAATTATCTTTTCCTCTTGGAGCACTTCATTTTGATGCTTGGATGTGGCACATGCAGCTAACAGAAGGAAATACGTTTTTCCTAAGGGTTAGTTGAGCTATTACATGGTTGACCTCAGTTAGAACTCAAGTGGCGGAGTTTGGTGGAGTTTATGAGATAGTTGGTGGAGTTGTGTTCGGTTTAACTTAGTTGAACTAGTTGTATTTAGTCTAACTGACAAATACACTAGTGATGAGTGGTGTGAATTAATTAATAATTAATTCACTAATTATTAACTCATAATTCAACTAAATAACACATCAGTTAACTGCAATGCATGGACAGTTCAGTGGAGACCAGTGTTAGAGGTGGGTGAAAGGGTGAGTGTGACTATCAGTGTGACCATAGTTGTGCATGATATTTGCACACACATGGATTGAGATTGCCAATGAGGATTGCGCAGTACAAGCCAGGTGGATTCTAACTTGGATCTCACAATTATTCATCTTGGATTGCGCAGTAGAGGCAGGCAGACTTGTGGAGGAGATTTGAACCTGTGACTTGTTCATCTTCCGTGCTAGTTTGTGTGTAGCTTGTGAGATAGTGCTGAGAGCTGTGAGAGCTTTGTGCTATGTATTGTTACATGTTCTCTAGCATTATATTATATAGATAGTTGGTGGTTTTCAGCTATTGCTTTCCCTAGTACATACTGTGTTTATGTGTGCTTGACTATTGTGTTTATGCGCGCATGCGACTGTTTCTATTTCCGCATATTGATGATCAATTGTAGAAGAGGTTATGTATTATGCATGAAGCTTAAATAGTGTGTAATCAGGATAATCTCGGTGAATAATTCAGCAAATTATTCAAATTTCTACACCTTCTGTTACACCATTTTTTGGTCATCTAACCCTTTATCATTAGATGGACCCAAGTACACCATGTAAGACCAGTTTTACCCCAAGTAAAACTGCTTTCACTATGTTAATTAGGAAACCCCAAAAGGAATAATTAATTAAACCATAATTTAATTATTATTCCCAGTCATGTTTAACCCAAAAAAAAGGAAATTAATGAGATTAACCCATAGTTATCTTATTATTTTCTAGGAATAATTATTTAAATAATATTCCTTGTTAAATATGACCAAATCAACCACCATTAATTAAATAAATCATTATTTATTTGATTATATCCCAACCACTTCAAAAGATAAATAAATCATTTATTTATTGGAATTACTATTCTGGCAGTAGATTTAATTCCAAGTCAAACACCCTTTCCCTCCAACAAATATAATAAAATATTCCATAAAGGTGGATCTAGATTTGGTTTACATTATTTTAATCATGCACCAAGATCTAGAATGACCCAATATTTTGTTATAAATAGGAGGGTTCTTCCCCATCATTCCTCACCTTTTGTTGCCTACTAGATCACTCTGGATCTATACACTTGGTCTCATTTTTCATCATTTTGCTCCCATTGAGCTTCATTTTTGCATTGGGTTTTCTACACCTACAAGAGAGAGAAAGCTTAGATCTGAAGTGCTGAGGACTACAAAGAACCCATCCCATTGAGGAGAGCTGGATACACATTCTTGTTTTCCTCCCAGGTGCCCTGTAATATAAAATTCCTTCAAAAAATTGTGTTCTTGTCTTGTCTGTTGGATGCATGGAGCAAACCCTTTATTTTACTGCTTAATGTCTTTCCATACATAGATCTGGTGTTTTGCAGCTATTTTCTTGTCTAACTAATCTCAGATCTGAAGATATTGGCAGCCACTTTTGTTGTTAGGGCTATTAGTTATGCGTAGCTAAAGTGGTCCTTTTTCGTACACTTCGACAAAGGATTCATACTAACAAATGGCGATTCCACACGGGTTTTAAATTACGACCGCTGTCGTTTTTCATATTCCTGCATATCCAGCTACTTCAGACCCTAGGGTTTCTTTTCAGCTTTTTGTTTTTCCTATTTTCATGTGGTTTTTTCCTCATAAAGCCCTCAAACATTAAAATTTCTAACTTCCGTGTGTTTCTGGCCCTATTGCGCAGGTGACCGACATCAGCCGCAGCTGAGACGACATTTTTTTCTGAAATCTGCCGCCGAGAGTCCCGGAAGTGCAGGTCACACTTTTTGGCCCAAAAAGTGCGACCTCAAGCCTCAGGTCGCAGAAAACAGCCCCAAAACTGCGACCGGAGCGAAAAACTGGTCAAAAACCGCGACCTGGACTTTTTTCTGCTGTTTTTCTGAAATTTTTCTGGGTTTTTCTGACGCTTCTGTCAGGGTTTTCCAGCCTCTGTCTCAGCCTGTTTTGACTTGTTTCTGATCTGCTTTTGCTCATCTAAGTGGGAACCTAGCCCCCTAGGGCTTCAGTACCCTCCAATTTTGGTGGAAGAGTTTTAGCTGTTTCAGGTGTCTGATTTTTCAGAGTTTCAGCCTTCCCTTTTTCAGATCTAATACCTCATCCTCAGATCCCTTTTAATCAGCTTTTCTTCCTTTCAAATCACCTCTTGTAGTTTTGTTTGGACCCCCCTTTAGGACCTCATTCCTGTCCCTTCCGCTTTTTGCTGATTTCCCCCTTTTTCCAGCCACCTTGCCTCTGCCTCTTGGCTGTGATCTGCGCCTCTTTTTAGCAGTTTTATCCTCTAGATCCCTGTCCCTTTTGACCCTAGATCTATTGGCCTCTTTTTATGTGTGTTTCGAATATATTTTCGCCATCTCTTAGAGTAGTTTTGAGAGACCCGCCTTCTTGGGTTAGATCGATGCATAGTTAACTGTTAAATGTTCTGTTATTTCAGTAATCTATATTGTTCTCTGCAGATTTCTTTTCAGTTACACAGCACACTTTTTCTTGCTCTCAAAACGAAAAGGGTTTAAAAAATTAAAATTAATGCACATCACACACTGACCCTAAGTGAAGAAGCGCCTGGTTAACACCGCCTGGCAAAGACTCTAAAATCAATTGTCACTGCACCTTATCTGCCCTTGACATTACTTGATTCTGTCCCTTACTGCCCTTGCCGGTTTCCTTCTTCCTGTCATCATTGCGCCCCCACGGCACCTTTCCCGGAGACTTCTTGGCCTTCACCCTCCGTTTCCGGTTGATTGACCTGCTCCGCCCCGCCGTCGTCGAGCCAGTCCTCCTCCGACTCCTCTTCTGATTCTTTGGGTTCTCCTTTTCCTTCTAGGTTCTCCCCCTGTCACCTTCACTATGTCTGGTCTAGGGCCTAACGCTAGTGGAGCTCCCGGCCCTAATGCCGGAACTACTACTAGCGGAACCACCACGGGAACTACCTCGCCTACACCTTTGCTCCCCTTCTTGGCAGGCCTCAGCCTCCCAGATTTGGACCGGTTGATAAACGACCCTATACATCATGACGCTAGTTGGCCTGCTATGCCGACAAAGCTCCCTTCCGACATCCCAAAGTTTGAAGGTCGTGCTGGAGAAGATCCTTCAAATCATGTTCGATCTTTCCACATGTGGTGCTCATCTACCTCCATTATCGATGACTCTGTTCGTCTTAGACTGTTCCAACGCACGCTTACAGGTGAAGCTTCTAAGTGGTATGTTGACCAGCCCACTTCCTCCCATACCACCTTTGCAACTCTTGCCCGGGCTTTTTTATCTTACTTCCAGCTTCCCCTTCGTTATGACACTGGTATCGAACTCTTGACTTCCTTCAAGCAAACCTCTTCGACCCGCCTTTCTACCCATGTCCAGGAATGGCGAAGACAACGGAGCTTATGCCAATCTCCTCCCTTCGAAGACCGTGTCTACATGGACTGGTTCCTTAGATCTCTTTTGTCCCTATCGGGAAAGATGTCGCATCCCATTTTCCTCAAACCGAAGAAGATGCCCTCCAAATGGCGTTAAAGTATGACCTGATCTACGCTCAGACAGGTTATGATCCTACTGTCCTACCTGATCTTCCCACACCCAATGATGCCCATACACTGGGGGCACCTCATGCCGCCAACAGTATCATTGGACCCATCTCTCATCCATCCGCTCAACCTCACATGAGCTATGGTTTTCCTGGGGGAGGGGGCACCACTTCTTGCACTTCTCCCCCTCCCGGTAGCATGCATCCAGGATACGGCATGCCTCATCCTTTTGCCCAACCTCCTGCTTACCTCAATGTTGCCCAACCTAACCATTACCCTTATCCACAGCCTGGCGCGCCAACTCCTCCAGCATATGCACTTTCGCCTCCCTTGCCTTCTCAACCCTTGCACCAGCACTCCCCGCCCCCTCAAGCGCAGGGGGATGCACAGCAGGGATTCATGGCTACCCAACCACCTGACGGACAGGTGGCCACTCCACCTTCCCCTTCTGGTTCCTCCAATTACCAGATCCTCATGATGAACTCTGATCCGCCTCTAACCGTTGACCTTAACCTTCAAACTCGGTCTCGCCAGTACCCCAAGCCTCCTGCTCAGTCTGCTCCCGAGCCCCCCTCTTCAGGTTCTGCAGAGCCTCTTTCGACATCCAATGGCCCCTTACACATCCCTCAACCCACAGTTGAGGTTCATCCAAAGATTCCAAAGGGACCATTACGCCGAAATGTTGCTTCCGGTCGAGCCGCTCAGTCGTATAGCATAGTAGATGATTTGGCGCAGTCCCCTGCTGCCATTTCCACACTGGAACTCCTCCAGTCATGCCCTTCCCAAAAGAAGGCTCTACTATCTGCCATGGGCGCTGTAGATCCTGCTGACGACCAGATGATTGTTTTCGACGCCACTCAATCGGACCACCCTCCCCTCCCTCCTTCCGTCGCCTTCCAAATCTCAGTCAAAATACGAAACGCCATCGTTTCCAGGTGTATCATTGACGAGGGGGCATCCACCTGCGTGATGTCCGCTTCGGTTTGGAAGCAACTCGGATCCCCTGAGCTGGCCCCTTCCACGATCACCCTTAGAGCGTGGGACGGTCATGCCTCCCAGCCCATTGGCTTGTTCCGTAATTGCCCTATCACACTCGCCGGTAAGACTGTTTGCGTTGACGTCGAAGTCATCGACGCCCCACTAGACTACAACATTATTTTGGGGCGAAGCTACACCTATGCTATGTCTGCTGTCCCATCCGCGGTTTTTCGCAAGATGTCTTTCCCCCATAATGGAAAGATAGTCACCATTGACCAGTTGACATATCATGAGCCAAAATCTCAGACCTCACCTGAGATGACCATCTCTTCTGTAGCCAACAAGCAAACCGTAGACTCCTTGACCAGTGTCTCCCCCGGCGTTTACAAGGATTCCTCCCTGCTTGGAACTTTTCCTAGTCTCCCCCCTCCTTCTATCTCTGACCCTAGCTCATCGAATGTTTGCATGATGCAATCGTCTCGGGCTACTCTCAAGCAACCTGCTTCGGCTAGTCAGCAACCTTGCCCTCCGCAACCTGCTCTTAGCCCTTCACCTGCAGTTGGTAGTCATAAGCCCCTTTATCCCCCTGGCACGGTTCCTCCAGGCCTTAGCCATTTAGGAGCCATCCCACCTGGCCATGCCCCCTCTGGTCAGATACCGTTCCTAGCTCCCCCACCAGGAGTGTACACGGTACCAGTCATGGCCACCCTCTCTCTTCCTAACTTGAAACTTGGGATTCCCGTTTGGTACCTTGATCCTCCAACCCCCACCTTGCTTGGTCAACCCAAACCTTATATCGCTTTGACCCCGGTTCAACCGGTCCCCATGGCTTCTCCCGTTGCATCAGTGCCTCAGTCACTTCAACAGGAACCACCTCCTGTTGCGACCGCTTCGGGTAAGAAGGGCAAAGCTCGCAAGGGGGCATTAAAGGAAAAGGCTGCCCCGACAAACCCTGCTCCTCCTCAGCCTCCAAAGCATACCATCCAGGGTGCTTTGTGTGATGTTGTCGGTCACGCCTCCCATACCTGTCCTGAATTACTTCATCTAAAGCCCATGGTTAATGTCACGTTCCCTGAGTCCGCGGTCCCAGAAGCCTCTGTTCCTTCCACAACCGAGGCCAAGAACCCCAAGACTATTCACACCAACCACCCCCGTGCTTTGTGTGATCTCCATAGCCATCACACCCATATTTGTCCCCGCCTCGAGGACTTCCGCACCTCTATTGCCGCGGTCCACCAATTCGAGGCCAAGCGCAATGAGTACACCTCTCCCATATTTGCGCATTCTGCTTCAGCAGAACTACCAGATATGACTGCTCCCATTGACATTCCCCCTCCTGATGTCGAGATGACGGAGCCTTCGTCCAACTTTTCTACTTATCATCATCCATGAGACCCTCGGGGACCATTCCATCTGAATCCTCCCCTGTTGTTTCGCTTGACCTTTCTTCAGCGATCATCTTGGGCTCAACATCGGTAGATCCTTTATCTACTTACTCTTCGGTCACCCCTTGTGACGATGCGCATGTGAACCTCTCTTCTCATGATGATGATTCAGGCCGCTTCACCACGTCAGGTGGTTCTTCTTCCACCAGTCACCCCATCTTCTATCACGATGGCGACATTATGGAAGAAATTTCCACCCCTGACTTCATCTATTCCCCCTTACATCGAACCCATGCGTTCACACCACATCCACCTTGTGGCCATTACATCGAAACCCAATGTTTGGGTAAGGGGGCACCCACATTTGAGAGACCAAGAGAAGCAATTCTCCATAACTCTCCTAGTGTATCTGGTCGTGTTGACTTTAGTACCATTATTCTTCCACATTTAGAAGAACCTCTAAAGTCCCATATCACTTCTGATCACTCTAGGGATGATACCTCTTATCGTTCCCTCCTCTTCCGTCAGCAACCCAGTCTCTTAGACATTATTGTTGACCAACCTAGAGCTTTTCTACAAGAGCATCAGTTCATTATCTCCAAATCCTCTTTTTGGGATAGTGACACCAGGTATGCCAACTCGGAAACTTAAAGTCCATTTGATCCCCATATGCAGTACCAAAAGAGATTGGTAATCCTCCATTTCCTTTCTCAAACTACATACCCATAACAAGAACAAATGGCACACCACATCAGTAAAATGTGTTTAGATTCCCCTTTTCTAAATACATTTTGGCATGACCACACCATGCTCGGGGGCACCCATGCCCCTCAACCATAACCCTCCTCACCTCGTTTCTAGAGAGGAGGTTGTCTTACCAATCGAGTGTACATCCCTTCCCTTCCTCTGGCTGTTGAAATTCCCCCTGACACCCAACCTCTAGAACAATGACTTATCATGCTTGAGCGTGCCTCTGAATATCGCTGTGTTGCATTGCAAACCATGGAAGCGGCCAAGAAACGCACCAAAAGCTCAATATGACCAAAAAGTCCAGCCTCGTCCTTTTCACGAAGGCGACCTTGTTCTAGTATATGACCAGGCCCATGATGTCCTTGGTCACAGGAAGTTCGACTCATTATGGCTAGGCCCTTACATCATCAGTAAGGAGCTTGGTAAGGGGGCATACCTTTTAGAAGACTTCAAAGGCAATCTTCGCAATGCACTCTATCTTAAGAAATATTACCCTTAGCATTTCCCTTCTTAGATGCGTGTTTTATTTTCTGTTAGATAGCCAACATATTTTTATTTTTATTCTTCGCCAGGACCTATTTTGTCTAAGAAGGGTCACTTCACCTCTCCTTAAAATCGAATTTCCTCACTTACAACACTTGTACTTGGGGCACCATCTTGCCTCCTTACTTGTCCATGTTTGTGACGATTTTCGTCATGAGTCCCCACCTTGTACTCATGCTTTTATGGTCCCCCATTGGGCCTTTTACTGTGTGGCAGCACCATCGAGTCGCCCTTGTTTAGAGCGTCCAAGTTGAGTCATCATCGCATTCATGGAGTCTATCCCGCGTCCCTTTGTCCCCCACTATAGCCCTCCATCCTTCATTGCTTGGTCTCTCTCTTGTGTCGCATATTATGACCTTCAGTCCCACTGTCCCCTATCCCTTACGATATTGTGTCAGTCGCTGCCATGTCATTCATGCCCTTTATGCTCTAACAAGGGAAGTCGTCCATTCGCCACTCCATCATTCCCATTTCCACCATCATCATTAGTGTCAGTCTGTCCGTCGCTCTATTGTTCTTCTCTCGTGCCTTAGTTGAGGTTCTCTCATTGCCTCACCTACGGCGGACCTCCTTCTGTCGACCTCAGCACATTTATTCCAGAAGCAAGGTCTAGAGGGCGGTGTACCTTGGTTCTAGCTTCCACTTTTGTTCGGTGCCTCGGATCAGGCAGGGGGATTTCTCACTTCCCTTTGACTTGGTTGCTTCTCCAGCTCCTTTCAGCATGATCGAGATGAGTATACTAGACAGTCCAGTGACCCAGCAGCAGCTCCTGATGATTCCCGGGCGTGTGTGAGATGTTTCAGCCCTCATGAGGGGGTGGCCCTGCAGGTAGCCCCCCACATGCCCGGATGACCTCTTCATTGCAGCCTTTGATGCCGCTCCAGATTTTGATGATGTTGGCCTTAGCCACCTGCAGCGCCTCTATGATTTGCATGTACCAGTCAGATCTTGTGAGCCCTTCCCCATTTACAGGGGGCATTTGGGTTGTATTTATCTCATGTACTCAGATGATATTGTACTAGTCTTGGCTGTTATCCCAGGCACAGCATGTATGTGAGACTCTTCATTGTATTTTTATCTGGCTCTTGATTATGCCAGCTGTACTCTATGGTTCGGTCCCTTGTTCACTGGACTCACTATTCTTTTGTACTTTGTCACGGCGGGCATAGGTATGCCTCCCCCGCCGCCTTCAGCACAGGTACCCTCTCATAACAGAGACTTGTTGCACCTGCGAGTCTCGTCTCCTCAGGGTCTAGTCCTTCAGCACACTATCTACCTCATATTTCTCTCTCTGACATACCCTTTTTTTGTCTAGTGATTGTCTTCTTACAACGTACTTCGGTCATACGATTTGCTCCTGACACTCGCACGCTGGGGGGCAATCTGTTACACCATTTTTTGGTCATCTAACTCTTCATCATTATATGGACCCAAGTACACCATGTAAGACCAGTTTTACCCCAAGTAAAACTGCTTTCACTATGTTAATTAGGAAACCCCAAAAGGAATAATTAATTGTGAGATAAACCCATAGTTGTCTTATTATTTTCTAGGAATAATTATTTAAATAATATTCCTTGTTAAAGATGACCAAATCAACCACCATTAATCAAATAAATCATTATTTATTTGATTATATCCCAACCACTTCCTTAAAAAGATAAATAAATCATTTATTTATTTATTTTTCACTAATCAAGGGATTTGACCCAAGTCGAACACCCTTTCCCTCCAACAAATAATAATAAAATATTCCATAGAGGTGGATCTAGATGTGATTAACATTATTTTAATCATGCACCAAGATCTAGAAGGACCCAATATTTTGTTATAAATAGGAAGGCTTTCCCCATCATTCTTCACCTTTTGTTGCATACTAGATCACTCTGGATCTATACACTCGGTCTCATTTTCCGCCATTGTTGCTCCCATTGAGCTCTACCTTCTACATTGGGTTTTCTACATCTACAAGAGAGAGAAAGCTTAGATCTGAAGTGCTGAGGACTACAAAGAACCCATCCCATTGAGGAGATCTGGATACACCTTCTTGTTTCCTCCCCGGTGCCCTGTAATATAAAAATTCATTCAAAAATCGTGTTCTTGTCTTGTCTGTTGGATGCATGGAGCAAACTCTTTACTTTTCTGCTTAATGTCTTTCCATTTATAGATCTGTTTGTTGCAGCATTTTAACTACTAATTGCGGATCTGAAGATGTTTTGCAGCCTCTATTGTTGTTAGGGCTATTAGTTATGCGTAGCTAAAGTGGTTCTTTCCAAATGCGGCAAGGCAGAGGTTATACTAACAAATGTGATATGGGCTTAGTAGCGATATTTTCTAGCTGAAATCGTATCTACCTAGAAAATTATTGGCTTTATCTGGACTATAGTATGATGACCTTGGTGTGTATGCTTTGGGAATGTGTAACTAGTGTAAGGTTGAGATTCAATTAACATGATGATTGAGTTCATCATGTTAATTTTGACTCTTTTCTTACCTACACTAATGGAAACTTAACAAAATCTACCTTGAAGGATGTCACTTTTAACTGTGAATGTAGATTCAAGAGTAATGTATGTGCATTAATTAGATGTGTTAAAATATGATTTGGGAATACATTCTTAATGAGTATGAATGAAATGCCTCTGATCTCTTTGACATGATTTTGTGTATTTTGGGTTGACATTATGCATCAAATAACTTAAATTACTCAAATACTAGGTTGAGGTATGATCTTCCTAATAAACAAGAGGCTTAAATGACTAGTGCATGAAGGGTTTTGGAAGTCATTTTAAGGAACATTTTAAGGTTATGTTTTACCTAAGCTAAGATATGGGTGTGGAATCCATAGTAGCATATATCTATGAGAAAATTTATGGGTGTGGAATCCATACTAACATATATCTATGAGCTAATGTATGGGTGTGGAATCCATACTAGCATATATCTATGAGAAAATGTATGGGTGTGGAATCCATACTAGTATATATCTATGAGATAAGTAATGAGGTAAGGTATGGGTGTGGAATCCATACTAAAATATATCTATGAGCTAAGTAATTCTTTTGGTTAGAATATTTTGATGGAATCTGATATTCATGATTAAGGAGTGATTATGTGTAATTAAAGTTAAATGGATAGAGATTTGTAACACAAATTTGCTTGAGCTTTAAATCCATTATTTTATTTTTATTTCAAATGAAGATACTAAGATTGGTATACTAAACACCATTAGGTGGTTTAGAATGTTTGGAATAATTGATTTTGATATATGGAAGTGTGAACTAGATATATATCCTCTAGTATTGTAATCCTTTTGTATGTATTGAATTTAGGTAGAATTAAAATGACTTTCAAATTCTTGAAATGTAGAAAAAGATTATTGTGATAAGTTGATGAAATAACTTTTCTATTGGCTTAAGACAAATTAAGTCTAGGAAAGCCATAATAGTCTCTTTAATGATTTTATCAGTTGAATATTGGTTGCATTCTATTTAACCAAATTAATTAGAGAAATTATGAGGATTTAACTCATGTATTTCTCTAAACTATTGTTAGTTAGGCCATCGCGTCAAAATTCAAATTATTTATAAATTGTGAAGAGAATAACATGTTTAGAAGGTAAATATTTTATGTGGTGAGAACTTGTTTTATTTGAAATTAAAGAAAAAAAAGAGAGCATGTGATTAATGAAAAGCTTAGTTGAGTTCTTGTTTTACAAGAATATGTGCTTGTGATATTTTTTTGAGGGAGAAATTGAAGGAGAGTGAGATCACATTTTGATTGATTCGAATTATTGCATGATGATTGTATTGTATGTGGAATGGGGGAGATTGTTTGATTTAGGAATTTTGTGTTGGGATGTATAGTTGTATGAGTATTTATTAGTCCTACAAAATGTTGTAATAATTTGAGAGGGTGGTAATTCTCCTTAAAGAAAAAGGGTTTAACTTTAGGCTAGAAATTCCCTTGTGATAGTCTAAATCTTATTTAAATTTGACAAGATTCATCACATTTTGAGAAATTTATGGTTTTCATAGTTTGTTGTTGCATACATATTAATAGTAAGGGATAAGACATGAAAGCAAATGAATTGATTAATTACTGAATAGAAATCATGAGTGATTTCATAGTTGGAAAACAAATTGACTTAGAGTTATCAAGGTAGATTCAATAATATAGATACCATATTTGCATAATTGTGAGATTTGTTCTTGATTAAAAGTCGTTTTCAAAAAGATATCATTAATCTGCTTTCAGATGAAGATCTTCTAATAGATTCATTCAAAATTGATTCTCAAGTTAGAGAAGTGACTAATAATGAGGATTATGGAAACAAAAAGGAATGATCTATAATACATAAGTGGGTCAATGAGGACTGTATTTAACCTTAGGTTGTTAGTAAAAAAAAAAAAACAAAAACAAAAATGGTGCCTTGAACCTCAAATTGTATTTTTGCCTAAAGAGTAAACGTTTAGTAAAAACTAAAGATAAATCCTAAATATTTTGATTGCAAGGATGTCTTATGGAATGAAAAGAGGAAAATTGGATTGAGAAGACATAAATCAAGTGGGATGTAAGAGTGTGGTTTATATATAACATCATGTTATGTTTTGTAGGAGTGGGTTTTATATATAACATCATGTTTTTTTGCATAGTTTCACTCGCAATTGTATGTGGATTATTTTATGCTTATTGTATGCCAATCCGATTGTGATATGGGATGGACCATCATTGTTGTGTATACAACCAATGTGTGTTCTATTTATAGCTTCGCAAGCTCAACATACTATAGAACCTTGAAGATGACACATGTAGGATTCATATAGACTATGAGAAAGAAAAACATGTAGAATATCAAATTATTATAGATAAATTAAGTAGATATCATATCAATTACATACAATAGTATTTTTATATGGTACTATAAATTGGATGGTTGGTTTTGATATAGAAATCTTTGGTATTTTCTATCAAAACATGTCTAATATGGCATGGATACATTTTCTACTTGATTAAGAATGGTATGTTTAGTTTTCATGGAGTTGCTTCCAATTTAGAAAACATTAAACTATGGATTGGCATGAAGAAAAAAATATATCAAATACATATACATAAGGTTAACAACTTATTGATAGGATAATCTAAAAGAACTAAGTATCTTATGACCGTAGGAAAAACTTCGGGCCAAGTTTAGCCCAAGAGGGGGAGTATGTAGTGTCCCTTATTAGTGAGATAGCTTTGATGACACTTAGAGATGGTGATTTTGATATGATATTATGTATGAAAGACTTATGTACATGCTTATATACTATGACCTGGTTTGGGTCACTTGGTTGTTGTGTGCTTATGATAATATCTAAGGTTGCATGCCCAAGGATTGATTTTGGTTAAGAGAATATTAGCGATGTTTTCTCTTTTGGTATCCTATTTTGGACATAGGTGTATGGCGTGAATGGTGATTTAGAATTGAGACACAGATCCATGGACGATCATGGTTATGTGGAAGATATGGTTAATTATGATTTATGGATGATACATGATTTGTATGATTATATGTGCATAATCTCGTACTAAGCATGATGTGGCAGGGGACTTGGTCATTGCCAACAAGGATGCTCAAGTTATAAATGACTGCGGAAGTCATTTCTCCAAAACCAAAATGACTGTGGAAGTCATGCACAATATTTGGTAAAATTTGAATAAGTTAATTATGAAATTCATTTGATTGATTTGATCATTGAGATTGTGATGTGTGCAGGTCTTGGAAGAAGACCTTACCAATGAACCATCAGATGGGTATAAGCTCACAATCAGTACCTTAAGGTGAAACGCAGAGTTTCAAAGCAGAATAGATGAGAAGCCATGGAAATTAGGGCGCGGAGTCCTAAATCCATGAAATATAAAGATGTGGAGTCTTGGATATATGATAAAAGGATTAGGACGCGGAGTCCTAAATCCATGAAATATAAAGACGCGGAGTCTTGAATCTATAATGAAATGTTTGGGGCGTGGAGTCCTGAATATTTAAAAATATCAAGGTGTGGAATCTTGGATCTTTAGAGTAGATCAGGGCGCAGAGTCCTCAATCTACTAAGGCATGGAGATGCATACAATAGGGGTGCGAAATCCCTATTATCTAGAAGAAAAATACCACTCATGGGAAACTCACAGATGAATTTCTTGAATAAAATCTCATTTCTAACAATTTTGGAGTGACTTTCTAAAAATAGAAAGTCATGTCTACCATTTTAAGTATGACTTTTCAAAAATAGTAAATCACCTCCAATTAATGGGTAATCAAGTATACTTGAAGGAAAAGAAAAACGCCTTGTCATTGATGAGTCTAATAGTTCAATGTCGACTTAATCCTCAATATTATTAATATTTTAAGTTTGAGGGGTTTCACGGTGCATTATATTAGAGATAAAATATCAATATGCAAACTATATTCATTAATCAAAGAGATTACACACATTTATACATGAGGTAGTCTCAAGATAGGAAATCTATCTTGAACGCACAATAATGTGGTTTAGAGATTCTCTCAACCACACACTAAACTAGGAATGAATATAGTTCTAGCTACATCCTATAATGTAGGAACATACTCCTCAAATAGAGAATTACAGCCACAAACAAGTAGGAATTACATATTCCAACTCCCTCCCTTAATGACTACTTGTCGTGATATAAATTCACAAAGTCTAGTTGTGGTATAACAAAGGATATGTCGACGTCCATATAAAGGAGCAACCATCCACCAGAATGCATGGGTACCAACTGCTGTAACTGCTAGTCTCGTAGGATGTCCTTCGCATACATGATTTTGTCAACCATTGTTACTGCATATATGTACCTATATCTACAAATCCACCACCACCGGGCAAATCAGCAACTTCAATATGCCACCACCGGGCAAGTCTGATCTGCCACCACCGGGAAAATCTGCCAACTTCAATATGCCATCACCGGGCAAGTCCGATCTGCCACCACCGGGCAAGTCCGCAAATTCAATATGCCACCACCAGGCAAGTCTGATCTTCCACCACCGGGCAAATCCGCCAACTTCAATATGCCACCACCGGGCAAGTCCGATCTGCCACCACCGGGAAAATCTGTAACTTCAATATGCCACCACCGGGCAAGTCCGATCTACCACCATCGGGAAAATCCGAAACTTCGATCTACCACCACCGGGTAAATCCATACTTCAACTTTTGGAGTTTCCAGGTACATAACAATGACCACTTACAAAATCTTCCTAGACTTGCTTATAAGATGCTAGGGAGTTTATCCCATAAATCCACACTAACTCAAATAAACATTTACTTTGTTTTCCATCATAATAGTTGTTGTTGCTTCATTACCTCCTCTTTCGTTGGTCACATCTTGGGAATCCTTATCAAATAAATTTTTGGAACTCCATGCTTAACACAGCCAGAGGTCCACTAATAAAAGCAGTTAACAGCATTTCAACTGGACTCAATGCAATGCATTCCAGCACTGATGATCCAGACAAAGGCACTCACAACCTCACGAAGAGACATAGTTTCCTCTTCAAAAAACAATAATCCAGGACTCCACTGGTCCGATCCTCCGTTGTCCACAAATTCACTATCAACATGCATAAAATTCAACGATTTTACACACAAAAGTTCTCATTTCAGTATCCAATTCCCCTGGCATCACAGCATAATGCCACTTCCTTGTTCATAGTATCAAGGCTAGTGATTGCTTCCAAGCATGCCTCCTCATGCTCGCTGACATACTGCAACAACTAAGACCCATTGTCAAGCTCATCTCCTCGCAATTGAACATGCAGATTTGTTTTCATCACACTGGGCACACACAAACTCGATCATCCTCCAATCTATGATGTACCTCAATACACTATCTTTTGATGCCATTTTCATTGTCATGTCTTCATCATATCTGGTAGTAAATCATTTCTGCAAATAAATTTTTCTATTGTTGGAATGGGCAATTCCAACAAAAACTCGCACTCGTGACAATAGTTGCCCAAACT
Organism: Pinus albicaulis; assembly: GCA_034641835.2. NCBI lineage: Eukaryota > Viridiplantae > Streptophyta > Pinopsida > Pinales > Pinaceae > Pinus > Pinus albicaulis. The sequence goes on from CM076570.1 coordinate 1,092,396,156, forward strand.
AAATGTCACAATAAATAAATTAATTCTTTCAACCAGATTTACATTACTCACATGACCACTCTTAAAGAAATATTAAACACAGTCAACATTACATTATGCAAACACTTTCAATCTGCACCAGACATACTAGTAAATTGCAAACAAACCATGCAGCAGACTAGAGCAATAGCAAGGCATCACTGCAACAATAACGTAGTGTCTTTAGATCGAGGCTGGAATAAAGCAACAAACCAAACTCGAACGTTGCTTTTCCTCACACATTCACTTACAGAACGTTGAGGAGATCCCGCAAATAACAATAGCTCACCAAAAAGATTCACCCACATTGCTATCTTCTCCACACAACAACACCCTTCAATCCAACAATTGACAAAAAATTCAAAAAACAAGCAACTCTATGATAAAGAAGATGACGTATGATGGAAAGCTCGATTTCACCATACACCTAAACATTTCCAACAACACTTTCGCCACCAGTAATAGCAATGCTTGTTCCAATAGAAATTTTTTTTATAAAAAAACGCAACCTCTAGAATATCGATCCTTCTAGAACATGAATGAGTGAAAATTCAATCAAAAAACGCAACACATGTCCACAGAGAAAATTGGCGGCAGAGCTCCACTGTCAGTGAGAAAAAACACCTCATGCTCGATAACCAAGCCACCAGTTAGAACGCGCCCACCCTGAGATTTTCTAACTTAAATGCCCTTCTCAAAGTTCATCTTTGAGGCATGAGTATGCAGTGGTCCTAACAACATATCTTTATCAAGAGGGTCTCCCAATTTAACTTTCTTATATGCATCAGTCAACTGCTCAATGATGTGCTGGTATGTCTTCTCATGGAGTAACAGCCTTCAGGAACTGGTGCATTGTTTTCCAACAGTACCAACTGTAGCAAACGATCAAATCACACAACCATTGCAAAGTTTGCATCTTCCATAACTATAATGGCATTGTTTCCACTAAGTTCAAGCAAACATTTCCCAAGTCTTGCATTGACTGCCTTCTGAACAATTTGCCCAACCTCACACAGGCTCTCGGCCTCTTCCGAGGCTCGACCTCCAAGAATGGGAGCCATGCCTCCATGCCACCACTGCACTCTACACGCAATCCACGCAACCCCTAATCAAGTCACCAACTACACATGGATCAGCAACATCGCCAAAGAAACAGATCTGAGCTCCACAACAGCAGCTTCAACAGACTTCTCCCTGCCACAAACCACGCAGCATGCCAACCTTTGGCTCTTCTCCTCGATCAACAGTTTCACAGTGCTCTCCACATTCGTCCTCTGCAAATTTGCATCGGCACCCCTGCAAGTCTCCACGCTCATATTTCATTCACCTGGAGTCACTGGTTCATCATAAAGGCCAAAGATAAGGGCAAGGGATCCAGGCTCAGCAGAATCATTCACTATGGCCATCACTTCCTTAGGCTTGATCGCTGGGAAGCTATCACTCTTAGCCCAAACACTGCCATCCTGGCCAATAATGGCCGCCGCTGTGAGCCAATTTCCCCGCCTGATCTCGCATATATTTGATCAGCACGAGATTCTTCGTTGGAGACTTCTTCTCTTGACCTCTGCTCTGGAGGAAGCTAATCACTATCCTCCACGGATTCCTTCACATACAATAGACTCTACTCACACCCATGGCAACCATTTTCCAGGCAGTTCTCTCAAGGCAGTAGGCACTCGGAACCAAACAACTGTTTCAGTGTTCCAGGCATCCTATGTGCCATCATCATTCTGATCTCTTCATTTTGACAGTCACACCTCACACAACGCTCCTCAGGTGGGCAACGCTCTCACGGTCTCCAATCTGGCAAAACACCCTTGAGAAATTGTTCTATTTGCAAAATCGCAGGATCAGCAAACTCGGCCTCTGCAGTGAACAACACGTTGTCGATCCAGCAGGAAGATTGATACACAACTCACGGACTCTTAGATCTCTTCACAAGCATTCACTCAACAACAACGCTCCAGCACACGATGGACAAACAAAAATTTAATAAAAAAAACTATACAAATACAGTCATTTATATTCCTATGTCCAGGAAGGGCTAAAGGTCCTTACGGGCTTTGATACCAAGATAAAATATCAATCTGCAACTATATTCATTAATCAAAGAGATTACACACATTTATACATGAGGTAGTCTCAAGATAGGAAATCTATCTTGAACGCACAATAATGTGGTTGAGAGATTCTCTCAACCACACACTAAAATAGGAATGAATATAGTTCTATCCACTTCCTATAATGTAAAGACAGAGACTCCTCAAATTATAATTACAACCAAAAACAAGTAGGAATTACATATTCCTTCTATCATTTGGGATTCAACTGCATTAATTTAGTCATTCATCTATTACCATTTCCATGAAAGGTAATCGTAAACGACTAATTTCTCATGAATTTTGAATAGTCCACTTAGCACTCATTGAATCGGGTGATGCTCACAGGGGTGAAGAAGTGGGATTAAAACTAGTGAAATGAATCACATAGCATCAATCATCACTTCCGGAGCTTGCACCCAGTCACCAGGACTTCCCGGGAGGTCACCCATCCCAGAACTCCTCTGGCTCAAGTGCGCTTAACTATGGAGTTTTCCCCACAATCAAGCCCACTTCTTCACCCTTTTTGAGCATCATCTATGGAATGAGTGCTAAGTGGACTATTCAAAATTCATGAGAAATTGGTCAGTTACGACTACCTCTCATGGAAATGGTCATAGATGAATGACTTACTTAACACAGTTGAATCCCAAAATGATATCTAATTATTAATATTATTAATATTATTTTTATCTTTTATGAGACTATTATATTATTATTAAAATGGAATTATATCTCCTCAATCACTTGACACCTCTCTCTTTGATGATTCTCATGGCTCTATGTAACTCTCTCTCTCTCTCTCTCTTTTAATAATACATTACACTCTATTTTAGGCACTCATAAAATAATGGCATATTCATTTTACACTCATTAAATACATGTCATAAAATATTCATCTCATACTCTCTTTAATGCATATGTTACACTCTCCTTAATGAAGGCATGCATACCTCTCATTAATGTCATGAGTTACACTCTTCTAAATGGAATGAAAAGCATGCATATTACTCCTCTTTTATGACAAGAATTTTTTGGGCCTCATATATATGTGTCTCATGTATTCTCACTTGAGGGAGGTGCATTGTGATACTAAGAGTTGGAGAGATTTGAAAAATATTATGAGAGGGAGAGACTTGGAGAGTAGCCAATTTCATTCTAAATTAATTTGAAATTCTGAAACTAAATTACTCAGTAGCTCTACATGTTGTAGCTGACCATGAGTGTTATTCGGAGGAAGTGAAACTCATCTCCCTTAGCTTTCCTTGGATATCTCTCTACTACTATATTTTGGTAATATTTGTGAGCTCTTACATCTTAGGGGTTCCAGGGGGAAAAGTTCTCCCTGGATATGGTTGGGTGGAAAACCGAATGGTCACAATGAGTTGGTAAGGATATGCATACTCTCATTGGAGTTGGAGCATGTTACCATCCTTTTGGACTAGTATAAATACATAGCCAGGTATGTTGATAAGAATTCCTGAAATTTCAGTTACTAATAGTTTAAAGTGTTGCAAAAATTTCAATATATTGGAACTGATACTTGTGAATGTTTATGAGATATTTACAGATTTAATCCTAAGCTAAGCAATAATGAATGGTGGTTGTAGTTGAGCATGTACATGTAGGAGGTATTAAAACAAGAATGTGTTGCTAAAGTTTTTACATTCAGTTTATAATGATTTTTTGTTCATAGCAAGTTTTCAAGAGTTGATGAAAATATAATATCAACATAAATTTGGGTTTTATTTCTCCATCTACAACTGTAGTTGAAGTTTGCACACTAAGTGTTTGAAAAAATTGATAAATGAGGTAGTAGGAATTTTTGTTGTTGTTTTTTTAAGAAATCACATCCCTAAGTGTTCTGTTGTGATTCATCTAAACATCAGTGGGTATCCATACCAACAGAACCTGTAACCCCAACTTGATTCCAAAAAAACACTTTTCCAAACCCAAATTGTAAATTTGGGCGATTTTGTAGATTGTTACTGCCCACTGTGTGCGCCTGTTATCAAGTTTTTTGTGAAGAAATAAGATGATTTAACCCCTGTTTTAATATTTTTTGATTTGAAGAATTAATTCATAAATTTTATGAGCTAAATAGGTTGAGGGAGACTATTATATTCATGTCAAATTTCCTTAAGAGATTATGGCTTCCAAGTCTTTGACAAAATGTCTCAATGGTTGTAGTTTGCTTGCATGCTTGCAAAGTGTTTGTCAAAAGGCCTTAATGGTTGTAGATTGCATGTTTTCAAAGTGTTTTTTAAAAGGCCTCAATGACAATAGCTTATAGATTTCAGGTTTGCAAAGTGTTTGTCAAAACTTCAATGGATGTAGTTTTTGTGCATATAAGTTGTTAGAGTAAATGTACTATTTATTGTAGCTTTCATGTATTAAAGAATTTATGAATATATTATTTAATGGATGTAGCTTCTTATGTCATCAAGTTTATATGAATGTGAAAATGAATCTAATATATTGCTGAAGTGTGAATAGAGAATATGATAGTTGTTACTTTTATTATCTAAGCTTTCATTAAAAAAAAAGGGTTGTTGTTGGAAACAATTTTACTGTGGCTAATTTTGTTGGATTTTATGCAAGTGAGCACAATAAGTTTCATCTAAGCTTCATGTATTCAAGGGTGCAATCTTATATTTTAATGGCTGTAGAAAACAACTAGTGTGCTCAATTTTGGCAAGTCCATTTTTTTATTTTCCACTTTCAGAAGAATAATATGCTTCTGAATTAGTAATAGAAGTTGCTCTTGCTGCAACATTCATTATATAATTTTCATGATTGAAGCATTGCCATAATAATTGAGATTGAGAAATTTTTAATTGATGAGTCTGGAAATGTTGTTGTGTCAATATATTTTGTGATTCCATTTCATAAACATATCATATTTATTAGATTTACTGATGAATAGAGGCATATTCTTCCCTCAGTTACCTTGTTATAGGTAGGTTAATAGTCATACACTTATATGTGATTTTTGTAACATAAGCATGATACTTTTGTGGTTATGATATCAAGATTCAATAAGTGTAGCTTATTTAGCATAATTTAGGAAATTAGATAGGTTTATCTAAATTAATGTTTGCACATGGCATTATGGTGGAATTTATTTCCCATCTTACTTAGAGCTCATGTAAAAGCATGAAAAGAGAATATGGTATCATCTTTTAAACTTGAGAGGAAATGTGTTTTGGAATTAGTTTTAAGGGAAAGTTATCCTTGAATTCTTATGTGATATTCTTATATTGAAATAGATGAAGGTACACGATTACATGCTAACTAAGTTAGTAATGTTACAAAAAAAGAGTATTAGTGATTAATGTGACCTCTACTTCTCTATATTATTGATGGTTGGTAAGGTGGGACCTTACATATGGTATCAGAGTGAGTTACAACACTAGGGCCTAATGGTCCAACATGCTTACTTATAGGTTGATGATGCATGAATGTTTATTTTTCATGCATGTTGAGTTGTTTTATATGTTGACTTGGAAGCATATTGGTTGCATAGAGGATATTATTATTATTATGTCATTTAGAAACTAATGAAGGAAAAAAAAATGCTTTATTATATTCATTTATACTTTTGGTAAGACAAGTTATTAGCAATATGTTAAAATGCTTAAATACATGCTAGGAAAGGATGTGCTTGAGAATGTTGGGGTTAAACCCAAGCATGTGAATGGCTTGATTGTCAATCGATGAGGAAGATAGGTGGAGTGCATAAATGGTTTCATATATGTTTAATGCATCATTATCAATGTGATATGGGCTTAGTAGCCATCTTTACTAGCTGAAATTGTATCTACCAAGAAAAATATTGGCTTAATATTGACTAATATAGTATGTTGACCTTGGTGTGTATGCTTTGGAAATGTGTAACAAGTGTAAGGTTGAGATTCAATTAACATTATGATTGAGTTCATCATGTTAATATTGACACTTTTCGTACCTACACTAATGGTAACTTAACAATAGCTATCTTGAAGGATGTCAGTTTTAACTGTGAATGTAGATTCAAGAGTAATGTATGTGCATTAATTAGACGTGTTGAAATATGATTTGGAAATACATTCTTAATGAATAATAATAAAATTCCTCGTATTTCTTTCACATGATTTTGTGTAGTCTGGGTTGACATTATGCATCAAATAACTTTAAATGGATAATAATGAAATTCCTCTTATTTCTTTGACATGATCTTGTGTAGTATGGGTTGACATTATGCATCAAATAACTTTAAATGACTCAAATACTAGATTGAGGTATAACCTTCCTAATAAACAAGAGGCTTAAATGGTTGGTGCATGAAGGGTTGTGGAAGCCATTTTAAGGAACATTTGAAGGTTATGTTTTACTTAAGATAATGTATGGGTGTGGAATCCATATTAGCATATATCTATGAGAAAATTTATGGGTGTGTAGTCCATACTAACATATATCTATGAGCTAATGTATGGGTGTGGAATCCATACTAAATTATATCTATGAGCTAAGCAATTATTTTGATTAGAATATTTTGATGGAACCTCATAGACATGATTAAGTAGGAGTGATTATGTGTAATTAAATTTAAATGGATAAAGATTCGTAACATGAATTTTCTTGATGTTTAAATCTATTATTTTATTTTTATTACAAATGAAGATAATAATATTGGTATATTTAGCACCATTAGGTGGTTTAGAATGTTTGGAATAATTGATTTTGATATACGTAGTCAAGTGTGAACTAGGTGTATATCCTCTAGTATTGTAATCCTTTTGTATGTGTTGGATTTAGGTAGAATTAAAATTATTTTCAAATTCTTGAAATGTAGAAAATAATTACTATGATAAGTTGATGAAATATATTTTCTATTCGATTAAGACAAATTAGGTCTAGGAAAGCCATTATAGTCTCTTTACTGGTTTTTTCAGTTGAATATTGGTTGAATTCTATTTAACCAAATTAATTAGAGAAATTATGAGGATTGAACTCATGTATTGCTCTAAAATATTGTTAGTTAGGCGATCGAGTCAAAATTCATATTGTTTATAAATTGTTAAGAGAATGACATTTTTAGAAGATAAATATTTTATGTGGTGATAACTTTGATTTATTTGAACTTAAAGAAAAATGTTTGTGATTAATGAAAATCTTAGTTGAGTTCTTGCTTTACAAGAATGTGTGCTTGTGACATATTTTGAGGGAGAAATTGATGGAGAGTGAGATAAAATTTTGATGAATTGGAATTCTTGCATGATTTAGAAGCATAAGATGATTGTATTGTATGTGGAATGGAAGAGATTGTTGGATTTAGGAATTTTTTGTTGGGATTTATAGTTGTGTGAGTATTTATTAGTCCTAAAAAATGTTGTAATAATTTGAGAGGGTGGTATTTCTCAAGGGTTTAACTTTAGGCTAGAAATTCCCTTGTGATGGTCCAAATATTATTTAGATTCAACAAGATTCATAACATTTTAAGAAATGTATGGTTTTCATAGCTTGTTGTTGCGTACATATTAATAGTAAGGAATAAGACATGAAACCAAAAGAATTGATTAATTACTGAATAGAAATAATGAGTGATTTCATAGTTGGAAAACAAATTGACTTATAGTTATCAAGATAGATTCAATAATATAGATACTCTATTTGCATAATTATGAGAGTTGTTCTTGATTACAAGTCACTTTCAAAATGATATCATTAATTTTCTTTCAGAGTGAAGATCTTCTAACATAGTCATTCATAATTGATTCTCAAGTTAGAGAAGTGAATAATAATTAAGATTATGGAAACTAAAGGAATGGTATATAATACATAAGTGGGTCAACTAGGACAGTAATAAACCTTAGCTTGTTAGTTTATTAAAAAAGAAAAAGTGCCCTTAACCTCAAATTGTGATTTTCCCTAAAGAGTAAACGTTTAGTAAAAACTAAAGGTGGATCCTAAAGATTTTGATTGCAAGGATGTCTTATGGAATGAAAAGGGGAATCTTGGATTGCGAAGAAATAAATCAAGTGGGATGTAAGAGTTGGTTGTATATATGAAATCATGTTTTGTTGCATAATTTCACTCACAATTGTATGTGGATGATTTTATGCTTATTGTATGAAAATTTTATTGTGATATGGGAAGGACCATCATTGTTGTTTATACAAACAATGTGTGATCTATTTATAGCTTGGTAGGCTCAAAATACTACATAACCAAGAAGATGACACATGCGGGTTGCATACAGACTATGAGAAAGAAAAACATGTAGAATATCAAATTATTATAGATAACTTAAGTAGATGTCATATCAATTACATAAAATAGTATTTTGATATGGTACTATAAATTGTATTGCTGGTTTTGATATAGAAATCTTCGGTATTTTATATCGAAACATGCATAATATAGCATGGATATATATTCTACTTGATTAAGAATGGTATGTTTCAGTTTTCATGGAGTTTCTTCCAATTTAGAAAACATTAAACTATGTATTGGCAAGAAGAAAAATATATCAAATACATGTACATAAGGTTAAAAACTTATTGATAGGAGAATCGAAAAGAACTAAGTATCTTATGACTGTAGGAAGAACTTTGGGCCAAGTTTAACACAAGAGGGGGAGTACGTAGTGTCCCTTCTTGGTGATATAACTTTGATGACACTTAGAGAAGGTGATTTTTATATAATGATATAATATTATGCATGACAGACTTATGTACACGCTTATATGCTATAGACCTAGTTTGGGTCACCTGGACGTTGTTGTGTGATTATGATAGTATCTATGGTTTTGTGTATAAGAACTTATTTTGGTTAAGAGCATATTAGCTATGTTTTATCTTTTGGTATCCTAGTTTTGACATAGGTGTATGACATGGATGGTGATCTAGGATTGGGACACATAGATCCATGGATGATCATGGTTATGTGGAACATATGGTTAATTATCATTTATGGATAGTACATGATTTGTATGATTATATGTGCTTAATATCGTACTAAGCATGATGTCGCAAGGGAATTGTTCATTGGCAACAAGGATGCTCGACTTATAAATGACTGTAGAAGTTATTTTTCCAAAACCAAAATTACTATGGAAGTCATGCGCAATCCTTGGTAAAACGTGAATAAGCTTGTTATGAAATTCATTTGATTCCTTTGATCTATGAGATTGTGATTTGTGCAGGTCTTGGAAGAAGACCTTACCAATGAACCATCAAATGGGTATGAGCTCACAATTAGTACCTTAAGGTGAATCGTGGAGTTCCAAAGAAAATTAGATGAGAAGACATGGAAATTAGGGCGCGTCCTAAATCCGCGAAATATAAAGACGTGGAGTCTTGGATATATAATAAAAGGATTAGGGCACTAAGTCATAAATCCATGAAAGATAAAGACATGGAGTCTTGGATCTATTATGAAATGTTTAGGGCACGGAGTCCTGAATATTTTAAAATGTCAAGGTGTGGAATCTTGGATATTGAATGTAGATCAGGGCGTGAAGTCCTCAATCTACTAAGGCACAAAGATGCATGTGATTGAGGTGTGTAATCCCTATTCTTTGGAAGAAAAATACCACTCATGGGAAGCTCAGGGATGAATTTACTTAATAAAATGTCATTCCTAAAAATTTTGGAGTAACTTTCTAAAAATAGAAAGTCATGTCTAGCATCTCATGTATGACTTTCCAAAAATATTAAATCACCCCAATCAATGGGTAATCAAGTATACTTGAAGGAAAAACACTTAACTTATCATTCATCAATCCTAATATTTCAATTCCGACTTAATCCTCAATATTATTAATATTATTGTTTTCTTTTATGAGACTATTATATTATTATTAAAAGGGAATTATATCTCCTCAATCACTTGAAACCTCTCTCCTTGATGATTCTTATAGCTCTATGTAACTTTGTCTCTCTTTTAATAATATATTACACTCTCTTATATGCACTCATCAAAGAATGGCATATTCCTCTTACACCCATTAAAGACATGTCATAAAATATTTCTCGTACACTCTCTTTAATGCATATGTTACACTATCCTTAACTAAGGCATGCATACCTCTCCTTAATGGCATGAGTTATTGAGATTCAACAAGATGATGAGCTTAGTGAAAAAGTCACCTTCTTAAGTGGGCATGAGAGCTATTTTTGTCACAAGTCTTATTTTTAGACGTGTCGATCATATTCTATGAGTTGGATGTATTTGTGGATGGTTGGTCAAGTTGGAAAAATAGATGGACTTCTCTTTTTAGACATATTGGGCATAATCTATTTTTATATTGGCAGTCTAAAAATAGATATGTCAAATATTATTAGCTCTTAATAATATTTGGACTATAAACATTAACTTATTCTCTTGGAGCACTTCAGTTAAGTGCACAGATGTGGCACAGGAGCTGACAGAAGGAATTACGCTATTCCTGAGGGTTAAGTGGAGCTATTGCATGGAGGACTTCATTTAGAACTCATGTGACAGAGTTTGGTGGAGTTGTAGAAGTAGTTGGTGGAGTTGTGTTTAGTTTAACTCAGTTAGACACAGTTGAGCTAGTTGTATCTAGTCTAACTGATTGATACACTAGTGAGAGTGGTGTGAATTAATTAATAATTAATTCAATAAATAATAACTCATTAATCAACTAAAGAATACATCAGTTAACTACAGTGCATGGACAGTTTCAGTGGAGACCAGTGGAGAGGTAGGTGAAAGAGCAAGTGTGACTATCAGTTGTGACTATAGTGTTGCATGTTTTGCACCACACATTGATTGGAGATGCCAATGAGGATTGCGTAGTGCAATCCAGGTGGATTCGAGTTCATTCAGAGCCATTCTTCAGTTGGGATTGTGCAGTAGAGGCAGGCTAGCAGGTGGCAAAGATCGGTGCATGGATTTGCTAGATCGGGCCTGATTAGTGTGTAGCGATTGTATTGTACTGAGAGCTTGATATGATCAGCTTTGTATGAGGATTGTTACATGATCTCTATGACATATATTATATACAGATAGTTGGGGTTTTTAGCTTCAGGCTTTCCCGTTAAACAACTATGTTAATGTGTGTGAATTTTTATGGTTTCATGTGTGCATTGCAATTGATTTAATTTCCACATGTGATGATCAATGGTGGAATAGATTATGTATTGTGCATGAAGTTAAAATAGTGTGTGATCAGGAGAATCTTGGATATATAACACATAAGTTATATAATTTATACACGGTATCGAGAGCGCAGTTAATCATTGGAGGCGATTGATATTATTGAAAGCAGTTGGAGTTTTGTCTTTGGTGGAATTCGAATTTCGTTGCGGTGCTTTCTTGGTGTCGAAGTTGAGATGTCTTTCAACGGATTGCGATTGGAGTATGCCCTTGAGGGTCGCTCGAATTATATTGCATGGAAGGACAGGATGGAGGCGGTGCTGGATGATAATGGGTTGAAGGAGTTCATAGATGCAGAAATTCCAAAGCCTGGTTCTAGCGATGCTGCCGCACTTGACGCATGGAAAACGAAGATAGAAAAATGTTGAAGGATTCTGTTGGAAGGTGTGAAGTATCACATAGTGTCCAGCCTTCATGTTAAAGCTTCTCCATTCTTGATGTGGAAAGCTTTGATAGACTTTTTTCAAAGCAGAAGTGACCAACGGAAGTTGGCGCTTAAAGACAAGCTCAGAAAAATAAAAATGGCGAAAGGCGACAGTATACCCAAGTACCTCATGAAGTTTTTCCAGTGCAGCGATGAGCTGGGAAGTGTGGGGGTTACTGTAGATTAAGAGGACTTGGTGAGCTTGGCTCTCCTTGGGATTTCGAAGAGTTGGCATTCCTATGAGGACTCTATCAATGGTCGGGAGAAACTGCCGGGATGGGAGCGACTTTGGTCGGATCTTGTGCAGGAGGAGATAAGGCGGAGTACCAGGGATGGATCTTCATCGAAGAATGAAGATGAAGAAAATTGCGCTTTGGCTGCCAAAGCAAGGAAGGGGAAGGGAAAGAAAAATCCTTCTCAATTCGGTGCGAAAGGTAAGAAGCAGGACATGTCCAAGGTGAAGTGCTTTCACTGTCACCAACACGGACATTATGCCACTAATTGTCCACAAAAGAAGAAAAATAAGCGGCTGCTTTGGATGCGCAGCTAGGGATAGCCTCGCGGTTTGACAGTTTTCATTGATCACATGCTTGGTCTCAAGTGTGGCGGGATCAGTATGGTTTCTGGACAGTGGTGCGTCTTTTCACATGACAGGAGATTGAGATTTGTTTATTGATCTGGATGAGAAAGATCTTGGAGTGCACATTGAGATGGGCGATGATGGTACATATAGTGCGACCGGTATCAGTACCATTTCCTTTGAGATGGATTCTGGTAAACCCTTCATATTGAAGGAAGTGATGCATGTTCCGGGATTGAAGAAGAATCTTATCTCTGTGGCGATGTTAGAAGACAAGGGATATGATGTTGTCTTTAGCGAGGGAAAGGCTTTCCTGCGCAGTAAGGCAACTGGTGAGACCCAGAGGATAGGGGTTCGAGTTAAGAACCTTTATCAATTACAGGTAGATGGCTGCGCAGCAATGGCAGGCAAGGCAGAAGGAGTGGTGAGCTGGGATGATGGCGAGTTGTGGCACCGGAGATTGGGCCACCTTCACCATGGAGCTTTGAAGATACTGCAGCAGATTTCTACTGGGCTTCCTAAAGGCACTCTTGCGTAGTCAGATCAGTGCAAGGGGTGTACCTTGGGAATATTTGTGAAAGCCACCTTTCACGAGAAGGATAGTCATGCCACGACGATCCTTGAGAGAATTCACACGGACGTGTGTGGACCTTTCTCAGTAGCTTCGACAGCAAAGCACAGGTATTATGTGATATTTGTTGATGACTTTTCTCGTAAGTGCTGGATCTTCTTCATGCAGAAGAAGAGCGAGACATTCTCAAAGTTCTGTGAGTTCAAGGCACTGGTTGAGAAAGAGTCGGGGAAGCAAGTGAAAGCTCTTAGGAGCGATAATGGTGGTGAATTCATCTCTGGCGAATTCAAAGAATTTTGTAGTGCAGAAGGAATTCGAAGAGAGCTCATAGCGCCTCATAACCCATAGCAGAATGGGGTCATGGAGCGAAAGAACAGAATGATTGTGGGTGTTGCATGGGCGATGTTGCATGATCAAGGCCTTCACATACACTTGTGGGTAGAAGCATGCAACACTGTGGTTTATGTCCAAAACCATTGTCCTCATAGAGTACTTGGCATGAGTACACCCGAAGAGGCGTTTTCTGGTAAGAAGCCTGATATTTCTCATTTGAAGATTTTTGGCTCACTTGTTTACATTCATGTGACGAAGGATGCCAGGAAGAAGCTGGAGCCGACCGTAGAGGTTGGGATATTTGTGGGGTACACAGAAACACTCCACAATTATCGTGTGTATTTTCCAGACAGTCGGAAGACTGTTGTGCGACGGGATATCAAATTTCATGAGGAGAAAGCCATGAAGTTGTCGCTTGAGAGGGAGCTACACTTGCATGCAGATGAGGAGCTACTAGTTCCTAAATATGAGCCTCGGGATGTGGATCAGCCACAAGAGGAGGTTCATGGAGTGGAAGAAACCACTCATGCGGCGCCAACCATCAGAGGGCGGAAGCGCACTACAGAAGCTGAGCCACTGACTGAATCTTGATGCAGTGCAGAATGTAGGAGCCCCGACATCACAGCGCAGACAGAGACAGTCACCTGACCGATTTACTGGATACATGGCTCTGATGAGTAAGTGTATCATGACAGAACCATCCTCTTTCGAGGAAGCTGTGGAGGACCCTGCATGGGTAGATGCCATGGTGGAAGAGTATGATTCGATTATCAGAAACAATGCATGAGAGATTGTCCCAAGGCCGGAAGGGAAATCAGTGGTAGGTTCGAGATGGATCTACAAAGTGAAGCAAGCTGCTGACGGGAGCGTCGAGAAGTACAAGGCAATATTTGTTGCCCGGGGCTTCTCACAGATCGAGGGGATCGACTATGAAGAAACCTTTGCACCTGTCGCAAGGTATTCTTCCATATGGACTATCATTGCTCTCTCGGTCATGAGATGGGGTGGCACATTCATCGGATGGATGTGAAGACTGCATTCCTCAATGGAATCATTGAGGAGGAGGTGTACATTGAGCAGCCTGAAGGATTGGAAATCTTCAGCAGTGATTCGCATGTTTGTAGGCTCAAAAGAGCGTTGTATGGGCTGAAACAAGCACCTCGTGCTTGGTACACACAGATAGATAGTTATTTCACCGAACTTGGTTTCGCCAAGAGTGAGGTGAATTCCAGAACTCTGCAAATTGTGCAAATTGTAGTGGGGGGTAAGTTGCTGATCATTGTACTTTATGTAGATGATTTGATATTGACAGGTGATGAACAATTGATACTCTCATGCAAGGCTGATCTTGCAAAGGAGTTTGAGATGAAGGACTTGGGCCTCCTTCATTATTTCCTGGGATTGGAAATTTGGCAGCGGAAGGATGGACTATTTGTGTCTCAAGGAAAGTATGCCCGGGAGATACTGGAGAAGTTCAACATGCAAGGCTGCAAGCCTATCGACACTCCTCTTCCTGGTGGTTGGAGGAAAGAGGATGCTACATCGGCAGAGGTAGTGGATGCCACTATTTATCGACAGTTGGTTGGTTCACTCATGTATCTAGTCAATACACGACCGGACATATGCTATGTTGTTAACCAGCTTTCACAAGCTATGGTTAAGCCTACCAAGCTCTTTTGGAAGGCAGGCAAGCATGTATTGAGATATCTCAGAGGCACATCGGGATATGGATTATGGTACAGACAGTCGGATGAGGTGAAGATGTGTGGCTTCACAAATGCAGATTGGGCAAGGAGCCCAACGGACAGAAAGAGCACATCTAGAGGGATTTTCAGTATCGGGTCGATAGCAGTTTCTTGGTACAGCAAGAAGCAGAGATCCGTGGCATTCAGTTTAGCAGAGGCCGAGTATATGGCAATGAGTTTGGCTGCATGCGAGGCTATATGGATGAGGAAGATCCTGGTCGGGTTGTTCGGTTCACACTTAGATCCTACTATGATATATTGTGAT
The DNA here is from genome assembly GCA_034641835.2 of Pinus albicaulis. Classification (NCBI taxonomy): domain Eukaryota; kingdom Viridiplantae; phylum Streptophyta; class Pinopsida; order Pinales; family Pinaceae; genus Pinus; species Pinus albicaulis. The sequence continues at coordinate 1,092,411,353 of CM076570.1, forward strand.
AATCAGAGTTGCATCAAACTCTCGGTTAATCCAGTATTTCATGATAGATCTAAACACATTGACATCCGGTATCATCATATCAGAGATTGTGTGCAGTGGAAGATCATGTTACTTTCATACATTCCTACGGAGGATTAGGATGCTGATATCTTGACGAAGGCGCTCACCAGGAGCAAATTCGAATACCACAGGGGCAGGATAGGGGTTGCAGATAATCCATATCTTGTTGAGAGGGAGTGTTGAGATTGCAACAAGATGACGAGCTTAGTGGAAAGGAGTCGCCTTCACTAAGTGGGCCTGCAGGCTATTTTTGGCACAAAGTCTATTTTTAGACTATGTCTATTTTTAGACATATGGATCATGTTCTATGAGTTGAAGGATGCTATTTGTGGATGGTTGGTCAAGTCGGAAAAAATAGATGGACTTCTATTTTTAGACATACTGGGCGGAATCTATTTTTAGATTGCCAGTCTAAAAATAGATATGTCGAATATTATTAGCTCTTAATAATATTTAGACTCTAAACATAATCTTATTCTCTTGGAGCACTTCAATTAAGTGCACACATATGTAGCACAGGAGATGACGGAAGATTACGCTATTCTGAGGGTTTGGAGCCATTGCATGGAGGACTTAAATTTTGACTCATGTGACGAGTTTGGTGGAGTTATAGAAGTAGTTGGTGGAGTTGTGTTTAGTTTAACTCAGTTAGACACAATTGAGCTAGTTGTATCTATTCTAACTGATTGATACACTAGTGAGAGTGGTGTGAATTAATTATTAATTAATTCACTAAATATTAACTTATTAATCAACTCAAGAATACATCAGTTAACTATAGTGCATGGACAGTTTTAGTGGAGACTAGTGGAGAGATAGGTGAAAGGGCAAGATGACTATTAGTTGTGACTATAGTGATGCATTGATTGCATCCAACACCGAGTAGAGATGCCAATGAGGATTGCGTAATGCAAGCTAGGTGGATTTGAGTTCATTCAGAGCCATTCTTCGGCAGGGATTGTGCAGTAGAGGCAGGCTAGCAGGTGGCAAAGATCGGTGCATGGATTTGCTAGATCGGACCTGATTAGTGTGTAGCAATTGTATTATATTGAGAGCTTGACATGTTCAACTTTGTATGAGGATTGTTACATGATCTCTATGACATATATTATATACAGATATTTGGGGTTTTTAGCTTCAGGCTTTCCCGTTAAATCACTATGTTAATGTGTGTGAATTTTTATGGTTTCATGTGTGCTTTGCAATTGATTTAATTTCTGCATGTGATGATCAATGGTGGAATAGACTTTGTATTGTGCATGAAGTTAAAATAGTGTGTGATCGGGGAGAATATTAGACATATAACACATTAGTTATATAATTTCTACAAGTTAAACTCCTCTAAATGGAATACAAAGCATGCATATTACTCCTCTTTTATGACAAGAATTTGTTGCTCCTCCTATATATGTGTCTCATGTATTCAAACTTGATGGAGGTGAATTGTGATACCAAGAGTTGGAGAGATTTGAAAAATATTATGAGAGGGAGAGACTTGGAGAGTAGCCAATTTATTTAAAAATGAATTTGAAATTCCTAAAATAAATTACTAAGTAGCTCTACATGGTGGAGTTGAAAATGAGTGGTATTGGGAGGAAGTGAAACTCATCTCCCTCCGCTTGACTTGGATGTCTCTCTACTACTATATTTTGGTACTGTTTGTGATCTGGAGAAGTTCTCCCTAGATATGGTTGGGTGGAAAACCAGATGGTCACAATGATTTGCTAAGGATATGCATACTCTCATTGGAGTTGGAGCATATTCCCATCCTTTTAGACTTGTATAGATACACAACTAGGTATGTTCATAAACATTCCTGAAATTTCAGTTACTATTAGTTTAAAGTGTTGTAAAAATTAACATATTGGCACTGATACTTGTGAATGTTTATGAGATATTTACATATTTAATCCTAATATAAGCAATAATGAATGGCAGTTGTAGTTGAGCATGTACATGTAGGAGGTATTAAAACAAGAATGTGTTGTTAAAGTTTTTAAGTTTAGTTTATAATGAATTTTTCTTCATAGAAAGTTTTCATGAGTTGATGAAAATATAATATCAGCATAAATTTTGGGTTTTATTTCTTCATGTACAATTGTAGTAGAAGTTTGCACACTAAGTGTTTGAAAAAATTGATAAATGAGGTAGTAGGAATTTTTGTTGTTGTTGTTTTAAGAAATCACATCCCTAAGTGTTTATGTTGCAATTCATCTGAACATCAAGGGGTATCCATACCAAAAGGACCTCTAACACCCGATTTGATTCCAAAACAATACTTTTCCCAACCCATATTGTAAATCTAGGTAATTTTGTAGATTGTTGTTGCCCACTGTGTGTGCTTGTTGTCATGTTTTGGGTGAATAAATAAGATGATCTAGCCCCTGTTTTAACATTTTGTGATTTGAAGAATTAATTTATAAATTTTATGGTCTAAATATGTTGAGGGAGAATCTTATATTCATGTCAAATTGCCTTAAGATATTATGGTTTCTAGGTGTTTGACAAAATGTCTCAACGGTTGTAGATTGTTTGCATGCTTGCAAAGTGTTTGTCAAAAGGCCTCAATGGCTGTAGATTACATGTTTTCAAAATGTTTATCAAAAGGCTTCAATAGTAGTAGCTTATAGATTGCATGTTTGCAAAGTGCTTGTCAAAACTTCAATGGATGTAGTTTTTGTGAGTATAAGTTATTAGAGTAAATTTTCTACTTACTGTAGCTTTTATGTACTAGAAAATTTATGAATAGATTATTTAATGGATGTAGCTTCTTATGTAATCAATTTTGTATGAATGCACACTTAACGTGTGCATTCATCAATAATCTTTCAAGATCCTTGGGTGGAAAAAAATACATTTACATATGCTTGAAAGAATTACACAAAAGTGGCCAAATGGCTTTGAAGAAGAGAACACAAATACAAAAATGATAAATAGGAATATTATACATAGGGGAAAGATCAAGCAATTTAGAAATCAATTATATTCCCCTTGTTTCCTTTATTTTATTGGATGTTTCCATTCCCCTTCTTTGAGGTCCACAAGAACCATTTCCATGTCAAGCATGAGTGTCTCTGTAGTATGCTCTTTGTACGAATTTGAGCTTTATGATACGTGGAGATGTTTTGTTCCCACCATGCCATCCTCTTTGTGTATCATGTTTATCTGATGATATGACTCCTAAATTTCTACAGAATCTATCCCGCTCCGATGGTGTGTAGCATTTTCATTATGATCCCAAGTACCCCCACCTTCATTTTTTAGATTCTTCATGTTTTCTTCTTTTTATGTTTCAAAGAGATGTGGCTCTGTAAGTCGCCATCGATTTGGATTTGAGCATTTTTATTTTTTTTTGGTTTTTTTAGCCTAAGGGCATGCATTCAATGTGTTCTATAAATGCACTATTTGAAAGCAATGATAACATCAAAATGTTGTATTCTCATAGTATTCTTGGGACCACTAAATTTTTTTATGTTTCGATATAATGTGATATGGTAAAAATTTTCTAAGGTCTACCCCCACACAAATTTGTGCAAAGGAAAAATGACTTTCTTTGTTTTGCCAAGATCTGTCCTTTTGTGCTTTCCTAGAGTATTTCCAATGCCCTATAGGATCTGATGGTGCCAAAAAGGAAGAGAGAGGTTTTGGATTCTCACCCAAACTAGTAATGTTGTGACTACCATATTTTTTGCATTGAAATATGGAAACCATCGAGTAATAAAGATCCTAGCTCTTCCCTAAAACTGTGGCCCTTCATTAAGAGAAAATTTAAAATCTTTCTATGTATCAAATTATACTATGAAAAATCCTTTGGAGCATAAATAAATATCACATTTTGGTGTCTAAGAGGAAAAAAACCATTGTTGTAAAGGCTTATGATTTAGGCTAGATGCAATTAAACCTACAAATAACTACCTTGGATTGAAGAGTTGTGAAGAGCGAATTTACCTCCGAAAGGTTAACTTCCATTGTTGGTGGTTTCTCCATTTGATCTACAATGTAGGGGGATTGATTGCTTTGAATATGTTCTGCTGGGGAATGGGACTTCCCTTTCATGGTGTATTTGAAAGAGGAATATGGACTATTTGTATTCCTAGTTCCTAAAGCACTAGTTCTAGGGGCTCCTCCTCTCAACCTTGAGTTCATAACTAAATTTGAGTTCCTTTTAATTTTATATTCTTGTGTCTGTGAGGAATCTTTGAGGACCTTCCCTTCATATCGTAAGCATTTGAAAATTGCATGAAATCCCCATTTATCCTCAATAATATGCTTTAAAAAGGTGTTGCATCGGCTACAACCATCCTCCAAAATTTTTCCTTTGCTTCAATTTTGGAGCCTAAACTTCTATTCACAGGATCTTATACTAGATATCATTTTTGGGATTCAACTGCGTTAAGTAAGTCATTCATCTATGACCATTTCCATGAGAGGTAATCGTAACTGACTAATTTCTCATGATTTTTGAATAGTCCACTTAGCACTCATTGCATCGGGTGATGCTCACAGGGGTGAAGAACTGTTATAAAGTATTCATGCTTTGAATGAGAATTATACTTTTCATATGTGCTTGTGTTTACTTATTTTCACACCTAACTAATCTTTCTATGTCACAAACTATCCTCCTATCTTGATCTTGTAGAAGTTCTGGGCTTGCATCTAGAAACTATGCAATCCAGGAGGGTAAGCCCAACCTTGATGACTGGAATTGTGCAATACTAATTGGAAGTTCTGCCTTGAGCTCAAAAACTGCACAATCATGGATGGAAACTCAACACTGAGCCCAAAATTTTGTCAATCTTTCCCTTGATCTTAGAAACTGTCTGAGCCATAAATTTTCCGAATTCCCCATAATTGCACAATCTTTCCCCATATCGTGCATGGAAATTTTCTTAAAAAATAAAAAAAAAGAAGCTAAAATAAAAAAGCATCCCTACAAATAGGGATCTATTTTTTGTTTCTCGAGGGAGGCACACTTTCTATTTTTAGAAACTTTCGCCAAGTGTCGATTTTTCCTTAATTTTATGCATGCACGTCATACACCCTAATTTTCTCAAATATATTTAATTGACGCCCCGAAATCTAATTTGCACATTCGATATTGGAACTTTATAATTCCCGAGGAGATCAAGGAACCTTCGGTGCGAGCGTCGTCACTTTTCTATGTGAGTTTCGCTTTTATTGCCTTTTATCGCTTTTTCTGGTGCTTTTTGTTTTTTTTCTTGTTTGAGTGTTGTTTTCATTATTCCTCTTCATGGTTATTGGAATTTTAAATTATTTTACCTTGTAGAAGTCTTGTTTCAATTTGTTTCTTTCCTTTCACAAGTGTCGCATCAATTTCTTTTTTTTTCACCGATGGTCGTAGTCACGACGCTCTCCTCACCAATTTAATTTTCTTCCCGCTTGTTCATTTATGCACTTTATGTACATTTATTCATTCATATTTAGTCATATCTACACTCAAGCTCAGACCATCACTTATATCTTCTTGTTTTTCACACATCCACCGAGCATATATGTAATTTCCTTGGCTAATTTTCACTTTGCCCAGTTGTGTCCACTACACAATCCTAAGGTTCAAGCTAAGAGTTTGGCCTCTAGAATTGTGTAGTGAGAATTATAGGTTGTCCCAAATGCTCATTGTGCAGTTCTGGGGCTCAATTCTCTTCCTTATCCACTGAGACTATGCAATGCGCAGTCTCTCCAAGTCCATTCCCCAGGTTGAATTACGCATTGTGCAATCTCAAGCCTCAAACTTCATCCTTGGTTGTTGGGACTACGTAATGTGAAGTTACCACAGTTATCCAGTCTGCCTTGTTGATGAAAAATGTGAAACCCTTCTCTCCAGTTGCCCAGTTTGCTGCTTGATCATGCCTTGAAAGTATATCTTTTAAAAACTGATGTTTGCTTTCCATGAGTGTCTTTTCTGTCCCATAGGTACCACACTTGTTGAGTATATCTCTCCAACAGTCATTGTTACCATGACACTAAAGAAAGTTGCTTCAAAATATACCATTGAAAGTAGTACTGGGAAAGAAGTTGAGCAAGAGGTATTATACTTTACAGTATATTCAAACACTCAACTATTTATAGAAAAGGAGTCAACACTAAGATGGTAGCAAGTTAATGAAGCTCTTTGAGCAAAGATCCATGAGGCAAGTCTTGAGGACCAAAAGGTTTTTCTCAGCATCGAGCAGTCAAGACAACACAGGGTTGCATGCATATATCTAGTCTTCCCATGTCTAGATGTCATTGTTTGGATTGAGTCAGATGTTGATGAGGATACCATGACATTGAGAAACACCAGCGGACATAAGCTTGCTACTTTTCTGGAAGTATTATCAGCTCATGTATCATCTTCCTGAGATCCAGCGGACATAAGCTTGCTACTTTTCTGGAAGTATTATCAGCTCATGTATCATCTTCCTGAGATAGTAAAGCTCATGAACTCATACTTTTATGCCACCTACAACTATATGAGAACAAGATATATTGTCAAGGGCTGGATGAAAGAGCCATTGAAGTTTCGACAGACACCCATCCATTCATAAAATACAAATTATCTCAGGAATTCCTACCAGATCTTGGTTATCTTGGCTTGTATAATATACGGTCAGAAGAGCATAAAGACCTTTCATGAAGGGTGGGAAATATTATTGAACCAGGTGGTGAATGAGGGGAAGTCATTCAACTGGTTAGATTTTTTGGATCATTAGTTGAGAGCCCATGTAGCACAAGCTCAGGGTCCTCCCGAGGGTGAGAAAGTAAGTTTTTATATGTCTACATACTTACTAAATGAAATCTATGCACATAATCAATTTCCTAGTATGACCTGGACATGGACACCATGATAAACTATTGTGCATATTTATTGTAAGCTGCTTTCATATTTCAACTATAAAGGAGTTATAGAATAGCTAACTAATAATCATTCCTCTATACAAGCTTATCTTTGAAGAAGACCCACCTTGCATGTCACGAGGAGCAATGGAGGAAATATCAGAGATCGTAGATTGGTTTGCTTTACTAGATGGAAAATTTCTTAGAATGTTCAGTGGACCTAATTCACCACATCTTTTGCCAAGGTATGCCACCAAAAATATTTCCATGCAAGAAGTGTCATATCATCTCGCCACATGGTTGTCAGTAGCACTGCACAGGAAGAAGAAATCACCATGGCCCACTCTTCCTTTGCAGGTCATATTATACGAGATTAATAATCTCAAATTTGCATATGTTGAAGAAAAATCCATAGTAAAGTTTGGGTTCGGTATGAAAGACTTTAATCTGTATGATCTGAGGCAGATTTCCAAAGACCATTGTGTGAGAATCCACCACAATTGGGTTAGTGAGGCATTTAATTATCTATAGGAGGATCCATGGAAGAATTTTTACAATGCCTCCATACCCTGCAAGCCGATCAATATAGCAAGGAATTCGCAGGGCACCCCTTAGATGGAAGAAAATCTAGAAGCAACAACAACAAAAGGCAAAAACCTGGTAGAAGATAAGGGAAAGAGAAAGGTTAATGACAGTGTAGATGGAGAAAAAATCTACAAGATGAAAGCAGATCCAATCACTATGCAAGAAGCTTTGGAAGCAGAAGAAAAGAGGAAACAAAGGATACAAAGAGTAGAGTGGAGGAAGAGAGAAAAGCAAAGCTTGCAGGAAGCAAAAATGAGGGTGAAAAAATCAGAACAAAAAATGAGGGAGGAAAGGGAACAAAGGAGGAGAGAACAAGAGGAGAATCGGAATCAGGAAGAAGGAGAAATATAGGGTGCAACGGAGGAATAAATAATGTCAATTCAAGTTGAAGAGAAAGAAAGAAACCAACCAAAAATAGAAGAGGATAGTGAACAGATGCAGGATCAGTAACATGCTTAGTAGTTTGACGACTTAATTGAATTTGCATACATGGAGCTGGAACTAGAGCACCATGATGAAGATGTTGACCCGATTCCCAGTGCACAACAGGTCAGCATCTAGTCTCCAACACCTCCAGCCTCAGAGTTGGCCCTGAGTGATGAAGGGGACATAGTTCGTCTTGATGATGTTCCGGTTATGGATGTGTACAATATGTCTAATGATGAACTCCAGAAGAGGATTGTACAAGCATGAAGAAAGAATTTTCCAGATTATCATGCATCACCTACATTCATTATAGAAATGGTGAGAGTGGCGGACTCCAGCAGGAATCCAAATGCCATTGTTGAAGCCAACTTGGCCTTCATAGGTGTAGCGAGATCAAACACTCAGTATTTTACAACCGAGTGTAAGAAATTGGTTCAAAATTTACAGGTTTCCCAGAAAGAGATAAGACAACTTTGTGTTGAAATTCAATAAGAAAATGTGTGTCTAATTTATTTTTCCCTTAAATAAATTGGACAATAAATTGTAATTTCATCTCATAACAACTTGTATTAGTTAACTAAGTCAGAAAGACCGAGTTAACTCAATAATTATGAGTTGAGGGTCAAAGGTGAGGCATTTAGAGTGATTCTATTATTTTGGGGGTTCAGGTGCAGTTAATGCACTAGTGTGGTGTGAGTGTAATAAGTTAACTGAAATTAATTGAATTAAAATCAGTTTCACTAGTTCTAACTGAGTGATGAGCTAGTGAGAGGTCTTCTGAATTAAATTAGATTTAATTCAAAAGTAGTGATCAATTAGATAACTGATGATTCACTATTAAAAATTGCATGCATGTCAGTTTTGATGAAGACTTAGTTGAGACAAAGGTTAAAGGGAAGATAACTATAAGTTGTATTATTAGAAAATTTCTCAGGTGCAGTTATAAAGTCATAAGAAGGCCTAAATGGATTGTGCAATCAAGGAAGGTTGGAATTCCTATTTAAGAGGGATTTATTTCTCTAGGAATTGTGTGAGCAAGGTACGCTGGAGGAAGGCAAGGAATTGGCTAAGTGTTTGTCCATTTTTTCCTAGATCAGTGTGAGACGATTGGTAGAGTGCAACAGATTCTTGTGAGAAAGAACGCATTGTATTGTTTCATGATTCCTTGAATTATTATACAATAGAGATAGAGTTTTTTTTACTAGTTTCTTTCCCCAAGAATATATTGTGTTGTGCGATTGATTTACTTATTTCTCTTACTTGCCTGTGATTGAGTGATCGTGCTTTATATTCTGCAAATATTGTAGAAGGATTCAGTATCTTGTTTTAGTACATTACATGATCAGATTGAATCGATTGCTACAATTTCTACATGGTATCAAAGCACCAGGAATAAAAATTGAAGAGAAGAAATTTATTTTTTGTTGAATAGTATTCAAATTTGCAGTTACATTCTTTGTACCTAGTAGCTGACTAGGATGTCTTTCGCTGGATTGAGACTCAAATAAACACTCAATGGAAATTCAAACTATATTGCATGGAAGGACATGATGGAGGAAGTATTGGAGGATAATAGGTTGAAGTAGTTCATTGACAATGATATTCATGAACCTAATCAGGAAGATGTTACGCAACATGAAGCATGGAGGAAGAATGTTGCAAAGGTGAGGAGAATCTTATTAGAGGGAGTTCGAGATCATATTGTCTTGAGTCTCCATGGCAAGGAAACTCCATATGCTATGTGGAAGGCCTTGATAGATCTATTTCAAAGTAGTAGTGACCACAGGAAATTGGCACTCAAGGAAAAGCTTAGGAAAATCAAAATGGAGAAGGGCGACACAATCTAGAAATACTTGACCAAGTTCACCCAATGTCGAGATGAGCTTGGAAGTGTTAATATTATTGTGGCTGATGATGACTTGGTGAGCCTAGCACTTCTAGGCCTTCCCAAGAGCTGGCATGTTTACCAGGACTTTGTGAATGGGAGGGAGCAGTTACCAAAGAGGCAGTGACTATGGTCAAATTGGGCACAAGAAGAGTTTCGGCAAAATACCAAGGATGGATCCTCATCCAAGACTGATGATGAGGAAAATTGTACCTTGGATGGCAAGGAAAATAAGGGGAAAGGGAATAAGTTCCATTCCAAATCCAAGACCAGAAAAGAAGGTAAGGAACGAGACATGTCAAAGGTGAAATGTTTCAACTTCCATGATCATGGACACTATGCCATAATTGTCCACAAAAGAAGAAGAACAACAAGAAGGCTTCGGGAGCTGCAAAAAGTGAAGCTTTGGCCTCAGAGTTTGAGTTGGACTTCTCTCTCATCACATGCATGGTGTCAACTGTGATGGGATCTGTGTGTTACTTGGATAGTGGAGCATATTTCCACATGACTTGCAACATAAAAATCTTTAGTAGCTTGGAGGAGTAGGATCTTCAGATGCACATCAAGGTGGGTGATGGCGGGAGGTATAGTGATACTAGGATTGGTACAATTAATTTCCAGAGAGGGTCAGGTAAACATTTCATATTAAAAGATGTCATGCATGTGCTCGGTTTGAAAAAGAATTTAGTTTTAGTTGCTATGTTGGAGGATCTTGGATATGATGTGGTTTTCATTGAAGGAAAGGCATTCCTTCATCACAAAGCAAACAGACAGGTAAATAAGATTGGGTTTCATGTGAGGAACCTCTACAAACATGATGTAGATGGTTGTGTAGCATTGAGTAGTAAAGCAGATGAGGTGGTGAGCTGGGATACCGGCGAGTTATGGCACAAGAGGTTGATTCATCGACACCACTGTGCTTTGAGGATCATGTATTAGATTTCTACATGGCTTCCAAAGGGTACACTTGCATAGAGAGATACATGCAAGGGTTGTACAATGGGGAAGTATACAAAGGCCACATTTCAAGAGAAGGAGAATCAATCAATGACAATCCTTGAGAGAGTTAACTCAGATGTATGTGGATTATTCTCAACAGCTTCCACAACAAAGCACAAGAATTATGTGATTTTTATTGATGATTTTTCTAGAAAGTGTTGGATTTTCTTCATGCAGAAGAAAGATCAGATGTTCTCCAAGTTTTGTGAGTTCAAAGCACTGGTAGAGAAAGATATAGGGAAGAAGGTGAATTCTCTAAGGAGAGACAATGGTGGTGAGTATATCTCTAATGAATTCAAGAAGTTATGCACCCAAGAAGGAATTCAAAGAGAATTGATTGCGCCTCATAACCCACAATATAATGGTGTTGCAGAAATAAAGAACATAACAATTATGGGAGCAACATGAGCTATGATACACGATCACGACCTACCATTGCATATGTGGGTAGAGGCATGCAACACATCGGTATTTGTGTGAGGCCATCCACCTCATCGTAATATTCCCAATTGGGAAATGCAACAATAATGAAAAGTTAAGCATTAAAATAACGCAAGTATCAAGTTATAGAAGGAGGCCAATATGGAGACCCTTCTTTAACATTTATAACATCAAATTAGATGTACAATGAAACCCATAAGATGTACAAGAGAAATAGAAGTGATCTCAGTAGAAGAAAAATCATCAAGGGTGTAGAAACCATGAAAATGGACGAAGCGCATGAGAGGGTTATTTTTATTAGGATGCAACAATGTTGATTACAACTTAGATGCAGAGAAAAATAATGCATCAGAATTAGGATCTCTGATAGATCCGTACACTAGATAGGCTCTTCTTCAATTCCCCCTTGGGGTTTTCAACAAAACATGAAGTACAAGGAGTAGATCTAAGATCTAATGTTGCAGATCTGTAGAAATATTCAGAAATTCATGGACATAAAGATCTGATTTCAAATATACAATATGATGATCCCCTCCAATGGATCTCAAATGTGAAAGACGAGATCCTCTAAACACATGAGAACCACTCCTCAGAGAGTTATGCCAAAATTCCACCGCCGCGGCACCTACGGGGGAAAATGCGGATTTGGAAGTAAAACTACGGCTGAGGTTTAAGATATGTTTGACCACATGCCAAGATCTAGATACGTGCTCCAATGATCCAATACTCTCTTTCCAATGGGATAGAGACGCCCCCCCCTTTGAAAGAGGCACAAGAATGATCTAGCCTCCACTTGCTGCAACTATAAAAGACAACCCAGGCCACTCAACGGGATCTACGTTGTAATTGGAAGAAGAGCTTGGCTAAATGCGATAGTGGACGAAAATTAAAACTCTTTAATGAGCATCTCAAAGGAAGAGGTAGGATTTAGGTAGACACCCAGTTCTAATAGCACTTTCCCTGTGTGCCAACGACAAGAGAGGAATAAGAAATGTCTAAGCAGAAAAAATCTTCAAAAATAAATAATCCTCAACAACCCCCTCATGTTTTCATCCTCTTGTACATAAGATGAGAGCTTGCAAAACCCTAAACAACCTTGAATGAAATAGCTCCTTTCCCATGAGCCACCTCCATATAAAGCATGTTGTACCTCATTGATAGCCCTCCTCCAAGATAGCTCTTGTGTATATTTGGTCATGATTATTGATCAAAATATTTAGCCCTATACTTTAAGGGTGCCTTATTATTTAGCCAAGATATAGTCTTTTTCACATTTGGCATTGATTTATTTTGTTGTTTAGAGTTTGCTGATCTCCTTTACAATTTATTCATGAAACGGGAAAATAAATAAAATTATTCCCATTAGCTTAGGACTAATTGGGAATAAATTGACCCTCCCCTCCAAGCATTTGCTTGTCCTCAGCGGCGGTAAAGTGAGTCTTTGCAACTATTCTCCTCCTCCATTGGTGACACAAACATGTGATAAGCTTCCTCCATAAGCTAAGTGTTCACCAAAACATCCCTCCATGGTGCTTCTCCAAGCTCTCATGAGATGCAAATAGCCCATCCCATAAGGAGACGATAGATCACATGAAACAAACATGGTTTGCCCAAATTTCTCCACGAAATATGTAGCATGAGGTACATGGATAGTATCCATCCCATGAGGAACATACACACCTTCCCTCCCTCCCTCCATATATCCCCATAAAAGTAGAAATTACATCGTCGATGTGAGGATCAAAACAATAGATATACAAACCCTAAATTTGTGCATATGGAAGTGGGTCATAGTCCCACATGTGGAACCATCGCGGTGCATCTCCACCACTTGCATTAGATCTAGATGTGGTAAGTGGTTTTCCACCACTTACTTACTTCCCATACCATCTCACCATAGCTAGAAGTGTGAGATATATTTTAGTGCCTTAGGAAGCACCCATCATGTTGCAATCCTCATTTGCTCCTCAGTGGCCAAATTCGAGAAATTCTTGTGGCGATATTGGCCATGAGGTTTGCAAGATATAACGCTCCTCCTTGGATCCATGGCTAGCATAAACATGGTGAAATAATGCATATAATAAGAATATAAAACATGTTTTACAGAGCATGTTCTTCAACAATCCTCATACAAATGGAGTAGATGCATAAATCTATCCCCTCCTTTAAAAATGAGAAAGAGAGGTTGATTTAACTCTTCCATAGAGTTATATTGCTGCTCCATATCCACATAGTACATTCATCTTTGACAATGATGATATAGTTATTTTTCAAAGCCCTCCCAATGGTAGCTCCACAAAGGCGATGTTATTGAGCTTCATTGAATATGTTTGGGCTGGCGAACTCTTCATAGGCCCTTTATAGTAACTTATCCTTGAGCTTGGAGGCTCTAGAAAAGAATATCCTACCATGATCATAGATGATGTATCTTGGATTGAATAAACCTCATCACGGCAAGTCTCATCAAAAGTCATGCATGTGTGAAGATCCTTCAGGACTATTCACCAGCCGGTTAGGTTCCAATATGGATCTAATTTTCCCGCTTAATGATAGCCTTGGTAATGTGTTAAGCGAGATGTCTACCATCTTTGTTGATCTTCTCCTTAACATTTCCCATGCCCAAGGTGTATGTTGGAACCTCCCATTTCTCTCCTCCTTGACATCTCCCATGCCAAAGGTATAAGATGGAAGGCTATTTATTCCTTCCTTGCTACCCTTCTTGCCTATGCACATGCTCAGCGAGAAAATGGAAGTTCTTGGAAGGTCTGCCTCCCCATGGAAGGATATCATCTATCCAAAACCTCTATGGCCTTGCCAAGTATGCATGTGTGACCACCATCTCCATCATGTATGGAAAGCATTCTCCAAATGAAATTGTCTTACGATTCTTCACGGCCAAAGGGATTGCCTTCCTTGCTTCATGATAGTGTCATTCTTCATCATAGAAGCATCTTTTCTCAGAAATGAGTATGAGATGAGAGAGAATGGATAATGGTGATGAGGTAAAATAATCTCCCTCTCTGAACTTTCTCAATACTCATAAGTGACTGTGTGTAGCTAATGTTCCTTCCTTCTTAGATCTATAAATGAAGAATTAGTGCATGAAACATCTTTCACCAAATTTGAATCAATTGGTCACCCGAATTGGTTTACCACAAGATAATTATATCTCATGGTTCATGTGCATAGCAGATGGGACCATCATATCATTGCTTCACTACCACAAATCCATCTACGATTTTTGTGTGGAAGTTTCATGATAATGGGGTATCAATCTTAAGGATGCGAAGTGCTTCTGGTTGGAGAAATTTCCCCATATTTCTCCATGTGTAATAGTGGATCACCTCTTATCATGTTAACTAACAGTCCTTCCTCTTGTTCTTCTTCTCCTACCTTCTGCAGTTTCAGGTCTGGGTGCTTCCTTTAGATGTGATTTAACTCATGAACACCCAACATCTCCTTGAGTATGAGTCTTGACTCTCAAGGATGGATCTATCGTAGTGTGTGTTCCCAAAACTATATGCAATGTTGGAACACATTCCCTCCATTTTTTGTCTCATTGTCTATCATCATAGACACATGCTTCTCACATTCTCTTCATGTGTAAGATCCTTGGGAGCTTCTTGCAAAGATACAAGGGAGCTCTCCTGGTGGGCAAGTGCTTCACCTCCATCTCCCAATAAAAGTAGATCTCCTCCCTGTCCACGGTGCTAAAAGACCTTTCCAACTCTTCTTCTTCCTTCTCCTCATCAATAGAGAATGCCTGTTAGAGATCCTTTCTCTTGATCTCCCTATTGAAGGAACCCTCATGTCTTCTTCTTGAGAAGAATGTTCTTGTTAGTGGGCCCAGCACCACTTGGAAAATCATGTAGCGGATATTTAACCCTCAACAATATTTCTAAATGGAGTTATCTTCATGGATCCTCCCATCTCATGCAAAAGGTTCGACTTCTTGGGCTTGGTTGGCTCTCCCAAAGTTTGAATAGTAACATCAAATATTTTCACTAGCCTCTAGTGAACTTTGCATAAGTAGAGATATTCACATTTTTCAATGAAGAAGATTAAAAAAAAAACCACCAGGCATAAGACTTGTGGATATGGAGTGCTAATACTCTTAGGGATTATTCTTCTCAAACTTGATGCAGCTAGAAATATGTGTCTAGCTTCTTTACCCAAGACTTGGTGAGCTCTCGGGTGATCCATCAAAAGTAGGTAGAAATATCCTACCCAAAGTGTGTTGTATGCACCCTCTTCTCTTATTTACTAGATATTATTTCTTCTTTAAGTTGACAAAAATTCGAGAAGCTTAGATGCTCTTTGAATCTTTTTTAGTACATGATTCGTATTCTTGGAGATAGTCACCAAAGTCTCACTCTTTTGGTGTCTCTCCTCCTGCTTCTTCTCTTGCTAGGAATGTAGGCATGCTACGGCATTGTAGATATGATTGTGTGGATAAATTATCTACACACATAATATGAAAAACTAGGGATTTCTTCATGTGCAAATATCCTTGAGGGATCTTCATGTCTTTCCCTCCTCATTCCCTTGATTTCAATTTTTAGCTCGGCATGCATAGTGTGGAACGAGTTTTGAGAACTCTTTCCCTTTCATTCTTCCATATAAAAAGGGGTTTTGCCCTTGTCTTCTTTGTCTTCTATATAATAAATCTTCTTCATTTTGTCTTTTATTTTAATGAAAATACATTTTGGCTTCTTAGAATGCACAAGATGTACCAAGATGATACTCTAATACCACTATAATATTCCCCGATTGGGAAATGCGACAATAATGAACGAGTTAAGCATTAAAATAATGCAAATCATCGATATTATAGTAGGAGGCCAATATGGAGACCTACTTTAACATTTATAACATAAAATCGAGATATACATTGAAACCTTAAGATGTACAAGTGAAATAGAAGTCTCCAATGAAGAAAAATCCTCAAAAAGAGTGCGGCAACTATGCAAATGGACAAAAACTACCTTCACAACGTTATTTTTTTATTAGGCTACAACAAGCTGTTATTAAAACTTAGATCTAGAGCAAAATAATGCATGAAAAAGTCAGATCTATGACGGATCCATACACTATAAAGAATCTTCTTCAATTCCTCTTTGAGGTTTTTGAGAAAAAGGGTAAGGCACATGGAGTGAATCTGAGATCTAAGCTACGAATCTGCATAAATATTTAGAAATTACATGACATGCAAATTTGATCTGAAATATAAAATATGAATATCCCCTCCAATGGATCTCAAATGTGAAGGTGACAACTCCCCAACACATGAGAATCACTCCTCCATAAATTTATGCCAAAGTCCAACAACACCTACGGAAAACGTAGATCTAGAAGTAAAAATGTCTTGTAGGGTTTAAGATATGTTTGTACATACCCAAGAATCTAAATCTGATGCTCCAATGATCTCTTACTCTTTTTCCAATGGGATAGAAGCCTTCCCCAGCACAAGAAAGAGGCTCTATAATGGTCTAGATGCGAGTAGATCCTAGCCTCCACTTCTTTGCGGCTTATAAAGAAAACTAAACACTCAACAAGGTTTGCATTGTAGTTGGAAGAAGAGCTTAGCGAATGCGATAGTGGAGAAGAAATGAAAACTCTTCAAGAGGCCTCTCAAGGAAAGAGGTGGGATTCTAGATCAGGAACACCCGGCGCTAAACAACACTAGTCTGCAACAAACAAGGAGAATAAGAAATGTCTAAACGAAAAAAATATTCGAAATAACATAATCATCAACAACCCCCTCATGTTGCCATACTCTTCCTTTTATAAGATGAGAGCTTGTAAAACCTAAACCACCTTGAATGAAATAGCTCTTCCATGAGCCACCTCCATCTATAAGCATAGCATGCCTCATCGATGACCACTCCTCAGTCGCATTGTGGGTACGGGTCATGGTTGACCAGTCGAAATGTTTAGCCCCTTTCACACTGAGGTTCCTTCTTATTGACCAAGATATATAGACTTTTTTCACATTTGGCATTGATTTATTTACTGTTTAGGAGTTTTATGATCCTCCTTTACAATTTTATTCACGAAATAGAAAAGCAAAACAAAAACGAGTATTCCCATTAGCTTAGGAATAATTGGGAATATTAGACATAATGATCATTGGATACTTGGCATGAGTACACTAGAGGAGGCTTTTTTAGGTCAGAAACTGGATGTTTCATATTTTAAAATTTTTGGCTCATTTTTCTAGTGCCATGTGACCAAAGATGCCAAGAAGAAGCTAGAACCAAAAGCAGATGTTGGGATATTTGTGGGGTACATAGATACTCCCCACAACTATCGGGTGTATTTTTGAGCACACAAGATGACATTTGTCGGGAGAGATGTGAAATTTGATGAGGAGAAAGCCATCCAATTTTCCCTTGAGAGGGAGCTTGAATTGCATGCAGAAGAGGAACTCTTAGTTCCAAAGGATGAACCTTAGGATGTGGAGCAGCCACAAGCAGAGGAACAGAGAGTGGTAGAAACCACTCATGCAGATCCACCCACTAGAAATGGTAGGAAGTGCACCAAAGAGGCTGACATATTGATGCTAGATGTGACATAGAATGTAGGTGCACCTACATCACAGCGCAGTCAGAAAAGGTCCCCAGACAGGTATATTGGATACATGGCTCTTATGAGCAAATTCATTGTGATAGAACCATCCTCTTTTGAAGAAGTAGTGCAACAACTGGTATGGGTTGATGCCATGGTTGAGGAGTATGACTCCATTATCAGAAACAATGCATGGGAAGTGGTCCCAGAACCCGGTGGAAGTGTGGTTGGATCCGGGTGGATATAAGGTGAATAAAGCGACAAATGGGAGTGTGTGGACAAATACAAGGCTAGATTTGTGGCCCAAGCATTCTCACAGGTAGAGGGGATTGACTATGAGGAGAAATTTGCACTTGTTGCAAGGTACTCATCGATTAGATCCATCCTTGAACTCTTAGCGCAGATGGGGTGGCATATACAATAGATGGATGTAAATACAACCTTTCTCAATGGAATTATTAAGGAAGAAGTGTACATTAAGCAGCTAGAAGGTTTTGAGACCTTTGAGAGTCATGTGTGGGAGATGATGGGCCTCTAAATTAGACATAAATTAAGGCCCATCTAACATTTCTTAGGCCGATCTACCTTTCTTATGTGCATGAAAATATATATTAAATATCTCCTTCTGCACTTAATAATGTTTTCTTATGCTTTAATATTTTCTTAGGAATGTTTAAAGGTAATTTCATACTTGTGCTTAATATTCGTTATTTTTGTAGAATATTGTGATAATATTGGGCAGATTATGCATATTTGGAGAAGGAGGTAATTTAGGGACTTGATCCCTGCCATTGGAAGATAAATATTAAAGAATAAATGAGCACAATGTTAGGAAATTATCAAGAAATCTTGGAGAAATTATAGGAGGATTGTCCACCCTCCTTAACTCTCAAATGCAGCCAAAGGATCCCAAGTATTCTCTCTAGCAATTTGAGTTCCAGAGGCAGCCAAGCAACTCAAGACCAAGTGCACTCAAGCCATACTTCACTTGGAGTCAAGTGGACTCATTACCTATTTTTTAGGGAGCTATTGGTAGCTGCCCATGAGGATAAATAAGGCTAATCAAGAGCTAATTAGGGTCGATTTACACTCCATTCTAGTCGATTCTAGTTGAAAATTTGTTGCAAGCTATTGAGTTTTTTATTATTTTACTCAGTGATTAAACTTTCAGAGATGTATGAGGTTATTCTTTAATGAAATGAGCAGACTAATTTCATTCGACTAATTTAAGTTTTAGACAGCTAGGCTCATGGGTTAGGGCCTAATCCATGTGCCTCACTTCGTTGTTTTCATTATTTCTTTCCCCATGTCATTTAGCTAGTTTTTTCTCCTTGTTACTTAGTTTGTTCGTTATGTATTTTTATTGATGTTTTAGTTGTTTCCCATTGTCTTTTGTCTGCATATCTAACTGCCAACCGCGTTGTATAATAGTTTCATAAACTTGATAAATTTGTGAGGCATTCTTCTCCTCATCTCTATCAATAGAGTTTGAGCAGTGTTAGGATCATGTTGCAAATTGCTTTTTGTTTGAGTTTAGGGTAGAGCTGCAATACTAGTTTCAGTCTTTCTTTCCATTGTTTTTATCACACATTTAATATGTATTTCATGCATAAATTAGTAGCGTTGATCGTAGGACGTATTGTTAAAGCCCCAGAGCAGCTCCGTGGTGCTCCCCTGCTTCATTTCCCATCTTCCTTCCATCTCTGCTATTATGCTTCTATTCCCTTCTTTTTCCTCATCGCAGCTACCACAGCTTTTTTATTCACAAAATGCTTGAAAACCTTTAAAGTTTGACCTCCGCCCTTTTCTCCTCGGTTCTCTCGCTACCGTACTTCGCAATCACATTTCACACATTTTTCCCTTTTTCTTTAATACTTACTGCAATCCATTTTTGCAATCACACTTCACATTGTTTTCCTTTTTCCTTTAACATTTACCGCTCATTTTTTCCGATTACGATATTGCGATATCACATATCACAAATCACAACTTTTTCCCTTTTTTCTTTAAGACTTACCACTTGTTTTCGCCGATTACAATAATTTCTTTGTACCTCGCTACCGTACATCGCAAATCGTAAATCAAAACTCTTTCCATTTTCTTTTAACACTTACCGATCGCTTTCGCCGATTGCGATATTGTGAAATCACACTTCGCATTTTTTTCCTTTTTTCATTAACACTTACCGCTCCAATCCGCCGAATGCGATATTGCGATCATGCTCTGCCACTGGTACCACCGCCACATCATCCGCCACACCGCACATCGCAAGCCGCACTTTTTAGTTCTTTCATGTTAACCTTTACCGCTCCAACTTTGCGATATTTCGATTGTGATATGGCATATCACATTTCCGTCCTCCATCGCAACTCTGCCATTGTACTTTTTAAATCATTAAAGACTTTTTGTGCCATAATAAAACTTTAATAAGGTTTAAACCCGCTCTTTTCACTTGTAAGCTTGGTTTCATGTGTTTATCTCTCCATTAGCACCTTTAGCCCTCTCTTCTCCAAGCTGAAAATAAACACTTTTGCAATTAGAATTAAGCCATGGATAGCTTAGCTGCATGGATAGAAGCATGGTAGATAGAGCATAAGATAAGTAGGGTGTGTTTAGCTGATTGGCAAAAGTTAAGTGCAATTGAAATTAGTTTCCTTTCTACAATTTCTTTTCAGCAATTTAGATTAGTTTCGTTTCTACAATTTCTTTTCAACAATTTAGATTAGTTTCTTTCCTGTCATTTCTCTTCAGAAATTTAATTTAGCTTCTTTCTGTCATTTCCTTTTTGCACATTAAATTAGTTTCATTTTTGTCATTTCCTTTCTACAAATTAAGTTAATTTCCTTTCTGTCATTTCCTTCCAGCAATTCACTTTTTAGTTCTTATCATAGTTTAAGAAATATCACCCTTTGGTAAAGCAGAAGAGGATGACATGAGCAAAATGCATTTGTTTTGTATCACTGTCACCTCCAAGTTTGTACGAACCCCAAGTTGATAAAGTAAAGTAGGGCAGCCCCTGGGAGTTGCATCACTCTTGGTGCAATACCAGGGCTCACCACTATTTGGCATCGTTACCGGAGAGGTGTCTAGTATATGCTTTAATTATGTTTTTAGCACTCTTTTCTGCTTTCCTTTTTCATGTTGTTTTTGAAATATTGAAAAATACAAAAAAATCTGATTTTCATGCCTCATAGGAGTAGGGATGCTCAGAATTTTTTTTTTTAAATACTTCTCCAATACCAACCCCCCCACATGACCACGTGGTGCAGTAAGAACCACATCGCCATACACTTTTGAAGGAAGAAGAGACGGATGGATATGGTGACAATGAAGAAGATGTTATTGGGTTTCCCATTCAAGATATGGACATCAGTGTACCTATGAAGAACATCCCTCCATCTTTCCATCTTAACTTCCATGGTATGAGGATAAAGGATCTAGAAACATTTCTCTTTGAATTTGAGATACTTTGTAGATCTTATGGCTACTTATCCCACACTCGAAAATTGAGATTGTTTCCTGCAACACTGAAGGATAGAGCTCTTAAATGGTTCATGAGTCTGGGTACTCATTCATTAAGATCATGGAATGATATGCAAACTATATTTCTAGAAAAATATAAAGATCATGATCATAGAGAAGAAATTTTTAGAATGAACCAAGAAGAAGATGAGAGCCTTGAGGATCTAATAGAGAGGTTCATGTATAATGTTAAGAGGGAAAAATTGCATTATCTAGGATTTGACACACTAAAAAACCTCTTACTTAGAACCATTAGGGATGAGTGGATTGATCTCCTTAATCTCATGAGTAGAGGAGATGTATACCAACTGTCATTTGAAGAAATTTGTGAAACATGTAAGCGCATATCAAGAGAAAGGGAGAGAGTAAGTAAATCAACATCAACATTGGTAAAACAAGATGAACTTGGAAATTTGCTTGATAACTTTAAAACATAAATTCTTAGCAATCTAAGTGAACAAGTAGAAATGTTAAGAATGCACAATGAGAAAAAATAAGATGCTGATATTTTTGTTATCCATGCAGAATCATTTGCTACTAAATTTTGTTCATCATTCCCCAGGATTAAAGAAGTTTACCCAGAAGACAATGGAGCAAGGCAATCACCAAAGAAGCTATGTTATGTAGCTCCAAGGATACCCTGACATCCTAATCAACTTGATATGATGCAAGGACCCACTTCATAATTTCAAGCTTATCCACATCCATCTCAAACTAATTGGGACACACTCCATTCTTTGCAACCTTGGCCATCTCAACCTTCAACCCAATCTCGGCAACATGGTTGGCAAGGTCCTTATTGGGAAAATCCACAATATCCTCAATATTTCCCTCAATATCCTCCATACCCAACTCCATGCTATCCCTACCATCCACCTCTTCCACAACCTCAGCCTAAACCACATCCATCTCATATATCCACCCCCACTCAACTACCATTCCAAACCCACACCATGAAGTATCTTAGCCCACTTACAATGTTGAGGTACAACACTACCAAACATATCCTCTTGATCTAAGTGGTATGCATCTTAGTTCAAGAAAGGTATTGCAAAGAAGAGATTTTCTTAATGTCATTGAAGGACAACATCAAATTGAAATAGAAGTTTCAAAGATCAGGCTGCACTTGAAGAGTTGACATCAGATCAGATGTTGAGAAAGTTTCCTCATGTTTACCAGCATTTCCTCGATGTGTTCAAGAGAACAATCAGTAAAAAGGAGAATATTTGAATGTCATAATGAAGAGGAAATCCAAGGTGATCCAACTCAGTAAGTGGACCAGGGGCATCTTGTTGGGGTTCCCATGTTTTAGCCAGGTTGACAGAGACCAAAAGATGAGACAACATAGAACCACTTTGGGACCTTAGGATCTAGCCCTCCTAGGTCCAGAGAGGGATCTCTCTATGATTATCAAAGGATATATGTCTTTGAAGTTCTCAATTATGATTTTAGGCTAGTTATAGACTCAAGGTTGTTTGTTTGATTGTTCGAGTTTGGTTGTTGAGAATCAGGAAGGAAGGTTTCACCATAAGACAAGGATGGGTAAAGAAGGAAGCTAGACAAAGATAGATGACTCAGGGAACATCAAGGCCATTGGGCAATGGAGTCAAGAAAGGTTTTACTTATGTTCAAATGTGTAAGCTTCAATTGGGCTAGTCATCTAGAGCATTTGGATCTCAAAGATTGATTGGTGGGATGGAACACTAAGTGATGAGAATGAAGGATGGAAAACCATCTGATTCTGTCTATAGATCAGGCCAGAGGTCATTTAACTCCAGGCCTGCTTGGACAAAACCATAGGCAACACAAGGGGTCTTGAAAAGGTTTATATGGAAGGGAAAGGCTATGAAGAGGCAGAGACAGGCTTCTAAACCTCCCAATGTTCCTAATCTCTTTCAATTAAATCTTAACAAAACATCTGAATACTGATTTTATTAACTTGCACATCAGAGAGCAGGCAATAATCATCCACTACACTGGTTTAGTCAATTAAAAACAGTATTCAGACACACATATGAGCAGAAAACATTCAAGACTGAGAGAGTTGGGATATAAGGTACCTAACAAGGGTAAATCTTATATCATGCATTCAGATGTCAGTCAGAAGAACATGAAATGAAATGGAAATAAACACAGAGATAAGAAAAACATCACCAACTGCTGTAGATCAGGATCCAATGAAAACTACTTATCATGTTAAACACAACACCAATCAGGTACATCACTGCCCAAAGCTTTTACATTCAGCCTGAATACATCATATTTCTCAGCCTGTCATACAATCATTACACAGGAAACTTGGCTTGGGACAAAAATGCTTGCAATACGCTAATAAACCAACAACAACCATTACAATGATATCCCTCTGTGCTTTATAGCAGCAAAGACACAGAGGACCGATTGAGGAGGTAGGTGGATCTTTAATGTTACATTTAAACACACAATGAATGCAGGGCCGAAGCCCATTCCGCTTGATATACTGTATATCTCATCATTGTCACCTTCCTCATGAAAGAAAGATCTGCTCTGGATACGATTTGACCTTTGGGCTGCAGTACTCCAGGTGATTTGAACAAAATGAAAGAACTTGCTGAGGGGTCTGCCTCATGGATGTTAGATTGCTATGAACTATAGCTGGGATGGAAAACTCCTTCAGGGACACGGCGCATAATAAATACTGCATGGGAGGCCTGTCCTTTATGGAAAAAAATTCTGCTGACAAGAAAACCTTGACATTACCTCTTATTGATGTTCAGGATCTCCAGAATCGATCCTCGGGGTCTTCAAAATGATGCTTTGCCTCTTTAAACCTCTGTTTCAGGGCTCAAGATCTTCGTTGACGCGCGCTAATCCCTCTGCTCTGTACTCAAAATCCTTACTACTTCATTACTGCCTCTGTCAAGTTAGCTCGAGCTTTAAATGGCGCCGGAAGGATTTCGGCGTTTGAACTCTGCTCTCCTTTAATGTAGGCCCTGACGGCCCCATTCCTTGACTTTCCTGATGGTACTGGCTCATTAGATCTGATCTTGACTGCGCCGCTCGCCATTTGGGGAGTACACTGAACGGCGGCGATCTCATCTCCTAGAAACTCTGCAACACAACAAGCTTGTGAAGAAACAGCAGACGGAGCAATGGACGCAGGGTGAACGAAATGGTGGTGTGGCGGTGGCGGAAATAATGGTATCATGTAAACGAATGATGAAAATGTAGTGAAGTGGTGGAGTGCACGGACAATAGGGTTTGGTAGAATATGCAGCGCAGGCCGTTAGATCCTGGCCTGGGGACGAAGATCAACGGTGGAGATTGATCCCTGGTATGACTTACGGACATGGCGGAACATATGAAACATGAAATTTCAATGCAACATATGAAACTTTAAGCTTAGGCGAAAATGAATTTAAATGCAAACAAATACAATGAAATGCATGTGAGAGGTGGGGCCCAGCGGAGGCGGAGGGCGATTAAACCTGAACCGTCCGATTTGGGGAGAACGGACGGCCACGATCCAATCGCAGGAACGCGGCCTTGGGAAAACGGTCGACGGAAGGTCGAACGCGGAGGGTTGCGATTGCGATGGGCAGAAATTACATGAACCGTTGATTTGTGGGAAGAATGGACGATGGGATGAGATCGGGGAAGGGGTTTCAATCGGGAGATCCGGTCAAAGCCACGATTGATCGGAGAACCGAAGTGGATGCGGAAGGAAAACAGGTAGGGATGTCGGAATTCGGGCTGCGTCGGGAGGTTGCACAATAGCAGGTGTTGCGATTGCGATCGGGGAGTGATGCGATTGAGCGGCGGCCGTCGAGATCTTGCGACGGTCGACGGCGCGGGCGCGCTGGTGCGGGCACCAACGATATAATCAAATCGCATCGGGGGTTTTATGATGTAACAAAGCAGATGGGACCTCGCCCGTCCTCCGATTTCGATTGGCCCCCAAGGTTTAAGCGCTTGGTCTTGGGTGATGGGCATATGTGGGGAAGTGGTTGAAGGGGCTTAACGGGAAAGGGGCTAGGGCCTGTTATAAAGGTCGGAAATATGGGTTTTTGGCCCGTTTTAATGTAGTTTGAGGGCCGGGAAGGGTAACGATAGATGGGGAAAGGGGGGAAAAGGGAAAATAAAGAGTAGGGGAAAACATTAAAGGGGATTTTAGGGGGATTTGAGGAGTAAAAGGGGAAATAGAAGGGGAGCCAAGGGGGAATAAAAGAAGCTAAAGAGGGTAACAGAAAGGGAATTTGGGCAAAGGGAAAGAGAGGGAAATGATGTATGTTGCATGGGTAAAGGAAGGAATGACAGACCCTTTTTAGCAGTTTACTAGTAGAGGGGGATTTGTATTAGGCACAGCAATTGAGAGACTTCAAGGAGGATGGATTTTCAGGGGAAAGGCATTCCTTGAAGACTCAACAATGATTTAGCCCCCTATTTGCTTGTCAAAAAATTTCATAGGGGGGCTAACAGTGGCTCCACATGGGGATGGCTTCTTCTTGAAGGAGTCAAGAATTCAGAAAATGATCTCTTGGTGTAGGCCAGATGCCTGCTGCTATAAGCCATCTTTCTTCTTTCTTTAGATTAGCTGCCACAATATATTGGATACACAAATCAGCAAAAACATTTTCCCAACCAATCTACCTACCCAAACTAGAGCTCTAACAATTTTCCCTTGGGTGCATTTGAACTAGCAGACCCTTTACATTTTATTTTGCAAAACAAAAACAAACCTATTCTAATTCTACCCTTATTGCTCCATGAGGCTAGATTAGACTGTTGGCCTCATCTATTTCTCTACCTAAACTACTACCTGTTGGGATTAAACTGTCCAACAGGTTTCTTCACCTACATTCTAAGACAGGAAATTTAAACACAGCCAAGCCAGGATTAGACTGTCTGACTTGCTGGCAGAAACTTGAAAAAAACAAAACTGAGAAGGCATGGAATTCTGCAACTGTGAAACATCCTTTTTTCTTTCTTGTGACTCAGGTTTTGAGCATATTTGAGTCACTTCTTTCCTTTTCTCCAGCTCTGATTTTGGGCATATTAGAGCTGGATGTTCTTTCACTGCTGATCCAGATTTTGAGCTTGTTAGGACCAGCTATTCTTCTTCCCTTTGGCTCAGATTTTGAGTTTATTAGAGCCAATCCTTTTGCCTCAGAGGTTCATGTTTTGAGCATGTCTGAACCTCTCTTCTCATTCTGTTTTTTGGGACATTTTCTTCTCCTTTTTGCTGAAAATGAAAATTTTCAACGGTATATACAATGGAGGTGAAACTGGAAATGGAAAATTAGCAGAAATAGTGTTTGAGCATCCTGCCATTGACAGGACCCCCAAACAGCTCTGTACCATCAAGTTCTTGTAAGAAGAATGCATTAGGACCCACGGTGGCTTGAATGATGAATGGACCTTTCCACAAGCTGTCGAATTTGCCATGTTTGCCTTTATCCTCTCTTCTTGAATCCCACTTCAGGACCTTGTCCCCAACTTTGAAATTTGCTGCTTTGGTTCTTTTGTCAAACTGTCTCTTCATGTTTTCTTGCACTTTGACAGCTCTGTTATAAACCTGCTCCCTTGTTTGCTGAAGATGGATTGTTTCATTAATTCTCCTTATCATGCCGTCTTCTTCTGATTGGATTTCTTGAATAAGCTTTACCACTGGTATCCCAAGGCTAGTAGGAAAAACTGCTTCTGTCCCATAAACCAGCTGGAAGGGTGATATGCCAATAGATTTCTTTGTAGTGAGCCTGTCTGCCCACAAGGCATGTATCAACTTTTTATGCCAAGACCTTTTATTCTCTTCCAGCAGCTTCTTAATGATTGTAACCAAGCTTTTATTTGATGATTCAGCTAAGCCATTACCCTGGGGGTAATAGGCAGTTGAATGTCCAAGCGCAATTCCGAACCTGTGACAGAAATCAATCATTCTTTTGGATCTGAAAGCAGCAGCATTGTCAATGATTATCTTCCTTGGGCAACCAAACCGAGATAGGATGAAGTCTTCTAGGAACCTAATGATGACAGAATCAGTGGCATTCCTAGTGGGTATGGCTTCAATCCACTTAGTGAAGTAATCAGTAGCAGTCAAGATCCATTTATGTTGCCCAGAAGAAGAGGGGTGAATTTCTCCAATGAAGTCTAAGCCCCATTGCATGAAAGGACCTTCTATGGTGATAGGTTGAAGAGGGAGGGGGAGGAGCTTTCTTTTGCCTTCAAAAATTTGGCATTTGTGGCAGGTGAGGATCATTTTATGGACATCACTGAAGAGAGTGGGCCAATAGTAACCAGCCCTGAGTATCTTATTTGCAGTGGCCTTCCAACTCATGTGGCCTCCACACTCCCCAGCATGGAATTCTTGTTTTATTTTTTTGGCTTCAGTTTCAGACAAGCATTTCAGTAAAAGGCCATTTGGATTTTTCCAATATAGACTCTCATTCATAATGCAGTAATTTCTAGCTTTGAGTTTTATGAATCTGGCCTTTTTTTTTTACAGTTCCGGAGGGGCATTGAGGCGTGTGAGCACGTAAAGGATATCAGCATACCAAGGAGAGTTCTGAAACTGCTCCTCCATAGTTGGATGGGGAAATTCTTCCTGCTCATCCAGGGTATTCATCATGTTAATATCAAGGGCCTGTAGATTAGATTCAACCATTAATTGGGCCAGGCCTTGACCTTTGATCGGCTTTGTGGGTTTGATTTCAATGTCATATTCCAAAATTGCAGCAATCCATTTGCCCCTTTTCCCATCTGGGTCTTGGGACATGATGTCTTTGACCACTATATTTGGCACATAGGCAATGGTGTGAGAATGCAGAATGTACACCCTAAAGTCTTTTAAGGCCTTGATCAGGGCATAGGCCTGTTTTTCCATGATGTTTTACTTTAAGGGTGCATCTCTCAAGGCTTTACTGAAGAAGGCTATAGGCTGTTCCTTACCTTCCGCATTTTTCTACAGCAAAACTGCTGCTATTGTGTGTGGGGAGGAAAATGAAAAGATCAGAAAATCCTTTGAGAAGTCAGGGCTGATAAGGACAGGGGCCTGGGTGAGTGCAAGCTTCACTGACTCAAAAGATTTCTTGGCTTCGACAGTCCACTTAATTCCAGCATCTTTCGTCAGCATTTCAATCATTTTCCTAAGATGCTCAGCAAGATTAGGGATAAATATTCTAAGGAAATTGATCTTCCCGATGAAGGACTGTAACTCTTTGATGTTTCTTGGATGTGTAATTTGAAGTATTCCCTCAACTCTCTGGGGGTCTATCCTAATCCCTTTCTCGGATATGATGTGGCCCAGAAGCTTACCTTCTTGCAGTCCAAAAACAGTCTTCTTAGGATTTAGGGACAGACCGTACCTTCTACATTTTTCAAAAACTTTCCTCAGATGTTTTAAGTGTTCTTCTTCTGTTTTAGAAAAAATAGTTAAGTCATCCAGGTAGATAACTATAAAGTGTCCAATCTCATCTGAGAAAGCAATATCCATTGCTCTCTGGAAGGTAGCTCGAGCATTCATCAATCCAAAAGGCATTTTCACGTACATGAAGGCCCCCCATGGAGTGGTAAAAGCTGTTTTGAGTTGATCTTCTGGGAGTACCAGAACCTGGTTGTATCCTGAAAAACCATCAAGCAGGGAGATTCTTTTAGAGCCCACTACCTTCTGTAAGATATGTTCCATCCTAGGCAAGGGGTAGTTATCTTTCAGGGAGGCTCTATTGAGGTTTCTGAAGTCTATGCACAGTCTAATCTCCCCTGTTTTCTTCCTTACAGCCACTAAGTTCGACACCCAATCAGAAAACCTTACAGGGACTATAATGCCTGCATCATACATCTTCTTAATTTCCTTTTCTACTGCAGGCAATTGTTTTGGATTAATTCTACGGATTTTTTGTCTGAAAGGTTTCTGATTTTCCTTCAGTGGTATCTTATGTTGTATAATGTTGGTGTCATAGGCCTTTAAGTCTTCGTAGCTCCATGCAAACACATCGATGAATTCCTTAAACAAGTCAATGTATCTTTTCTTCATGTCTGCAGGTATAGACTTAGCCATTTTTATCATTTTGGGTTTGTCTTTAGTGCCTATGTTACATTCTTCTACATCTGATTCTGCATGTTCTATTGTGGGCTTCTTTGCCACATCATCAAAATCAAAGAGGTCCTCTAAGGGTGCTAAGCCTCTTGGTATGTTCTTGTCTTTGGCTTGCAGCACCTCCATTTCTTCTCTATCTGCGTTTTCACGTTTTACGGCTGAATCTCCAGTTTCTTCAGGAAAAGAGTTTATTTCTATACTACAAGGTGTTTCTAGTTCATCTGGGGAATCCTCACTTGGGCAGTTGTCATCAGATTTTGAGTCTGAATCAGAAAATTCAAACTCATTTCTGCCCATCAGGAAATCTTCAATCTGTTTGTCTCCTTCAAAGACCTGCCAGTATTTTTCATTGTCTGGCACTGCAGGCCTGAATTTAGTCTGAATGATGATTTGTTGGTCAACCGGGGCTTTAGGATAGGAGCTAGCTAGGCAGGCTAGTCCATTTTCAATAGCGTTTTGACCCCTAGGAATGGATACTAAATCATATTCAATGAACGTTTTCAGCAAATCTAGAGTATCATTCCTATATGCCCTAAGCCTGGGGTGTTTTGCCGAATACTCACCCTTCATCTGTTTGATTACTAACTCAGAGTCTCCTCTCACGATTATCCTTCGGGCTCCTAATTTTTTCAACAGATTTAAGCCCAAGATTAGAGCCTCATATTCTGCAATGTTATTCGTGCATTTGAAATGCAGGTTGACAGCGTGGCTCTCTGTGTGGTCATTTTTGGTGTTTCGCAGCCACACTCCTGCTCCAGCGCTTTGTCTAGTACAGGACCCATCAAAGTTCATTTCCCACAGGGGTTCTTTGTTTACTTCCACTTCACTTTCTCCCTTACAGCTGGGTTCGCCATTAGGTTGAGTTGGGAGGTCTGAGCTAGATTGTAAGCTGTCTTGTTGTTCGTAGGGGCCATGGATGTCAGGGAGGTGGTTGGCGGGCTGTTCTTGTTTTGTTTCTGTTTCACTTGGAGTGAGAGGTTCACCACAGATCCTATAGGCTTCATTGTTGATTTCCTCTTTGTTTTCAGTGTGCTGCCCATGGTTTTCCTGATCATATTCTTCCAGAGTGGCCATTATGTGGGGGTCCATAGGCTCGGTGTTCTCATTTGTATGCCTATTCTGGGACTCTGGCTCTTCTAAGGATTCATCATTACAAAAAATGAAGGAGTCCAGATCGGTATGCACAGAGTATAATGGTGAATTTTCAGGTTTCTCGGGGCTACTGACTAGGAATTTCATTTGGGACTCTCTATACAGTCTTCTTGATTGGCCAAATATAGGGATAGTGGCATATGAACCATCCATCTGCATGGTGCCTTGCAACTTGGCTCCCCATGATCTAGATAATAACATGCCATACTTGGGTGGCACGTCTGCCACCACTACATCCATGACCATACATTTCGCAGGAATCTGAGTTAGGCTCACACATAAGTCTTTGATGAGGCCTAGGCATTTTACTCTACTAGAGTCAAAAGAGTATAAGTCTTTGTAAGGTCTGGTAATTTCTAGGCCTAGCCTCTCCATGACTACCTTAGGCATTAGGTTGTGTGATGCACCGGAGTCGTGCATGGCGTTATGGAGGATCTTGTCATGAATGTTAAGACTGATATAAAAAGGCGAAACTACCCCTTCCTGAAATTTCCCCTCAATCTTGGGACCGAATAAGAGGGCAGGCTGATCATCACTCAAATTTACAGTGTCATTATTTATACTCAGATTTAATGCTTTCAAAATCTGGCCTTTATATACATCCTGAGAGGCCAGCTCAGATAATGGTACAGATATTTTGATTTTTGCAATCTCACCTTCTAAACTGAAAGTGGATTGATTCTTGGGAGTGTTCAACTCTGTTTTATTTGCAACTACCTTAGTAGCTGAATCAGTTTGTGTTTTCTCATTATGTACATGTGTAGAAATAGTTTTATCAGGAGCACTAACTGAGGTGCTAGTGCTACTGGTTGGTTGACTTTGTTTTTCATTGTTTTGGTTGCCTTTCTGTTGGTTTTTCTCAGAACTCTCAGCTGTTGATTTATCGTTTACAACAGTTACTTTAGAAGGTTTTTCAGGCCTCTTTTTGATGGTCACCTCAGGAGTTTTGGTTTTGGAAGTGTCTTGGTTCTTTTTTCTCCTGAGCCCATATTTTTCTCTGACCTGTAACATGGAATCTTGGTACCCAAGTCTGTACTCTTCAGTTTCTAATCTTTCCTCATCCCAATATGAAGATGAGGGCTGATCATCCTCTGAGTCACAGTTCAGAATTGAGTCCTCTGTTTTGAACATGTTTATCACATTCCCTTCAGACTCTTCTATGATTCCCTCATCCTCATCAAGAAAGTTTTGGAAAGGGGGAATGACTTGCTGATCTGACTCTTTCTGTCTGTTGGGAGTGTTGTTGTTTCTTCTAAAGTTTTGGTTTTGGTTTTGATTTTGGTTCCTGTTCTGGGTGATAGCCATCTTTTCGACCACTTGGCATAGCTTATCCACATTCTTAGACAATAGGTCAACCCTTGGATCTGAAGTGGAGGCTATAGTGTCATCCTTGTATGTTACTCTCTTTTCAGCTCTCATTTTGGCCCTTTTTTCCATTAAGTTCACTTCTATGTTTACTGCCCCTTTGTGCATGTCTTCCAAAGTGGTGTACTCTTTATCTCTAAGCTCATAGGCCATGTCAGCATCAAATCCATCAGGATATTTGGCCAGGGCCATACCTTGTGGAGGTTTCATGTGTGGGGGAAGAGCGTTGTAAATACTGTTGAATCTAGTGGTGTAATCATGAACACTTTCCCCTACGTTCCTCTTAAGGGACATATATTCTGCTAGGAGCTGGCGAGGGTTTGCTCTAGTTTCCCACTTGTTGATGAAAGTCTGGTATAAAGCAGGGAGGTCTTGGATACTACCAGCAGGCAGGTTTTTAAACCACTTTTTGACCTCTCCCCCCAGGCTCTGCGCAAAAATTCTCATTTTGATTGTTTCATCATCAATTTCCATATAATCAAAAGAGTCCTCCATTTTATCTACATGTTGTTGTGCTGTTGTAGGCTCTTTGGTAGGGAAGTGTGGGATTTTTGATTGATAATCATTTGGTAAGGGCAGTAAAGGCTGAGGTAAAACTAGAGGTGCATACCAGGCTGCCATGATGATGTTCTGGTGGGGTGTAGGGTTGGCTTGAGCAGCTGGTAATTGGATGACAGGGATAGTAGGACCAGCAGAAGTCTGTTGAGCAGATCTAGGGTGAGAAAGCCCCAAGTTGTGGAGAAAGTGGAGATCAGGTGGTGTGGAAGGAGGGGTTTCGCTGTCCCTAGTGTCTGGCTGGTCAGAAACACTGAATGACCTAGTTCTAGGTAATCTGTTTTGGAGGGCTAGGTCGAAGAAAGGGTCTAATAGAGCTGCAAGATCTTCTGGTGCGGAATTGGCTCTATGAATGTTGCCGAAAATAGTTGATCTCCTACTCACAGGTGTCCTTTTAAGGATTTTCTCAGGATTATCAACTGTTTCAGGTGGGTTTGGATCAGGGAAAGCTCTTGTATGAATGGATCTGTGAGCCAGAGTGTTGTTTATGAGCCAAGCTGCTTAGCCCTACTTGTTATTTTTACTGTGGTTAATGTTGTCTTTGTGGTGGGCCTCCATGGTCATTATGCTTGCGGCGAGGTCTACCAGTGGAGTCTTTAACGTTTAGGAATAATCGAGTCGCCAGGTGGAGGGTCTAGGATGATTCTAGGGTACACTGTCCACCACAGTGCTCAGGCACTATCACCTTTCATGAATCTCCTCTAAAGCAACAAGCTCCAACCAGAGATTGACTGGGAGGGCATTTACCAGATATGTCACCTCTGAAGAGAGGATGAGATCTGGAGGCTACCTGGCCCTATCCAGGCTCTGTCTAAGAGTATGGTGGATATTCAATAATGGAGGCTGATTCAAGAAAGGTGTGACTTACCATCAACCTAGCCAGAGTTCTAAGTTTCTGAGGTTTAAAGAGTGTTTAAGACGAAATGTACTCAGAAGTCCCCAGCGGAGTCGCCATTATGTTGGTGTTCCCATGTTTTGGCCAGGTTGACAGAGACCAAAAGATGAGACAACATAGAACCACTTTCAGACCTTAGGATCTAGCCCTCCTAGGTCCAGAGAGGGATCTCTCTATGATTATCAAAGGATATATGTCTTTGAAGTTCTCAATTGTGATTTTAGGCTAGTTATAGGCTCAAGGTTGTTTGTTTGATTGTTTGAGTTTGGTTGTTGAGAATCGGGAAGGAAGGTTTCACCATAAGACAAGGATGGGTAAAGAAGGAAGCTAGGCAAGAATAGATAACTCAGGGAACATCAAGGCCATTGGGCAATGGAGTCAAGAAAGGATTTACTTATGTTCAATGTGTAAGCTTCAATTGGGCTAGTCATCTAGAGCATTTGGATCTCAAAGACTGATTGGTGGGATGGGACACTAAGGGATGAGAATGAAGGATGGAAAACCATCTGATTCCGTCTATAGATCAGGCCAGAGGTCATTTAACTCCAGGCCTGCTTGGAAAAAACCATAGGCACCACAAGGGGTCTCGAAAATGTTTGCGTTGGAAGGATAGGTTATGAGGAGGCAGCGACAGGCTTTACACCTCCCAATGTTCCTAACCTCTTTCAATTAAATCTTAACAAAGACATCTGAACACTGATTCCATCAACTTGCACATTAGAGAGCAGGCAATAACCATCCACTACACTGGTTTAGTCGATTCAAAACAATATTCAGACACACATACGAGCAGAAAACATTAAAGATTGAGAGAGCTGGGATATAAGGTACCTAACAAGGGTAAATCTTATATCATGCATTCAGATGTCAGTCAGAAGAACATGGAATGAAATGGAAATAAACACGGAGATAAGAAAAACATCACCAACTGCTGTAGATCAGGATCCAATGAAAACTGCTTATCATGTTAAACACAACACCAATCAGGTACATCACTGCCCAAATCTTTTACATTCAGCCTGAATACATCATATTTCTCAGCCTATCATACAATCATTACACAGGAAACTTGGCTCGGGACAAAAATGCTTGCAATTCACTGATAATCCAACAACAACCATTACAATGATATCCTACAGGCAACACGCGGCAAAAGAACACGGAGGACCGGCGAGAGGTAGGTGGATCTTTAATGTTACAATTAAACACATCTTGGATCTGGAGCAGGACCCCATTCGCCGATGCCTTGTACATTTAATCTTTGTCTCCTTCCTCGTGAAAGAAAGATCTGCTCCGGATGTGATTTGACCTTTTAGCTTTAGTACTCCGGGTGATTTGAATCAAAATGAAAGAACTTGCTGAGAAGTCTGCCTCACGGATGTTAGATTGTCTTGAACTATAGCTGGGACGAGAAATTCCTTCAAGGACACAGTGCATAATAAAGGCTGTATGGGAGACCTGTCCTTTATGGAAAAACATTCTGCTGATAAGAAAACCTGGATATTACCTCTTATTGATGTTCAGGATCTCCAGAATCGATCCTCGGGGTCTTCAAAATGATGCTTTGCCTCTTTAAACCTCTGTTTCAGAGCTCAAGATCTTCGTTGACGCGCATTAATCCCTCTACTCTGTACTGAAAATCCTTGTTGCTTCATGACTACTTCTGTCGAGTTAGCTCGAGCTTTTAATGGCGCCGACATGATTTTCGGCGTTTGAACTCTGCTCTCCTTTAATGTAAACCCTGACAGCCCCATTCCTTGACTTTCCTGATGGTACTGGCTCACTGGATTTGATCCTGACTGCGCCGCTCGCCACTGAGGTAGTACATTGAACAGCGGTGGTCCCATCCTCTAGAAACTCTGCAACACAGCGAACTTATGAAGAAAACAGTGGACGGAGTGATGAATGCAGGGTGAGAAAAACGGTGGTGCGGCGGTGGTGGAGACAAAGCTATTATGATAAAAATGCAGTGGAGTGGTGGAATGTGTAGACAATTGGGTTTGGTAGAAATGTGTAGCGCAGACCGTTGGATTCAGGCCTGGAAATGGAGATGGACGACGGAGATTGACCGGCGTGACAATACATGAAACACACCAAACATAGGCGAAATGCATGAAATGTGATGGAGGCAAATGAAAGAGTGGGACCCAGCAGAGGCGGAGGGCGATTGGATCCTGACCGTTAGATCGGGGGAGGAAAGAACGGCTGGGATTGAATCGACAGACAGCGAGGAAGGCTTGCGATCAGTGATCGGGCGGAGAATGCGATTAAGCGTTGTCCGTCGATCAACCGACAGATCAACGGTGGGGACAACAATCGGAGGGGCAGGTATGATGGAGCGATGACCGTTGGATTGCGGGGAGATCAGCCGCTACGATGCAATCGGGGAATCGCAATCGGAGCGGCACAACTGGGGTTTGCGATTGCGATCGGGCATGGGCTTGCGATTGAGCGCTGGACGTTGATCGGCGGGACGGATCGACGGTTGGGATTGAATCGGGGGGGGGAACAGGAGGAATTGCGATCAGCGATCGGAGGTTGTTGCGATTAAGCGCTGACCATTGAATCGCGGGAGAACGGACGGCTGCGATGCGATCGGGAGGGTTTCAATCGGGAGATCCGAAGTCAAAGTTGTGATTGATTGGAGAACCGTCGGATTTGGAAGGGAAAACAACGGTCAGGATCAAGTCGGAGCATCGCAATCGGGAGGTGCACAATGAGTGTTGCGATTGCGATCGGGGGGAGTGATGCGATTGAGCGCTGGCCGTCAGATCTTGCGACAGATCGACGGCGCGGAACGCGTCGCAAGACTTAACAATATAAACTAATCACATCGGGGTTTTAAAGTATTACAAAGGAATTTGCCTCCCGCCCGGCCTCCGATTGCGATTGGCCTCCAAGGCTTAAGCGCGTGGTCTTGGGGAAGGGTCACGTGGGGAAGTGGTTGAAGGGGCTTAACGGGAAAAGGGGCTAGGGCCTGTTATAAAGGTCAGAAATATGGGTTTTCGGCCTGTTTTAATGTAATTTGAGGGCCGGGAAGGGTAACGATAGATGGGGAAAGGGGGGAAAAGGGAAAATAAAGAGTAGGGGAAAAAATTAAAGGGGATTTCAGGGGGATTTGAGGAGTAAAAGGGGGCATAGAAGGGGAGCCAAGGGGGAATAAAAGGAGCTAAAGAGGGTAATAGAAAGGGAATTTGGGCAAAGGGAAAGAGAGGGAAATGATGTATGTTGCAGGGATAAAGGAAAGAATGACAGGCCCTTTTTAGCATTTTACTAGCAGAAGGGGATTTGCATTAGGCACATCAATTGAGAGACTTCAAGGAGGGTGGATTTTCAGGGGAAAGGCATTCCTTGAAGACTCAATAATGAATTAGCCCCCTATTTTCTTGTCAAAAATTTCATAGGGGGGCTAACAATCTATATTTCATGTTAACATATGGTTCCAAATAGTCATTAAGTTGCAGCAACACACTCTTCTCCAACGAGTGCCAGTACAATCCCCGGTCGGCACTTCATCTGTACTATATTTGAAGTACATGTTAGAGCATGTATTCCACATGTCTGCCTATGTTTATTTTTCATCTTGATGTGTACATGACCAATTGGAAGTATTCCTATACTTGAAAAAGGTTTTTTTCAAGTAGGGAAGTAGGGAAAGTGAAAGAAGAAAAAAAGAAAAAAAAAAGGAGAAGAATAAAATCTCGGGTGAAAACCTCTTTTGAGGCGTTTGAGATTGACTCACTAAGTGAAAACCTCCATGAGGTAGTCATTGGGTTGAAAAAAAAAATAAGATAAAAAAAATATCCTAGGTGAAAACATCCTTTGAGGCACCTAGGCAGACCTACTAGTGGAAAACCTCATTGAGGCAGCTAGTAGGCCTTAAAAAAAAAAATTCATTTCTCCATGTTCTCTCTCTCTAATAAATGCAGGTGCTCTCCAACCTTTGCAAACAGAAAAACATCAAGTTGGCACAGAAAGACAATTTGGTCAACACCCTGGTCAAATAAAGTCAACTTGAACTTCCTCCTCTTGTGCTCAGAAGCTCCAAAACGACCTCAAATAGATTATCACATGTAGCTTTAGAGCTGCTTCAGAACCACCGAAGACAACTTCAACAGCCATATCAACGGCTTCAATAACACATGCAAAAAAAACAAATCAATGGTAAGGCTTAGGTATGCAATAATCTAACCCTTTCTTCGAATATATTTTAGCTTAAGAAAAAGGTAAAAAGTGTGAGAAGGAAAGTTTTTTATATAGCCAAAATCAGTAGCAGAGCAACCTCAACCTTATCTAGCAACTAGCTTCACTTTTTCCACCAAGAAGAGAAACAAGACACAAGTACAAAGGACTTGAGAAAGTGGGTAGTGAGTAGTTCATTGTAATGGAAGAAAAGGAGTAGCAAGGGGTAACCAAGGGTGAACTCAATTCACAGAAAAGAGAATTGTGAGTTTATTTTGCATGTAATTAAAAAAAAGAAAAAAGAAAAAAAAAGAAAAAAAGAAAAGAAAGAAAGAACAGAAAATAAAGAAAGAATAGAAAAGAATAAAATAAAATAAAAGGTGGATCCACCAACTCTTGGCATGCAAAACATATTTTCTTAAGGCATCTAAGGACCTCCATGAATCACCTACGAGAAGAAATGCAAGAAGAATAGCAGGAGGAGTAGAGCATAGGCCAATAAACAGAAAATGAAATAAGCCAGCATGCAGGAAGAACCATAAGGTAGGGAGGATGAATAGGTTGCTCAGAGGATGAGCAACAATTTCATTAGGGGGTGATGATGGGCTCTAAATTAGACATAAATTAAGGCCCATCTAAACTTTCTTATACTCATCTACCTTCCTTATGCACATGAAATATATATTAAATCTCTCCTTCTGCACTTAATAATGTTTTCTTATGCTTTAATATTTTCTTAGGATGGTTTAAAGGTATTTTCATATTTGTGCCTAATATTGCTTATTTTTGTAGAGTATTGTGAGAATATTGGGCATATTATGCATATTTGGAGAAGGAGATAGTTTAGGTACTTGCTCCCTGCCGCTAGAAGATCAAGATTGAAGAATAAACGAGCACAATGTCAGGAAATTATGGAGAAATCCTGGAGAAATTATAGGAGGATTGTCCACCCTCCTTAACTCTCAAAGGAAGCCAAAGTATCCCAAGGATTCTCTGCATCAATTTGAGTTCTAGAGGCATCCAAGCAACTCAAGACCAAGTGCACTCAAGCCATACTTCACTTGGAGTCAAGTGGACTCATTACCTATTTTTTAGGGAGTTGTTGGTAGCTTCCCATGAGGATAAATAAATCTAATCAAGAGCTAATTAGGGTTGATTTCCACTCCATTCAAAACTTTTGCTGCAAGCTATTAGGCTTTTGATGTTTAAGACCTTCAGGATGTAATAAGACTTCATTTTTAATGCAATGAGTATTCATATGAATTTCTATTGATTTAGTTCCAGAGAGTTGGGCTCGTGGGTTAGGGCCCAACCCATGTGCCTCAGATTCTTTGCTGTTTCCATTCTTTTCTTTCATGTCATTTAGTTGGTTTTTCTTCTGAGCATTTAGCTAGTTTGCTGGTATTTTTATTGATGTTTTAGTTGCTTCCCGTTGTCTTTTGCTATAGATGTAATCTGCTTATTTGTGCCGTAGAATAGCTGATAAACTCGATAAAGTTGTGATGCAGTCTTCCCCTCTCATCTCTGCCAATAGAGTTCGAGTAGGGTAGACCTTCCCACAAGCCAAAAATTTCTTTCTGTTTGAGTTTAGGGTAGAGTTGCAGTACTAAGGTTTGATCTTTCTTTTGATTTTTATCTTAATTTTTAAATGTATTTCATGCATAAATTAGCGAGTTGATTGTGGAAACCATGTTCTTCAAAGCCCATAGCAGCTCCATGGTGCACTCGTGCTTCATTTCCCATCTTCTTCATCTTTGTTTATTCGCTTCCTATTCCCTTCTTTTTCCTCATCCCAACTACCACACCTTTTTTATTCACAAAATGCTTGAAAATCTTTAAATTTTGACCTCGCCCTTTGTCTTTGTTCTCCCACTACCATACATCATAATCTCATTTCCACCTTTCCATTTTCTTTAAGACTGCTATAATCCTTTTAGTAATTGCATTTCGCGATGTTTTCCTTTTTCCTTCGCATTTACATCGCAAATTTTTCCATTTTCTAGAACTTAGATGTCTTCTACTACACATACATTGCAAATCCTGAGCATAACTCTTTCCCTTTTTATTTTAACACTACACCGTTTTCATGATTGCGATATTTCTTGAAATGCGCTAACACTCAGCATTGTTTTTTCACGCAAGATCGACACTTTCTCCAATCCAGACAATTCACGATATTGTGATTCCACTCTCTTCCACAGTCCATGCGTCATCCCACCCACACGCACCACACATTGCAATAGTAACTTTTAATTTTTCTTTAAGACTTAAAACCATTTTCCGATTGCAATAATCCCTTCCATACCCTACCGTACATCGCAAATCGCAAACCACAACTCTTTCCCTTTTCTTTTAACACTTACCACTCGCTTTCGCCGACTGCGATATTGCGAAATCGCAAATCACACTTCGCATTATTTTTCCTTTTTAGTCAACACTTACCACTCTAATCCGCATATTGCGATCTTGCGATCGCACTCTGCCACCAGCCCCACCGCGAAATCATCCACCACACTGCACATCACAAACCACACTTTTTAGTTCGTTCCTGTTAACCTTTACTGCTCCAACTTTGCAATATTGCGATTGTGATATCACATATCACATATCGCATTTCCATCCTCCATCACAACTCCACCATCGCACTTTTTAAATAATTATGCTCCAAAGAATTTTTGCGCCATAATAAAGCTTTAATAAGTTTTAAACCAGCTCTTTTCACTTCTAAGCATGGTTTCATGTGTTTATCCCTCCATTAGCACCTTTAGCCCTTTCTTCTCCAAGCTGAAAATAAATACTTTTGCAATTAGAATTAAGTCATGGATAGCTTAGCTGCATGGATAGAAGCATGGTAGGTAGAGAATAAGATAAGTAGGGTGTGTTTAGCCGATTGGCCAAAGTTAAGTGTAATTGAAATTAGTTTCCTTTCTGCAATTTCTTTTCAACAATTTAGATTAGTTTCCTTTTTGCAATTTCTTTTCATAAATTTAGATTAGTTTCCTTCTTGTCATTTCCTTTTAGCAATTTAATTTAGTTTATTTTTGTCTTTTCCTTTCTGCACATTAAATTAGTTTCATTTCTGTCATTTCCTTTCTGAAAATTAAGCTAGTTTCCTTTATGTCAATTCCTTCCAACGATTCACTTTCCAATTCTTATCCTAGTTTAAGAAATATCACCCTTTCGTAAAGCAGAAGAGGATGACATGAGAAAAATGCATCTGATGTGTATATAGCATTGTCACCTCCAAGTTTTTCACAGACAGGGTTGATAAAGTAAAGTATAGCGACCCACGAGGTTGCGGCACTCTTGTTGCAATGCCGGGCTCACCAATAGACTCAAGGAAATGTGTATGGGGTGAAGAAAGCACCTGCGTGCTTGGTACACTAGGATCGATAGCTATTTCAGCACTTTGAAGCTACAAACGGTGAAGAGGATACGAACCTATATCATATTGTGGTTGATAGTAAGCTTTTGATTATTGTACTTTGGCAGTGATATGATACTCCCACCGTGGTGAGTAGCTCTTAACTTCTTGCACTCATAAATTATTGCAAATGGGATCTTGCAAGAGAGTTTTAGATGAAGGACATGGGACTCCTTCACTATTTAATCCTTGGTTTAGAGATATGGTAGTGGGACTGGGAGCTATTTGTTTCTCAAGGCAAGTATGCCAAAGATATTCCTAGGAAGTTCCACATGGAGAGCTGTAAACCCATGGAGACTCCTCTTGCAATAAAATAGAGGAAGGAGGATGCTACTCTAGGTGAGGTAGTGGACGATACTATTTACTTAGAGCTTGTGGGTTCACTCATGTACATGGTGAACACATGACCAGACATATGCTATGCAATTGGCCAACTTAGTCAAGCTATGGTTAAGCCGAAAAGGCTCGTTTGGAAGGTTGGGAAGCATGTATTGAGATATCTCAGGGGCACTATAGAGTATGGATCATGGTATATGTACATAGGGAGTGAAGCTTTAAGGCTTCACTCATGAAGACAGGCATGTTAGTCTCCTTTATTCACGGTATCACTAGGTGACTATAGATTTTCCAAAGAAGCTAAGCGATAAATTTCTTTTTATCAATTTATCTTTATAAATATCACTACTTTCATTATCCTCAATAAACCTTTTTCACTATATTTCATCTCTGCCTTCTCAAAACACCTTACTACTCTTAAAAGAATTTATTTTGGGCTTATTTCTCTCATTTTCACCCTTCTTGCCTATCACCAGTTTCATTCCCTCATTTTCCCCCACTTAACATCCACTTTCATTCTTGAAAAACCCTTCATAAACCCTCACCTTCATCACTTTCTTCCTTTTTCACTAAAACAATGTAAAAATGTCTTTTTACATTGTTTTTAAAAGGTAAAATTGCACTATTAGCACCCTTTTATTTTAATTAATTTCTATTTATTTTAATAATAAGGCTGAATCCTCTAAATTTTCCACCCCAGAAACTCCTTTATGAAATTAAGCCACAGCATAATTATTTTTGGCTCTCGACTCTTTGATAAAACCCTTCATAAATCCTCACTTTTTACCTTTTAAAGAGCGCATTTGCTCACTGGTGACAACCTCGAGCCTAACTTTCCATCGAAACCCCACCAGTACCGAATAACACTCTTGCCATCGTCACCGGGCACCTTTTAAGAACTTTCCGTCCTTTTCAATCTCAAAGCCACCATCGATCATTCCTCGAGATCAATGGCACGCAATCCTCATCGCAACATTATGTGCGTCGGGGTTAGCATTTTCAAAACGTGCTAAATGGGTGGTATTCATCCGAGGTCCCATCTGCCACATGTCTCCCTCTGTGAAATCGCATCCCTCATGAATACCATTACCATCCCTCCATCGCGTGAAAACCACCTCCCCACTATTGAAAACCCTCCCCTCTTCGCGCCATAAATCCATCCGCTCATCAGGTTGCTCCAGTGCATTCGGCTCTACGACAAAACATAATCCGCCATTCCCCACCTCACAGAAAAAGCTCAAAAGCCCACAAAATCCTGAATAAATGCGAGAAAATGCCCCTCGCGCGGGATTTAAAGCTCACGGTTTGTTTTTGTTCGGTTTGTGGCGGAAATGCAAAAATTCATTCCAAAGGTCCAAGAACATTTTAACGAATGTCTGGGTGACGATCCAGAGATTTGTTTTATAAAGGGACCAGAGGCGAAAAATCAAGCATGATCACAATGAATCTAGATCATTGGTGATCATTGAAACCCTCCAACATCAAAAGAAAGCCTACCCTACACAGTAAACACAGACAGGAGACACGGTGAAAAAGATGAAAGCAATTCCCAGTCTTGCGATGGTAAAGGTTAGAAGATTAAGTCCCGAGGAGTAAAGACAAATCAAAAGGATTAATCAATAATCGAGAGATAAGGCGCGGAATCAAAGGAAAAGATAGTAACATAGGAAGTTAAAAGGATGAATCAAGTTTTAAGGCCCAAGCAGA
Organism: Pinus albicaulis; assembly: GCA_034641835.2. Taxonomy (NCBI): domain Eukaryota; kingdom Viridiplantae; phylum Streptophyta; class Pinopsida; order Pinales; family Pinaceae; genus Pinus; species Pinus albicaulis. The sequence goes on from CM076570.1 coordinate 1,092,454,362, forward strand.
GTCTAAATGATAAAAAAGGCGGGATAAACACGAAGACTCAAGTAACTCAAATTCATAGAAATTACTTCTTCAAAGGATATTTTTCCACCTACAACATGTTTTCTTTCAATAAAACATCAAACAGTTATTACAAACAAGTCAGAGATATTTTTCAGCTACCAGCAGTTATTGTAAAAGTTATTGAAAAAGCCTTAAAGTCAAACATTTCACAGAAATTAACTCAGAAGTTAAGTTAGGAGTTATTTTTATGAATCACTCTCAAATATTTTTTATGGAAGGCGCCTGGTCTCCATTAGGCGAATTTTGAGGTCTAAAATGGGCATCTAAGGAAATAATAAAATAATACCTAAACCAATAAAATAATATTTATGAATTTGAAATTCTTTTTGCACACAATCCATGTAACCAAAATTAAATTCAATTCAAAAGTTGTGTAAAATAAAATTAATAAATTTTTTATTGATCTAACTATAAATAAGAATGATATTTTCAAGGAAAAGTCATTATCATTGAACAACTAATGCATTTTCCTTTGTACTTAAATAACTTAAAATATAAAACCTATTACAGACCACGCGATGGCTAGGTTTTTCCCTGAAGGTCAAGTTCATAGGTGCTGTTTAGGGACCGAGACCCACTTGCCGATGCGTTCAACTTGACTCGAGGGCTTCTCCAGAATGGGCCTCCTCTTCGACGCAGGCATCTCTGAGCCTTTTCCGGAGTCTAGGGTTGCTGCAGGAAAGCGAAGCTTGGAGGTTTCGGAGGTCAGTTTAAGAAGGTCGTTTTTAGATCAAAATGGGTATTGATAGTCTTTCAGTCGAGCTTGAGCCGTCGCCGGAGGACTTGCTCACTGTCTGGGGAGTATAAGTCTCTGAGAAAAATCTTGATCTTCATTTTCCATTCCGTGCCTCGTTAAATTCGGCAGCTGAGTCTACTTGGAAGGGGTTCCCGTCGGGCTGTGGAGATTCGGGGTTCAACTTCCTTGAGCAGAAGAGCGCTTCCAGTTTCAGTCTCCAGCATCTTCCGGCTAGTTGTCGTCCCTTAACCTCGGAAGAGCTATTCAAAGAAGGGCTTAATTTTGTGGCGGCCTCGCAACCCTCGGCGCTTCAAGGTAACCCTCTCTCTTATGGTGTTTTTGGTGGTCTTGAGGTAGGGGTTGATAATGGGGGAGTTCAGTTTGATCAAGGTCCTGCACGCTTAAGCGCCGAACCTTTTGGGGGTCTTTCTCCGCTGGGAGCTCCTCTCACAGAGACACTGACTGAGCATAGGGTGTCTGAGGGGCTGAACAGTCCCCCCAAAGCAAACCCCGTCGGAGTGGTGGGGGCGCTACTGCCCTCGTTTCGTTCTGAAGGTAGGGTTGATGCTTCAAAGAAGGATGGGGGCCGTATCTGCGACATTCTGTCTAGGGTTTCTTCCAGCAAAGCCGTTGATTTTGCCCCTAAATCGGTTGCCTCTAAAAATCTTGGGGTTGTGCCAGAATGTGGAGTTGCTCCAGGGGATGGCGACCAGCATATCGGTGTCAATGGAATCGACTCTTTGCGTTCTGTCGAAGCCTTGAAACTCCTTCTTCTCGAGACTATCCGCGCGGAGTTCCCCTCTGCAAAGTCGCTAGCTGAGGAACCCGAGGTCAAGAAAGCTGTGGGAACTAAGAGGAAGAAGGCCAAGTTTATCAAATCTAAGGAAGGAAGCCCGAAATGCCTGCTGGGGGTGGACCTTAGTATAGAAAAAGTTATGGATCTAGCCGAGACCATGGTAGTGGGGAGAGTTAGGGGTAGAAAGTTCTCGGAGGCCTTCATCACTGAATGGGCTCAGAATACGTGGAATGTTTCTCCAGGACTGCCTGTTGATATTAACATCTTGGCGAGAGGATGGTTTACAATCACTTTTGAGAAGAAAGAACAAGTGGACAGAGTCTTGGAAGGGAACTGGTTTTTCGGCAAGCGACCCGTGCTCTTCAGACGCTCAACTCCTCTTTTCGATGCCCAGAAAGAGAAAATGGCCGAGTCTCCGGTGTGGGTGAAGCTACCTGGCCTTCCTTTACAGTTCTGGACCGATTCAGTTTTCATTTCGATTGGGAACACGCTGGGCACTTTTCTTGAAGCCGACAAATCCTTCCTGCAGACCAAGGATAAAAGTGTGGCTCGTATCCTGGTGAGCCTCAACCCTCGTGAAGGACTTGCGGAGACCATGACGCTTCAATACAAGGATATGGAGTTTGTGCAAGTCTTGGATTATGAGCACCTTCCCTTCCGGTGCAACAGATGTCACAAGACAGGCCACTTGGCTCGGGACTGTCCGTTGGGTCACCAACGCAAACGCAGACAGAGGAGGCAGAAAAGGGCTCAGAAAACCCCTATCTCTGCTCAGGATGGGGACCATTTGGACGCAGAACAGGATCTTTCGGCTCAAGGGGTCTTTTCTCCCGTCATGACAGATGAGATGCAGAATGCAATGGATGATGTTGGTCCCTCCTCGATCCCGGTCAAAGATATGGATGAACCCTCGTCGCAACCCTCAGCAGTCGACATTGGCAAGGCGACTCTGGCGGGTATGTCCTCCTCATTCCCTCCCTTGTCTTCGTCTTCTGCTTGTTTTCCTGTTGATGTCTGCTTGGATCCTGGTCCTTCCAGGCAGCTTGTGAGCGAACTCTCGGCCCTAAACCTTTCCTCGCCTCCTTTTGATAGCCTGGTTGTCTCAGTTCCAGTCGCTTCGGGTCCTCCCTTTTCTCCTCGGTCGGAACCCTGTGACCCTTGCCCTCGGTCTTCTGATCCCGGCCCTTTTCCCTATAATCTCAGACCTCGTTCGGACAGGAGAGCTCCGAGCTTTGCGGTGGGTGGTTTAGCCACGATCTCTGTTGAAACTGGGATTCGAAAGACTAGAGGTAGAAAGTCTAACCTCTCCTTAGCTCAATCCAAGGCGGTTGTGGATATTGCTGATGGTAAACAATTGACTCTCCCCAGGGTGCTTAGAGCAGAGTGGCCACCCTCCGGGGATGCGCCATGATAGCCCTCTCCTTCAATTGCAGAGGCCTAGCTAGTCAGGCCAAAAGGCTAGCTTTGAAAGAACTCGTGCGTGCTCATAATCCTGACCTTATTATGCTTCAAGAAACTCTGGGCAAAGGGGAGGAGGTAGTCTCTGTTCTCTCCAAGCTGATGCCTCGCTGGTCCTTTTTTTCTCTGGATGCCATGGGGAGATCTGGAGGAGTGGTCTCTGGCTTCAACCCTGTTAAACTGAAGTATGTTTCTTCCTGGGGTTCCCAGAATGTGCTAGCTGTGGAAAAGTTTTCAAGTGAGTTCAACCGATCCTTGCTTTCTTTGAATATATATGGACCTTGCTTGGAGAGGGAGAGGTTCTGGTCTGCAATCTTTCGTTCCTCTTGGATTGGACATCCTTTTTTATTTATTGGAGGCAATCTCAATTTCTCGATAGGGGAAGCTGAATCTTAGGGTGTCTCTGCCAAAGCAGACCCTCTTTCAGATTTTTTCCTTAACAATATTGCTTTGGCTCATCTGGTGGACACGCCCCTTCTGAAATTAAAACCAACGTGGAGAAATAGAAGAGTTGGCCAGGATTGGGTGGGAAAAAGGCTTGATCGGTTTCTTTTAAGTGAGCCTCTGATGGACTTGATCACGGAGTTTAGACACTGGACTGTTGAAGGAGGTATTTCTGACCACTTTCCTATCCTCCTTGAGATTAAAGGCGCTGGAAGGAAACCTGGTACGCCGTTCAGGTTCAACCCTGTTTGGCTCAAAGAAGACTCCTTCCAAGAGCTTTTTGCCTCAACTTGGGAGGTGGACCCAGGTGGGCATGATTCTTCTAGGAGTAAATTTTTCTGGAATAATTTGAAGAAAATGAAAACAGCTGCTAAGGACTGGGCAGCCAACATGAAGAAGAAGGAGGAGGAGGAATTACAAAAGGTAAATTCAGATCTAGCTCTTTTAGAAGATCCTGAAGGAGGAGGTTATGACTCCTTTGAAGCTAGAAGCAGAATTAAGGACTTGGAGGCCAAAAAAAGGAGAATCCTACAGATAAGAGAATAAACCTGGAGATTAAAAAGCAGGGCCCTTTGGCTTCAAGCAGGGGATGAAAATACTAAGTTCTTCCATAACTATGCCAAAGGCAGGAAGATAGCTAATACAATCTGGGAAATTCCGAAGGGGAATGGAGATGTGGCCTCTTCTTTCGAGGAGCTATCTTCACTGGGAGTTGCCTACTTCAAAAATCTCTTTAAAGCCCCCACTGAAGTGACCATTGCTGAAGTAATCAGAGTGTCTCAGCTGTTTCCTAGGTTTGTGGATGAGGAAGAAAATGAGGCATCAATGGCTCCTGTCTCCAAACAGGAAGTTGAGGATATCCTTAAAGGCATGGCAAAGGACAAAAGCCCAGGGCCTAATGGCTGGACTGTTGAGTTTTTTCTGCATTTTTTTGATACCTTCGGTGATGACCTGGTTGTTGTTGTTGAAGAATCTAGAGCCACGGGTCAAGTCTATGGCCCTTTTAATTCTACTTTTCTTGCTTTGATCCCGAAGTCGGACCATCCCTCTTCTTTTGCTGACTTTCGTCCTATCTCCCTCTATTCTTGTGTCTATAAAGTCATTGCGAAAGTCATTGCTGCGAGGCTTAAACCTTTTCTCTCCTCTCATCTATCCCCGGAACAGTTTGGGTTTCTTAGCGGCCGCCAAATTCATGAAGCTGTAGGTGTTGCTCAGGAATCCTTGCACAGCTTAAAAAGGAGTGGAAGAAAAGGAATTATTGTAAAATTGGACTTGTCTAAAGCTTATGACAGATTCAGTTGGCTTTATCTTAGGCTTCTTCTTACTCATCTTGGTTTCAGATATGACTTTGTTCGTTGGATTATGAGTTGTGTTTCCTCTACAGATATTGCTCTCCTGATTAATGGTGCTGCAACCTCCTTTTTTACCCCTGAACGTGGCCTCAGACAGGGATGCCCTCTCTCGCCATTGCTGTTCTTGCTGGCAGCCGAAGGATTAAGTCTCCTAATTCACCGGGATAAAAGACAGGGCATCATAAAAGGGATTGAAGTGGCTACAAATTTATGGATCACGCATCTTCTTTTTGTAGATGATATTCTGATTTTTCTGAATGGGTCTATCGAGGACAGTCGTGCCTTAAAGGCTCTGCTGGAGCTTTTTCTAAAAGCAACTGGGCTCCAAATTAACTCTGCAAAATCAACCATCACTCCCTCTGGTCTTTCTGGAGAAGAGCTTAACAGAATGCAAAGGCTGTTGAATTTTGAAGTCCGCTCTATGCAGGATCACTTCAATTACCTTGGGTTCTTGCTAAAACCGGGCTCTTATCACATTCGGGATTGGAAATGGCTTCTTGCCAAGATTGAAAAAAGGCTTACTCATTGGAGCTTCAGGTGGTTATCAAGGGCTGGACGTCTGGTTTTAATCAAATATGTTCTGATGGCTATCCCAGTTTATTGGGCCAGTCTTTCCTGGGTCCCTAAAGGCATTTTGGGCTCTATAGACAAACTTTGTAGAATTTTTTTGTGGTCTGGGTCAAAACAGGACTCGGTCAGCCCTTGGGTGGCTTGGGATAAAATTACAAGACCTAAGGAGTGGGGCGGCTGGGGTATAAAAAATTTGGCTTCTTTTGCAAAATCCTTGGCGGCCAAATTAGCATGGCGCCTGATCTCCACAGATTCTCTCTGGGTCTCAGTCATCAAACGAAAATACATCAGCCAAGGTACTATTTTGGATTGGGTCCAATCCCCAGTCAAAACCTCCACAAATGCATCTTCAGTTTGGAAAGCAGTAGTGGCTTCAGTCCAGCTTATTGAGAAAGGCTTGGCTTGGCAGGTTGGTAACGGAAGCCAGGTGCGGGTGGGTTGTGACCCATGGGTCGGCTGTTCGCCCAATTTCTCTTTGTCCCGCGATCTAGTTGCTCATTTAAACTCTGAAGGTTATATTTACCTAAACCAGGTGGCAGATCCCAGAACCACCTCTCTAGTCAAGCAGGGCTGGATGTCTGGTATGGACCTGCACTTGGATAATAGGTGGATGGAAGAATGGAGCCGGTATGTTGCTGATCTTTCTCTCTCTTCTGTTAGAATTTCGGATTCTGATGATATTTTGCGTTGGGTGCATGCTCAGACAGGTACCTACTCCCCTAAGTTCGGTTATAAATGGCTTATGATGCAACAAGGTTGGGAGAATCCGGCTTGGTGGTCCAAATCGCTCTGGAAGCTTAAATGCCCAGCTAAAACCAAACTTTTTTTCTGGTGTATTCTTCGTAATAAGGTCCCAACTTGGGAATTCCTGCAAAAAAGAGGCAAACAGGGGCCGAGCTGGTGTTCGCTCTGTAAATTTGACGAAGAATCGCCTCTTCACCTCTTTCTCCTATGTCCTTTTAATACTAGCCTTTGGGCAGAATCTCTGCGTTTAACAACCATTCCTTTGAGATGGCATGGAGATAGTCTTCTACAAGCTTGGGAACATTGGTGGCAAGAGGCTTCAGATGACAAAATCAGGGCCTTTCCTCTTTTAATAGCCTGGGGTACCTGGATCGCCCGCAACAGGATTATCTTCAAAGAGTCTTCCTTTCCTTTAGTAAAGCTGGCAGCAGAGGGAGCTGCAATCTTCGATAGCATTCCTTCGCCGAATGTCAAAGGTTCCTCTCGCAATGTTCAGCCGGAGTCAATTAATGAGTCCTTCCCTTGGGCTTACTTCGATGGTGCTTCTGATGTCAATGATTCCTGTGGGGCTGGGCTGGTTATCCATCTCTCTGCTGAGAAATCTCTCTGAGCCTCTGTTGGCCTTGGGCAAGGGTCAAATAACTTTGCTGAACTTAAAGCCCTCCATTTGATTTTATGCTGGCTTATTTCCAAACAGATAAATCAGATTCAGATCTTTGGTGATGCAAGGAATGTTGTCAACTGGTTCAATGGGACTCAGTAGTGCAGGAATTTTATTCTTCTTCCTTTGCTTAAGGAGATTTGTCGTCTTAAAACTTTTTTCTCTGAGATTTCTGTTGTTCACATTTACAAGGAAAGGAACCAGCAAGCAGATATCTTATCTAAAGAAGGTGCTCAACGTGCTCTGGGGTCCTGGGCAGTAGCGGAAGTAGTGAATGGGACTGTTCATAACCATGAACAACCTCCTTTTGTGTAATTGTCAGTTTATTTTCAGCATTGTACAGTGGAATTTTAAAATTTTTGCAATAACTGCTACTATATTGAGTCCAGAATTGTTTTCCTTATGTAAGGAGGTTCTGGGCTCGCTTTTTGTCTTTGTTTACGCTATATATATATGGGGCTGGGAAAGTTTCTACTGCCAGCTCTTATGGTGATGGAGCATCATGCTTATGCTGTCTCTCTCTTCTTTCATCTCTCCTTTGTTTGATGATGAGCAACAAGAGACGCTTTGATGCTTATGTTGTGGTTTTTTTGTCCCTCTAGGGCTGTTAGCACTCTGTCAACAGGTGTTAAGTAGCCTTGTTTCCATTCTCTCTCAAAGGGAATGGCTGTTTTGTTTCCAGAAATGCTTGGCATATGTTCAGAGACTATCTATATTAATAGAAAGTTCGTTTTTAAAAATA